>OY728150.1:241304052-241715052 GCA_963277665.1 Viscum album
TTTCTCAATCTGCAACATGGATAGAGTAGTATGTTATTTTCTTCTAAGACTATCAGCTACATTTTTTTCCTTTCCATGATGATAGTGAATAGAGAAATCGTAGTCTTTGATTAGCTCTAACCAACAAATTAGTCACATTTTGATCTCATTTTGTGTGAATATATACTTTAGTCTCTTATGGTCATTATATATATCAAACTTATCTACATAGAGGTAGTTTCTCCATATTTTCAAGGCAACAAAATCACAGCTTCTAGCTCCAGATCATGCATCGGGAAGTTATTCTCTTGGATCTTCAACTTTCGTGAGGCATAATCCATCACCTTATCATTTTTCATGAGTACAAAAACCAATAATTCCTTGTAATAATCACTATATGTCACAAAAAATCCTACACTTTTTGGTAATGTGAGTACAGGTGCAGTGATTAGCCTCTTCTCTAGCTCCTTGAATATTTCCTTACATACTTTTGTCTAGAAATACTTTACCACTTTCCTTGTTAATTTAGTTAGAAGGCTTGAAAATCATGATAAATTTCTCCCAAAATGTTGTTAGTAACCAAATAATTCAAGAAAAATGCATATTTTTGTGACACTTTAGGTTCTGGGCCATTCCTCAATTGTGTTTTCTTAAGGGTCCACAGAAATTCTCTCATGTGTGATCACATGACCCAAGAATGTGACTTGTTACATACAAAATTCACACTTTTTGAACTTTTCATACAACTTTTCCTTACTTAATGACACCAACACAAGCCTTATATATTCTTAATGTTCCTCTTTACTATTGGAGTAAATGATAATATCATCGATAAACACTACCAAAACAATTTGAGGTAATGTCTAAATATTCTATTCAGAAAATCCATGAATATTTCACTGTAATTAGTAAGTCTGAAGGGAATTACCAGAAAATCATAGTGATCATACCATGTATGAAAGGAAATCTTATAAATATCTTCCTTCTTCACTTTTAGCTAATGATATCCTAAATGAATATCCACAATTAATAATTACTGATCTTCTCACAACTGATCGAACAAGTCATCAATCCTTGGATGAGTATACTTTTTCTTTATAGTGATCTTGTTGAGTTCCCTATAATCAATACGCATATATATTGATCCATTATCATTCTTGACAAAGAGTAATATCACACCCCAAGGTGATGCACTAGGTTATATAAACCCTTTATCCAAATGCTCTTACATCTTCTTCTTTAATGCCTCCAGTTTGATAAGATCCATCCTATAGGGACACTGTTAGATATGACTAGCTCTAGGTATGATTTATATTGATAACTCTACCTCTTGATCTAGGGGGTCTGGATAACTCTTTAGAAAATACATTACTGTATTCCCTCACAATGGGAATTTCTTCTAGTTTTACACTTTCATTTGACTCAACCATTTGAGAGAGGTATGCTTCTTTATAGGGAACCAACACCCACACCATTGAAGGATTTTCTAAAGAAGATTCAAGAAATTCCTTTCATTTGTATAGGATTATGGGTTGGTTTGGAATATGAAAATATATTTCCTTTTATAGACAATTTTTACGTGCTCTATATAAAAATCACCAATCCATTCCTATTATAGATTCAAATTCCACCAAGGTAAGTGTTATAAGATTCAATGGAAGAATCATCACACGTACACCAATAGAAGAAGAGTCTGACACTTGGGTTTAAATTATTACACAACTAGGTGTTTTTCAAGATATCTCTACCTCAAGGTTTTAGTGCATAGATTCAATAGTTCTAGAAAAATTACAGGATATAAAGGAATGCGTAGAACTAGAATCAAATAATACTTTTTCCGTTCTTGAGTGAAAAGAAAGTGTACCTTATATAAATTTATTATTTTTCTCCACTTCATTAGTAGTGATGGAATAATACTTTCCTTTCTCCTTAAGATTTGGTGGTTACTGAATTTTATTACCCTCGAGGACTCTAGGTTTAGTGCACTGGCTTGCATAGTGATCTTGCTTCCTATATTTGTAGTATTGGACCATGGGTGGTTCTATTCCTTTCCTTTACCACATTTTCCTACTTCCTTAGGTCTATTCGACATTCATGATCTTGGTGTCCATTTATCCCACACTTAAAGCATTTCCCCATCCCTTTGAGAGATTTCCCATGACACATCTTCCCACATTTTTGACATGTGGGTGGTTGAGTTTTCTTTCCACCTTTCTCATTAGATCCTCTAACTTGAAACTCCATCTTTCATTTCTTATCACCATAACCATGGGAACATTCTCCAAATTCATTCTTCACTTTGAGATCACATCGAATAACTTCTTTATAACTCCAAAATTCTGGAATTTATAGTCTTTAGAAGGTGTGGTTTTAAACCAAAAAAGAATCTATCAATTTTTCTATCATTATTGAAAAAAAACCTGAAGCATACCTTGAAATCCCTGTGAAAGTTTCTTCAAAGGTCGTCACAGATTCTCCTTCCTTTTACATAAACTCTAGGAATTCTATATTCATATTTATATGAAAATATTTATGGAAATAATTGTTAAGAAACATTATCTTAAATTCTTTCCACTTTATCTCTTCAATTTCATCCCTTGGCTTGGTGTTCTTAATTAAGGTCAGCCATTGATCGGGAGATCTATCTAGATGATAAACAACTAGAGTCACCTTCCTTATCTCATAACAGTGAAGAAGAAAAAAGATCTTCTCTATTGAGTTGACCCATTGTTCCACAAATATTGGATTGGAAGATCCACTAAACATTGGTGGTCATTGTTGCATAAATCCCTCGATGTCCAGTTTCTCCCTCTTTGGTTAAGGAGGTCATTCCACATTATTCAGGTTATTATTCATAACTCAATACAGATAGGTATGCATCGTTGTGAAATTTTAAACTCTACCTCCTAAAGAATTGGGGATATCATTCATGAAATCATAGCATTGTCCCTTAGATGGTTTGTTGTATTTGTTTCTCCTAGTTCCCACTATTTTCTAAAATAGAAGATGTTGGGACAAAACATAAGTCAACAAGTCATCAATAAATAATTAATTCATTTATTCAATTATTTCTAAAGGCGTATCTTGAGGGATCACTATGTTTATAATTTTAAAAAACAAAAATTCTTTGGTACTTACTTAGACCTAGTCTCATACAAATGGTTTTCACTACGGTTCACTAATCCTAATTACCAAATTATCTAAACTATGCTCTAATACCAATTACAGCGACCCTGCTTCTCTTACATTATTATTACATTATTTTAAAGATGAAAAACATAAAATATTAACACAATCAGGATACTAAGGTTTAGTGTCTTGGAAAATTTTGGACCATACATAACTTTTACAAAATAAAACACATACCTTTATTTAATTACTTATTCTCTAGCTTCTTATTTTTCCTTCAACTCTCATTAGTATAAGTAGTCACCTAAAGATATACATAAAAGAAAGGGTTGATCTAAAATCCTAGTAAGAGGATATATAAGAACATGAAACATTATAAATGGGGGCGGGAAAAATTATTAAATAATTTTTATAATCATGTGAGAAAGCATTAAGAAAAGTTTTATAATGTGGTAACACATAAAAATGAAACATAATGTCTTAGTAGTCAACTAACAAACATAGTTGGGAACAAAGATACCACCATGTTCATGTATATTTCACTTTTCTCATAAGATACATAAAATTAACCAAAGTATTATAGCTCTATATAATTTATGGTTCACCCATCACATCATAACATTTAAATTGTGCTATATAATTCTAGGTGCACCCGTCAGATCATAACATTTACATTATCATGCATTCCACATAAAAAAATATATCAATATTGAACATAAAATAACCCATGTAAAGGAATTGGTTTCATTTCATAAATCATACATTCATAAAATTTGGTTTCCCATATAAAATAGGTAATAACATACTTGATATAAGAATCATAAACCTTGAGTAAAAACGAAACAATCTCAAGAAGTAAAAGGTTTTTTTAAGAGCAATTCTTTTGGAAAAAAATTTAATTTGTCATAAACTCAAGGAGAAAACATGTATATAATAAAATAGAAAATATAATTATGAATAAATTATATTTAATAAATATACATACTTAAAATGGGGTGAAATATGGAAAACCCATAGAAAGAGATTTAGCTTCGAGAATTCCCTTTACCTTGTGTCTGAAAGTTTCCTTCACGTTAATATCCTGTATAATTAAATTAGATGAATTAATTACAAATAATGAACATTTTATGTATTAACTTGATTAATTTTAGTTTTATTATGTTTATTTATGGGATTATGGATGAGTTATAGAGTTTAATTTCATCATTTGGGAGCATTCGTTTTCATGGTTTTCATGATTGGTTTGCTTGTATACATGAATGGAAGTTCATGTAAAACATGGATAAATATCCAGAATTGAAATTATATTTTATTAATGATATTAAATAATATTATGTGATATTATAAAGAATTTGGTTTCTATTTTATGAGTATGAATCATTAGATAAAAGTTAATGATGATTATTTTAGGTTCATTTTGGCTGTTTTTCGATCACTATGAAATCATTTTGTTTTATCATTTAGTATTGTGTATATATATATATATATTAGTTCTAGAACATAAATAGGGATGTAACATAATGTTTAAAATATGTTTCAACCATTAAAATGGTTTTTTTAAAGTCCTTTATGGTGTTAAAGTAAAATGAAATCTCATCACCCACGATGTTAGTAAATTGACACATCACAAGAGACGATTTCATTTTTAGAAAAAACAGAGACAGAGAGAGAGATGGTGGATTTTAAGGATGGATATTATATTAAAAATAATATAATACAATTATATCATACATACTAGAGTTATCAGGACATTTTCATAAGATAAGTTGAGGATAATAGTATAACAGAAATGAAATTGAAAAGAAATTAGAAGAAAAAGGAAGAGGATTTTACCTCTTAAATATCTCCTCCTTTAGAACCTCATTAGGGAAAAGGTTTTGAGATTTTGATGAGACCAATAGATAATAGAAGTGGGATAGGGTCTTTGAGAGAGTTTTGGTCATACTTTTTATAATTTTCAAAGCTTGGGAGGTTTGTGGAGATGATGGTGTGAGGGGTGGTATTTATAGTGGAGGAGAGGGGTGTTTTCTATTTATTTAATTCATTAGTTTATTATTTTGATCAATACAAGTAATAGTGCTTATTATTGAGACAAAATACATTAATTAGATAATATGAGTTCAAAACAATGGTTAATACATCAGCTATGGCTAAATGAAAATTGAATTTAACTTATAATGTATATATACTGTAAATTACCGTATATCATTATTCACAAAAAAAATCAAGTATTGCAGAAAAATCCCAAAAAATCACCCAAACCATTTTTCAAAAATTAAAATTCAAAAAAAAACTACATTTTATATAAAAAAAATTATAAATATGATTAATTTAATTTTTAATTAAAATCATCATTTACTTGGAGAACATAGATTTTAAAATTATAACTGATTTTATGACACTTTTTTAAATTACTTAAGGCCCCATAAAATTATTTTAAATTTATAATAAATAAAAATATTAATTTATGAATACACTTTATGAAAATAAATTTTCTTTTAAATTATTAAATTAATCATAAAATTTTAATTAAATATTTTTTACTAATAAAAATACCAACACTTAATTAATAATTTTTAAAATATTTACTTACTTATACTATGATATAATTATATCATATTTTCACTTATATGATATCTAAATTTTATTTAAAATTTCATGAGTGATTCTACTATTCATTTGGATGGTTTACTATTTATAAGGGTCATATTACTATTCCTGAGTTCAAATTATTATTTCATCGGTATTGGTTCCTTAACTTCTAAAAATACTTATTATTTCATTAATTATTCATTTATAAAGTTTATATTATGGTCTATAAGTGATTATACATGATTTATACTATATGAAATTAGTATAATAAGGTAGAAATTCCATTGATAAAATTTTGGGTAGTTACATGCTCCACATGTTAAAACAAAGATTTCATTCACATTTTTTGTAAAATACAAATGGAAATTTTTTGAAGAAAAACATAAGATTCATTTGAAATTTTTTTAAGAGTAAAAAATTGGTAAAAATTACATGAGTAAATCATTTTAAAATTTTTAAAAAAAAAATTTGAATTTTTTTTTATAAAATATGGTTTTGGAAGAAAATAGACTTCCAACCAAAGATAAAAATGAAGTTGTATTTTATTGAAAACATTTTCTCAATTAATTTAAGTACCAAAAAGTGTAGAAATGGTACTATTAATTTAAAATATCATGGATAACTAAAGGAGAATAAATTTAAATGTTTTTATCAGGAAATTGTCAAATAATTTCCTTCAACTAAAATTTAAAGGCAGACAATCTCGATTAGAATGTGATTACGACATAAACCTTTACAATGATAATAACAATGAAGTGAGAATTATGTAATGAATCAATTATGTGTTTCAACTATAAATAGAAATAAAAAAGTTGGAAATAAAACATAATGTAATCATAATTCATTATACACATAATCTTAGAATGATATAATCAATGAAGTAGAATATTGACCCAATGAACAGAAATTGAGTTAAGAAATCCCTTAACTCACACTTCCTTTTGATTGAACATTATCTTACCACCAATATAATGGTTTAAAACAAGTTATTAACTTATAAAATTACTATATTAATATTTACAATATCATATATGATCTTTTTACAAAATATTAATACTTGTTCATTAATAAACATTCATTATTTTGATTGTTTCGGGTAATAATTGACTTATTTTCTCATTCGTGTTTTATTATAAAAGGTTAGATTCATAGGAATATTATATTGTTCTATAATCTGTTAAATAATAATCATGAAATAATTATCATATTTTTACATCAATTTTACCTTTAAACCTAATCATGAATGATGGTTATAAAAAACAATGTACAGTATGATCATGGAAACGGTAGACCGTACATACACATGAGTAAAGTTTCCATTATCACTGATCATTATGAAAAGGAGGTAAGTAATATTTTACATTTAAAAATTATAATAATATCATTAATAACATAATATATACTTACATATATCATCCATGTGTTTTGGAAATGAAAAGGAGTCACACCACTTCGTGAAGGTGGTAGTCCACACGTGCACGAACGATGTTATCATATTTACGTGAGTGACATGGAAAGAAATAAAATGATATATATTATCTTTAAATAATGATGAATATTTCACTAATAAAATTATTATTTCATTTATATCACCAATAATAATTAAATTAATCTCTATCACCATCCATGTGAATCGTTAGTGAAAAACGAATCACATCATTTAATGAGGCGGTAGTTCACAGTACAGACGATTGATGTTATCGTATCTCCTGTGAAATAGAAGGTAAAAGGATTTATATAATATAATGACTCCATAAGTATAAATATCATACAAATATAATATATATATATATATATATATTATTTTCATCAAGATACACAACATTGAGAGGCAACGAGCCAGTAGTCTGTTGTACACACGAATGATTATTTCATAAGCCATTTGATGGAAGTGGAGATTATTTTAGGTCATGAAATTATTATAAAACAATCCAATTATATGTAAGATATTAATTTTATTATATAAATGTGGTTTAATAATAATTTAAAGAGGTGTGGAAAGAAATAAAATATAGACGCTCATTGGAGAGTGTTACCTCTTCTTCTGGTATCCTCATTAAGTTTGCACTAAAGCCTTTAAAGGTTGTCCTTATACAAAAACTAAGTCTTATAAGATGATGGTATGGAATTTGGGAAGTGATTTTGGTAGGGATTTTATTATCCAATTAGGTTTGAATTTGTGAATAATAGAGGAGAGGGGTGTCCTTTTATAAGTGGGGAGAGGACACAATAGGAATTTTTGAAAATAATTGTGTGCTCCCACATTCTGTATATGTCATAAGGGTCCAAAATGGACCATTATCAAACCTTATAGATTCCATGGTAGAACCTTTTCCATAAAATAGTTTTTATAGAGTTTTATAGGTAATTTTCCCCTTATATGTTTAGTTTCACCCCCTGGTAAACCCATTTTTATTGTAACTATTGTAATTAATTTTTTCTACATTCACTATTCATTTTGGTCAAAAATTAATTTTACCTTATTATAAATTATAAATTATTATGATTTAAAATATTTAATCCATTTTTTCAAATTTAATTTACTAAAGTGTTAGATTTTAATTTAAAATTATTCTCGCATACGTGATGAGAAAGAGGGTTGTTAAATTGAAAATATTCAAAACTTTACAAAGTTTTTGTATCTAAATTAAAAAATGATTCAAATGAACTAAATTGGATTAATTTATATAAAATTTAGATAATTTTAATTTAAGACCAATTCAAAAATATAAATTATTATTATATATTATTTAAATAAAATGACGGTTTTCAATTAAAATTCAATATTTTTTACTATTCATCAAAAAATGAAACCTTTCTGAAAAATACCAAAAACTAAAACTAGGATAATATTAGTATTCAAATTTAAAAAAATTATTTTATTTCTTCATATAAAGTTTCTAAAATTGGTAATAATTAATTTTAAATTATGTGCTCAAAGTACGATTAAACTTTCTTTTATAAAAAAATATTGTTTTTCAGAAAATATATTTTTTTATAAATGATTATTATTTTATTACTAATAAATAGATAAATATATTTTTCATAATTTAATTATTAATATTAATGCCCTATAATTTTATTTATATTGTATAATTATTATAATAAATAATAATATTTCACATTTTATTTAAACCAAATGTTTGCATACAACACAAGCTAAACTGAGTGTTGCGTGTATCACAAACTAAACTCAATGTTACCTGAAAGGAAATATATTGAAGTGATTAAATTAATTTAAAAATGAATATATTTTAAAGTCTACGGGTTTTATATTCCATTCTACACTTGGTGTTGCATGTCATACATGTTATCAAATATGATGTTCATATTCTGGAATTTAGAGGTGTTACATTAAATTATCCTTGAGTGATCCGTAAAATGATTTTTGGTATGGTAGATCACAAGTGTGTATGAATAGTAATGATAGTATTTATGATGTGAGTGAAAGTGATGAAAATTTGGGGAATTAGAGTCATAAAGGAAGAACTATTTAAAACTCTTGCTGGGAAAAGTATTATGATTTTAAAATTTAAAATTATAAATTTATATTTTTTAGCATGATTTATTATAATTTTAACCTAAAAATGTATGATTTATGTTTTATTTAGATGTTTTAATTTTTTTCTTAGGGAAAATAAAATTTTTAAGTATTAAGGAATTTGAAAACCTTAATTTTTGTATATAATTTTCTCATGGATTTAATTATTAGTTGAACTTAACACTACCAAATTCTATGTCTTATTTGTGATTTTTGGAAGAGTGGATTATTTGAATGAATTTGGAACTGTTTAAAAGATTTTGAAATTTGAAATAGAAAAATAAAACTAAAATATACATCATTAAAACATTATTACTTTGAATATTAAATCTATAAATTCAATAATAAAATTATGGTGTGATATATAAATACCATATCATAATGATTTCATACAAGTAAAACTTGAATAATTGAAAAAGAGAACATCAAAACATAAATAAGGACCATTATTCCATGAATTTCACATAGTATTGAATTTGAAGATCTCAATGGAGACACTACACCATAATAGAGTGAGTAGAATGGATATCATTTCACCAAGGAAGTCGTGTTGCAATGTTAAACCTTTTATCACTACTACAAACACGACCTTTATCAGCGCTAAAAATGGCCTTTATCAGTGCTAGAAAAGCGCTGATAAAGCCAGCATAGATAAAGGGGGGGTCCCCTTTATCAGCACTTCCTTTATCAGCGCTTTCGTTTTAGCGCTGATAAAGGACCCTTTTATCAGCGCTTTTAAAAAAGCGCTGATAAAAGTTAAAAAAATTTAAAAAAACTGCCAATCGGGGGGGATTTTATAGCGCTTGAACCCCCATTTTACAGTGCTTTTCGGCCCCTATACAACACCCCACGCACCCCCCTCCACCCTTTAACAGTGCTTGCTCCAATATTCCCCATGCGCGCGCACCCCTGCCTCCACCAGGATTTGAACTCGAGACCTCCCCCCTGCGCGCCTAAGCCCTTACCACTACTCTATTTTGATTTGGTTTACAATTCATGATATCTCTATATATATATATATATATATATATATATTTAGTTATATTTATTCGTATATTAATATATATTTATATTAATAGATATATATAGTTATATTATAATATATAGTTATATAGTTATATTATAATATATATAGTAATATTAATATATATATAGTGGTATTAATATATATCTATATCTATATATATATATATATATATTTAGTTATATTTATTCGTATAGTAATATATATTTATATTAATATATATATATAGTTATATTAACATATATATATTTATATTAACATATATATGGTTATATTAACATATATATAGTTATATTATCATATATATAGTTATATGAATATATATGAATATATATTTATATAGTTATATTAATATATATGTAGTGATATTAATATATATATTTATGGTGATATTAATATATATATTTATAGTAATACTAATATATATATATGTAGTTATATTAATATATATATAGTTATTAGATTAATATATATATAGTTAGATTAATATATAGGTATATGTTTCGCGCGGAATCCGGGGATGACCTCCTGGACGGGAGATTCAAACGTTCCGATCGGTTTCTAACGGGTTTGTTCGTAGAACCGGAAACATCCAATGATTCCACATCCGTTTGGACCTACTTTCCAAAGGCAGGCGCTCATTAGCTTGTGGGCTAATGAGGCTTAGGAATTTGCATTGGTCGAGAGGATGGAAGGTCGGACTCATCACACCTTTTTGAGGGGAATTATTGTCTACTCCGGGACTCTCTTTATAGATTTAAGTTAAGTTCGTGAATCCTTATTACATTACCAAGTATAAAATGAGCTTTCCTTTAGTTTTAACAATCAATGATTAAATATGCAAGAAATTTAGAGAATCTTTTATATGTATTCGAGGTTCTTCATCAATATAGAATCATCTATATTTGTTTAGAGATTCTTGGTCAATGGTATCCTTCAAAACATTTATATAAAAGTCTCTTGGTCATTTTGATGACCAGGCTGGTTTTAAAGCCACTCAGTGGGGCATTTGAAGTTTATCGTCATTCAGAAGGACAGAGATTATTTCAATGTTGGGATCGAACCCATAAATGGGCTACCTACGTATCCTTTGTTTTAAAAAAGGAATCAGAACCCACGTAGTTCGAGGAATGGGATATGATGTTTTATGATTGATGGCTCAAAGATGAATGTCATAATTACTTTTACACTCTATGCTCACGTGAGTCATGCTCGGTGTGAGAAACAAGAGGTATTGGTAAAATTTAGACAATTGTGCCATAAAAGATGCAATCATAAGAATTTGTTTTGGGGCTTATGTATAGATGACTGCCCAGATAGGTGAAGGTTTAGGATTTACTTTTAGGAAGAAAAATCCATGAACAGGGTCCACAAAGTTATATGTGCTTCATGGAGATTTGAATACTCTAATCTTGGGGCTTACTCCTAAGGAGGATGCCCAAATCAGGAGGGGACTTATGATTGGGTTTTATTCCTAAAAAGGAAACCAAAATCAAAGGGAAGTTTATGACTGGTTAAGAGAAATTTTAAGAGACTTGGGGCTTACTCCTGAAGAGGAAGCCCAAGGTTATGACTGAGTCTTTATTCCTGAAAAGGAGACCCAGGTTAGGGATTAAGGTTTGGGGCTTACTCCTGAGGAGGATGCCCAAGATTGAAGGATTTGATTGGGGCTTATTCTTAAGAAAGATGCCCAAGATTTATGACTGAGTCTTTATTCCTGAAAAGGAGACCCAGGTTAGGATTCTCTCATTTTAAAGGATGAGGTTGAATGAATGAACTCTCAATCTTTGGTGATATAAAGATGTTTAAATCATTAGGTTTTGAGAGATATTTCACATAATTCCTTTCAGATAAGGATGTCAAATCAAGAAATCATGCCATAAATGGCTTTGAAAAGTATCTTGAAGACTGAATCTTGAATAGGAAGGGTGAAAATGGCTTAAGAGGGGTGAAAAAGGGCAAGATGGGCACCCAAAAAGATAGGGGCGCGCAAGTATTGAAGGTCGCGCAAGTCCTACGGCGGCGCGCAAGTATTGGTCGCGCAAGTATACTTGCGCGACATAAGGGATACTTGCGCGATTTTCAACCAGGGTTGAATTACTTGAGCGACTCTTTATTAAACCCTTTCCCATCCTCTTGAGGTTTTTCCAGAAGAGGGACGCGCAAGTTATATTGAAGGAATTAAGTCGGCGCGCAAGTGTTTGATAAGTTTCAACACTTAGGCCTTCCTTCTTCCCTTTAGATCTTCCATTCTAGGTAAGAAATTACCTTAGAAGTGTTCTGGAAGCTTTGAGAAGAGACTTGGGCGTCGGGAGCTTTGATCCGAGTTTCTGGGAAGAGATCCTCTCGAATGGGGGGCCCACAGGGTCTATTTATAGGAAAAAGAAGACCCCGGGCGGTTACTGGGCGGTTACCAGATATGTCGCGCAAGTCCCTTGCACGATCATGAGGTGTCGCGCAAGTGTTGAGGCGGCGCGCAAGTGTACTTGCGCGACCAAGAGGGAACTTGCGCGACCTATGGGCAATGTTCTCCTTTTCCATCCCTTTGTCGATTTTTGATGTTTCTTCAAAGGATTAATCACTTTGAGCTCAGATATTCCCTTTTCCGATCTTTAGATTCTGTGACGAAAGGAGCGTCAACAAAAGTCCCCCCTCAGAGTTGGATCCGGAGAAAAAATGAGGATTTGACTCTGAGGAAATCGAATCCCTCTAAAGGAAAAGGGCGGCGCGCAAGTCTCCAGTCGGTGCAGAGGGAGGCGCGCAAGTCTGCGTCGCGCAGGCCTTAAACCCTATGGTATGGCGCGCAGGTAGGCCTCCTGGCCTATAAATATGCTGCTTCCGGCCGTAAATGGTATCCGACCCCGAATTCTCTCGAGCTCTCGCCGCGCAAGTCTTTGTCGCCGCGCAAGTCTCTTATTTTGGCTGTTTCCTCGCTGCCGCGCTACTCTCAAGGTAATAAGGCTTGCGCGGCAAACACTTGCGCGACAAATACTTGCGCGACATATGTACCACTTGCGCGACTTAATGCCTTAGCCATTTTTTTCAGATTTTCTCACAAATTTTATGAAAAATTAAAACCCATTTAAGAGTTTAATTTATTCAACTCCTGTGCAGATTCAATGGCTCTTAGACCTGGATTCCTTGATGAACTGGCTAGCAAGCGGATAGATGATATGATGAATATCATTGGCCCTGATTACTATACTGTCAAAAACAGCACTCTTCCAGATTTGGCTAAGTATCTGAAGAAATATCATCACGACTTTCCTCACTGCACTTATCTACCTTTGTATGGTCATGGTCATCTGCAAGAAGTCATTATTCCAGAAGTAAAGAATTATCTTCCATTTTCTTGGTTTCAGAATTATACCAATTTTGCTTCAGCAAATATCTCAGGCGGAGGAGTATTTCAAACTGCTGGAACAGTAGAGAAGGCGTATGTGATGCATCATAGCCCTTGCACACCAGATCTGAAAAAACATACACCTGAGCTTCAACCACATTGCCATCCTTCAATCTTCCGAGATGCTCAGATGGATCAGTCCAAAGGCTGGAAGAAAAGTTGGGATTTCCGCCCTGGGGGAGGTGTGAAGCCAACTTGGATGTGGGCATACTGGGTGCGACAGACTTGCGCAGAGTTTATTGAGGATCTGAAGAGAGCTGCAATATATGAAGCTGTTTGGGTTGGGCAGACATATATTTACAGACATGATATCTTCGTGCCAGAGATACTCAGTCACTGGAGTCCAGCGACTAATTCTTTCCATTTGACTCATGGAGAAGTAGGTATCAGTTTGTGGGATGTCCACAAGATTTCAGGAGCTCCAATCTTGGGCGATATGTATGATGAATTCATTCCTCCCAAGGTGACTTGGAATGATCCAGAGAAGACTCCTGTTTTGGCTCGAGAATTATTCAAAATCTTTCATAAGCTCAAGAGTTCAGAGACCTCATTAACTCATTTCAGAAAAGATATCCATCCGGAAGAATGGATGAAGGTGTTTCTTACTGAGAAGAAAGGGATGGAGCCAAAGGAAAAAGGATCCAAGAAAAAGAAATCCAAGGATACCCGGCCCAGACGTCCTACCACTTGCCCAAAACCTGAGAAGAGAGGAGCTCCTGGCACATTCTGGCCAACTCTAGAAGCAGGAGAGTTTGAAAAATGGGGCTATGAAGTGAATCAAAGAATTCCAAAGAAAACTCGTCTGGCGGGTTTCTTGGCAATGTGGCTCAGTATTTACCTCTTGCCGGTCAGAGATTCGAAGGGAGGCGTTAGGCCAGGGACCTTCGTCATTGCGGCTAAGTTAGCTGAGGGAAAAATGGTTGGGTTAGCTACCCCCATTTTAGCAAAGATTCACAGGAGTTTACTTCATGTCTTCCAGGGTAAATCTCCTTTAAGAATAGTGGGACCATTCCAGGTTTTGTGGGGATGGATTGCCACTCACTTCAGGACTTACAATGTACAGAATGGGTTACAAATTCCTGGAAGCTCCTTCAGACCGTCAGTGCAAGCATTCTCTGGAATTGCTCCATTAGATGTCAATGGTTATGACATAAAAGTAAGACTAAGCATGTATAAGGAATTCAACTTCTTTCCTTATGGAAGTCCGCCATCTGGGCGGTTTGTTGATGATGGGAAAGCCCCTTTGGATTTGAGGGCATACATGCTAGCTTGCAGGGATGGCGTATTAGTAGCCAGGGTTGATGGAGAAATCATATGCGAGGCCTATGCTCCATATAGATTTGCACGCCAATTCAAATGTTTACAACAGATTGTTGTATCCCCTCCAGTACACGTCAGGTTAGAGCAACATCCGATGGTTGCTCGACAACTATGGTTGCTGACGTCAAGAGAGAAGACTGGAGCAGTATTTGATCTACCAGTTGAAAAAGCGGCACATTATCTGACTACTTTTTATGCCGAACACTGGATAGCATCATACCCTAAAGGGATATTGAATCACCCTGTATATCAAGTGGGAAAGAGGAAGAGGACTGTAGAGAAAGAAACTCTTCCTCATGAAGGTGCTGCTTCTCCTCCTGAAATAGGTTCAACAGACTCCTCCTCTAGAACTGATTCCTCGGATTATCATGATGGGGATGATGAGGCACAACCGGCAACAAAGCGGTTTCGTGCCCGATATAATCCTCCGGCCAGAGTCAAAAGACCCACTCCATCAGCTCCTGGTGAGTTATTTGATTGTAATAACTTCAATCACTGATACTTTATAAAGTAATAAGTCTCACTTTCTTATTCTCTATCTGTAGTTGCAGGAGTTGGGAAGAAATTAAAATCAAAAATTGTAGGACCTTCCTCACAGCCTTTATATCTAAGACCAGAGGCTGTTCAGCTATGGCAGAGCTTATACTGTGATACTGAAACCGCCTGGCTGGATTTGTCTGAGGGTCTACAACTTCCTGGGATAGGATATCTTCTAGCCTCAAAAGACCTTCAATACGGAGATAACCCCAATGAAGTGCGGGCTTACATCAGAGAGCTGGAAATGCTCATATATGCCACCGATAATTCAACTCCTATCACCAGGCGGGTGAAGGAAATGATTGATCGTGGCACCACTAAGGGGGCTGGTGGTTCTGGAGATGAGGAGTGGCAAGAGTACGTGGCTCCTGAAGATGTAAGTTTTCTTTCCTTATTTGCAACTTGATTTCAGTTGAAGCTTTGTTTCTTAAGAAAGTTATTTTCTTCATCTTGCAGCTTGCAAAGAAAGGGACCGGGGTTCCTTCGCCACAATATAGCCCTGGTGGTACCGCTGTTGGGGCTGCTGCTGATTCTCCTCGCGAACCAGGCGAGATATCTCCAGGCCAGCAGGCCATGAATGAGGCACTGGACATAGCCTTTCATTCGCCAATCCAAGTGCCAATAAAGGAGACAGCTGAAACTCCAAAAAAGCAAAAGAAGCCAAGGCAACGAAGGAGGAAATCCTTAGCTAAACGTTTCATTAGCAGTGGTAAGTCCTTCGAACAATCATGAGTTTATACCCATAATCATATGGTTACTCATATTTCTGAGGATTGCAGGGGCTTCTTCAATTTCCCCCTTGAGGGAAGGGACTGATCCTTCTTCAAAGGCCGTGGAGGGTGCTGTAGAACAACCACAAACTCAAGCTGACTTGGTAGCTCCTGGAGAAGAGCTGCCATCCATTCCCAGTATCCCTCCTACTACTGAAGATGATGTCCAGGGTCAGGGGTTGCAGGACATAAGTCAGCAAGAAGACATAGCAAATGCTCCCACTGGTGAGACTAACCAAGATTCTGAAGTATCATTGGATGAAATGATGAATCAAGGAATGACTTTTGAAGAATTTTATGATCATGCTAGATTGTCATGTGATTTAGAAGACCTTGGGCGTGAGTGTTACCCTTCGCCCAAATTTTTCTTTTAAAAGAAAAATATTTCTAATCATGATGTAAAATAATATGCAGTTTCTTCCGTAGAAGCTGCTGAACTGCCAATGCCTGAAGAGGGTGTGGACACTGATGTCAACCCTATCATTGCAGAAACATTAGCTCAAGTGGAGCTAAATCCGATAAACTCTCCTGAGACCCATTTTGAAAATCCTGTTGAAACCGGGAAAGATGGGGAGAAGTCTTCTCATGTTGCTGAACCACCATTGGGTAAGGGATAACAATATTTGTGATTGTACTTTATTTGCAAGACAATCCATTCTTTTGTTATTCTTTAAGATTCAACTAAAATCTTTCAATTGATCATGTAGGGTCATCAACTGTAATGGCTAGATCCGGAGATGAGGCTTCAGCCTCTGCCCCAATGGGATTTGAAAGTGAAGAAGCCCAAGTCAGAGGGGAAAGAGCAGAACGAGGCACTTCTTTAAGCATGTTAATTCCAGATTACATACCCCCTTCTGACGAAGATGTTGAATCAGATCCAGAGATGCTCAAAGCGTTCAGCTTTTCACGACGTAAGGCGTGGAACAATATATGGAACATCATATCGGGGGTGCCCTTAGAAGAGCTACCATCAAAAATTTCCCGATTGTCATCCCAATTTGTTATAATGGGACTTGGTGGTTTTGGGTATGAAAAGATCCATGCTACAGTGAAACAGATTATCTTCAGGAGGGAGCAAATGCAGACAAGTCGCGAAGATTTGACCAGAGTGAAATCGTCAGTCAACTTAGGCGAATTTGAGGCTGCGATATCCCAGGCTGAAGCTGATTATATTGTCAAGATGAAGGATCTGAAACAAAAAATCAAAGAAAAGGTCGTCCAGCAGGTGCAACTCCAGCAACAGTTAGATGCTGTTACTGGGGAACTTGATCAGCTTAATGAATCATTGGATGAAACTCATGTAAATTGCATGAAAGCCATTGCAGATGCTAAGAAGGCACTTCAGCAAGCTGAAAAGAGTGAAGCTGGTCAAGTGCACGAGCTTCAAGCAACTGTTGATAAGGCTCAGGATGCTATACATCAAATGAAGACTTTTGTTGACAATCTCCTGTAATTTCTTAAAAAAGAGAAGAGATTCCAATCTGTGGATGTCCTTCTAACTCTTGTGTATCAATGAAAAACACTTTCGTCTTCAATCATTTGTGCTTGCATTCTTCTATTACCTGCTTCAAATTTACTTAAGCCAATGGGCTTAGTAAGCATAGTTTGATTTTTACTAGGATTATTACAAATAACCCTACAAAACTTTGAATCTTTTAACTGCTCAATATTACCTAAATCATACAAAAAAATGTATATTTAGTGAGCTGGAACTTGACTTTTATTCAGAGTTCCTCTGTCTTTTGTGCGGGCAGTTTAAAGTCATGCAAGCCGGACATAAAGGGGCTAATGTTTAAGGTCGAAATAGCTTTGACCGAAAAATGGATTAAAATGGATTCAATTCCTTGATAATTTATCTGAAAACAAATTACCATACTCAAGTATGAGAGAAAATATGTAAACTATGACTTAAGAATATTTGAATCTGAGGAATGATATGAAAAAGAGCTAAATAGCATTAGAAGAAGTAGTTTCCAAGAATGAAGTTACTATTATTTAACAAAACCCGTTAGGGGGTTGAAATATGCAGGGCCACCTATGGGCATTGGCTGCATAGTCAAATAAAATAGCATCTTTTGGCTGACAAGTCTGTTATGTGGACTGTTTATGCAAGGCCACCTATGGGCACGTGCTGCATAGTTAGGCAAAAGAACTCTCAGAAATTTACTTTCCTAGTGCTAAAAGCCAGTGAAAGTTTATGGAGATTCAAATTTTCTAAAGCATAGAGTTTGTTATATGGAAAGAGGTACTTGAATATGGAGAAGATATTTTCAAACAAGAATATCGAAGAACTGGATGAATATCACTCCTACGAAGGTCTGACCCAAACGTAGGGAAGAAGAATAAACCATAGACTTGAATACTTTCAGATCATGAAAAAGGATATGGGACAAATACGTTAAGGATGGCTATTTTTTGCGGATCCCTACATACTGTCGTTTAAGACAAATAAGGACAAAAGAGGCATTCTTCCCAAGAATGAAGTTACTATTATTTAACAAACCCGTTAGGGGGTTGAAAACATGCAGGGCCACCTATGGGCATTGGCTGCATGGTCAAATAAATAGCATCTCTTGGATGACAAGTCTGTTATGTGGACTGTTTATGCAAGGCCACCTATGGGCACGTGCTGCATAGTCAGGCAAAAGAATTCTCAGAAGTTTGACATTTTTGTGATCATAAGTCATGAAAAGGGTTATGAAGATCTGAAAATATTTAAGGTTAGGATTATAATACATAAAGATGGGTATTTTCCAATGTATATAGAGATACATAGGTCAATGAAAACCATAATCATGTTGTGGCTGGGTCCTGAATTGAAACTTGGACTTCACTACGTATCTCATAAGAATGAGAATCAAGCCATACGTAGTTCTTGAAATGCAGTTTAACGTCGTGCAGGACGAAAGGATGAGTGATCTTAGTTTTTGGGGTCATAGAATTCGGACCATAATAATGAATGCACAGTGTGTGTTTTCATGAGGACTTTTCAGCCAAGGGACTGAAAGTGAAATTTGGGGTTAGGCCCAAAAGACTTGGGACTGGATTCGAGGGACACTCGAATGTTCCTACGTATCCCATAAAGATGGGAATCAAGTCCACGTAGTTCTAGAAACTACCCTTTGTACAAATTTGGTTCGTACATGTGAAGGGTGAAAAGGGACTTTAGTGCAATGATGGTTTTAACCTAAGATAAAAAGTTTAGGCATTACCATGTATGTATGTAGTCTTTTTGAAAATGAAAACCATGATTGAAAAAGAATCAATGTTTAATAATGGTTCCTTCTCAAATGAGGAAATCAAAGAATATTGTAGTTTATTGTCGTACTGGACAAAAGTGTTGTATAGTTTAACGTCATATAACAAGGACGAAAGTGAATCAATGTAAAGATATTGATTCCAAGGGTGGTTTCACAAATCATCATCATATGAGATTGTGGTGAACCAATGTGAAGAGATTGTTTTTGGGCTTGAACCTTTGGGAGGTTGCCTACATACCCAGCCTGGAGGGCAAGGATCAAAGTCTGTGTAGTTCAATTAAAGAATGAATTAATGATCAAATTGTTCTTGTGGATAATGATCTAATAAAAAAAAAATGTTGTTGGGACTTACACATGGTTAGTGGCCCAAAGGGAGTGTTATGGTTGATGTTTGCTCTAAGCTCACGTGAGTCATACTCGGTGTGAGAAACAAGAGGTAATAACAACCTTAACGATGCACAGTTTAATGTCATGTAGGACATATCAAGGATTTTCTGTACAGTTTAGCGTCATGTAGTTAGGACGATGGGGACAATACAGTTTAACGTCATATTGGACGAAAGGGGGATTGTGCAGTTTTAATGTCATGCTGGACTTTTGATGATTATATAGTTTAACGTCTTTCCGGACGTGAGGGACTTTTATACAGTTTAGCGTCATGTAGTTAGGACGTCACAGTTTAACGTCTTGCTGGACATATTTGCAAATAGTTTATGGTCGTATACATGGACCAGGAATGATGCAGTTTTAAGGTCATGCTGGACTGTTTATGGAACTTTTTCACAGTTTAATGTCGTGTGGGACGAAGTTGCAGTTTAAAGTCATACTGGACCATTGCTGTATAGTTTTAGCGTCATATAGAAAGGACGAACTGATGCTGTACAGTTTAAAGTCATGTAGCTAAGACTAAGGTGAATCAATATGAGGATATCAGTTCTGATCTTTTTACAGTTTATCGTCATGCTGGACGTTGGAAGTGCCACACAGTTTAATGTCATGTCGCTAGGACAAAATATAGTTTAATGTCATCTCGGACAAAATATAGGAACTTCTATACGGTTTATTGTCATGTAGGACAAAATCAGGGACTATGCAGTTTAAAGTCTTGCAGTTAGGACTATTGGTGCTGCACAGTTTAGTGTCATGTTGCAGGGACATAAGTGCGAATAGTTTAAGGTCATATGCACGGACCATACAGTTTATCGTCATGCTGGACGTAGTTGTAGTTTAAGGTCATACTGGACCATTGCTGTATAAACCAAATGTAAGAGTCTTGGTTTTGGGAACAATATTTTGTGTTTATACAAAATACTTCTTCAGAAATCTGGCATTAGTTGGAGTCGTGATGTGTTCTCCATCCATTGAAATCAGAGAATACGCTCCATTGGAGTAGACCTTATGTACTGAATAAGGTCCTTCCCATTTTGGTTCAAGCTTGGGAGGTTTCTTTCCTGGTATCATTGGTGTTCTGAGAACCAATACCAATTCTCCCTGAATGAATGAACGAAGACGAACCTTTTTGTTAAAAGCTCGTGCTATTCGATTCTGATAGATTTCCAAGTGGTGCAAAGTGCACAATCTTTTCTCATCTAACTGTTCCAATTCATTCATCCGCTTTTGGGATTGCTCATCTGTTGATAACTGATCACAAATGGCTATTCTGAGTGAGGGCAATTGGACTTCAATTGGCAAGACTGCTTCTGTTCCATATACCAATGAATATGGAGTAGACCGCGTTGCATTGCGAGTGGTAGTCCGATAAGCCCATAAAGCATGATAGAGTTTATCAGGCCATGACCTCTTATCTTTATCCACCATCTTTTGCAGTATATTTGAAAGAGTCTTGTTGAAGGCCTCTATCTGGCCATTAGCCGCTGCATGATATCGAGATGAATGGTTGGACTTAATGTTGTATTCTTGATACAATCTCTTTACCTCAGAAGAGCAGAAGTTGGTGCCGTTGTCTGTCAATATGGTATGAGGGACACCAAATCTAGTAATGATGTTAGACTTGATGAAGCTAACAATGCATTTAGAACTGACTTCTTTGAGAGGTACTGCCTCTGCCCATTTGGAAAAGAAATCAGTAGCAGTAAGAATGTACTTAAACTGCTTGGCCGTAGCTGAAGGGTAAGGTCCCACCACATCCATTCCCCATGTGGAAAATGGCCATGAGTATTTAGCTGTATGAAGCAACTCTGGAGGTTGATGAATGAAATTGGCATATACTTGGCATGAATGACACTTCTTTGTGAAATTAACACAATCTTGTATCATTGAAGGCCAGAAGTATCCAAGTCTTCGAATTTGATCAGACAATCTATGTCCAGACTGGTGGGCACCACAGACTCCTGCATGCACTTCTTTTATGACAGCCATTGTCTCTTCACCATCAATACATCTGAAGAGAACTCCATCAAAACCACGTTTGTAGAGAATTTTCTCGAGGTGGTTTGGACCATCATAAAGAGTAAAATTGACCACACGTCGCCGAATTTGTTCTCTCTTGGCTCTATCAGGTGGAAGTGTTCCATTTTGAAGGTATTCCCTGATAGGTGACATCCATCCTGTAGTATGACCATATGGTTCAGGAATGGGACTAATTTCATTAATTTCCTCTGTTCTGACTTGAACATAAGGTGAAATTGCACGACGGTGGGCAATACCGATGGTTGTCTCGTCCCGATTTGGATCTGCTAAAGCTGTGGCTATATTAGCCAGTGCATCAGCTTGAGCATTTTGTGATCTTGGGACATAAGAAAATGTCGGTTCTGAAGGGAATTCCGACATTAACTCTCTGACGTAATCATACAAAGGGATTAATTCTTCTTTTCTGATGGCATAATCCCCATTGATTTGTTTGATTACCAGGTCTGAATCACCTTTTACCTTTAAGTGATTCACTTGTGCTTGAAGCGCTAACTCCAAGCCTGCAATGAGAGCTTGGTATTCAGCTTCATTATTGGTACCACCTTCCCACAACAAAAAGGAATAAGGTAACACTGCCTTATCTGGAGAAATGAGCACAATTCCTAAACCAACTTTGTTGAATTTAGGATTTTCCATTTTCTTCCCTGTTGGACTTCTAGAAGCACCATCAAAATACATTTCCCATGTTTGAGGATTCTCTTGAATAGAAAAAACTTCCTCATCAGGGAGTTCGATATCTGAATATGTGTCTTCCACTGAAGGGTGTTCAGCCAGGAAATCAGCCAGAGCTTGGCCCTTAATTGCCTTTTGAGACACATATTGAATGTCGAACTGCTGTAGAATAACCGCCCACCTTGCCAGACGTCCTGTAAGCATTGGACGACTAAGGATGAATTTGAGTGGATTATTACGAGATACCAATTGGACCTCGTGATGTTGCAGGTAGTGTCTCAGTTTCTGAACTGCAAAGATTAATGCTAGGCAGCATTTTTCAATACTTGAATACCGGGTTTCTGCTTCAAGCATAGTTCTACTGAGATAGTAGAGACTATTTTCATTCCCAGCATCATTCTTTTGAGCGAGAAAGGCACCCAATGATCGCTCTAAAGCTGTCACATAGAGGATAAGAGGTCTACCCTCAACAGGTGGCATGAGTACTGGTGGACTTAAGAGGTATTTCTTGAGAATATCAAATGCTTCTTGACATTCTTTAGTCCACTGGTAAGTGACTCCTTTCTTCAATAATTTGGTAAAAGGTAAACTTTTGCCTGCCAAATTGGCGATGAAACGCCGAATATAGGCTAAGTGTCCTTGAAGTCCTCTTAATTCTTTCAAATTCTGAGGAGGTGACATACCAAGGATTGATTTGGTCTTCTCAGGATCGACTTCAATACCACGATGGCGTACAACAAAGCCGAGGAATTTTCCTGAGGTTACCCCAAAAGCACATTTTAAGGGGTTCATCTTCAAATTATGTTGTCGAAGCTTGTGGAATATGATTTTCAAATCAGCCAAGTGATCAAAACGTTGTTTGGATTTAACCACCAAATCATCTACATAGCATTCAACAAATTTCCCTAGAAAAGGTTTGAAGATACGATGCATGGCGCGTTGATATGTTGCACCTGCATTCTTTAAACCAAAGGGCATCACCCGGTAACAAAACACACCTTGAGGAGCTCTGAAGGCTGTATATTCCTCATCTTCTGGGGCCATTCGGATCTGATTATATCCAGAATATCCATCCATGAAAGAAAGTACTTCATAGCCAGCCGTCGCATCAATTAAGAGTTCTGTAATCGGAACTGGAAAATCATCTTTGGGACAATACCGATTAAGATCTCTGAAATCGATGCAAACCCTAATTTGTCCGTTCTTTTTCTTTACTGGGACAATATTAGCCAACCACTTGGGATATTGAACTTCTCTGACGAAGTTAGCTTTGATAAGCTTATCCACTTCAGCCTCGATTTTGGAAGCATAGGTTGGGTGTGTTCTTCTCGCGGCTTGCTTGAATCCTCGATGTTCTTTTGGCAAACCCAAATGATGGGTGGCAACATCAGGATCAAGGCCAGGCATCTCTGTATAATTCCAAGCAAAGATATCTTTATTTTGCTTTAGAAAAGAAATATACATCTCTTGTTCTTCAAGGGTCATGGCCGCACTAATTAAAGTGGGGCGTGGATCTTTCTCTGTACCCAGATTTACTTCTCTGAGTTCATCCACAGTGGTAGAGATACCCTCTTCAAATGCTGGAGGAGCATCTCTAAGATCTTCCTCTTCCTCTTCATCATGTGTTATATCTTCCGTTTCTACTTGCAAAGTAGATGAAAAAACGAAATTCTCATGATCATAAGAGATGTCAAAATTTTCACATTTTGAAGAAGAAGCTTCCATTTCCGTCCCTATTGATGAACAAGGGTCTTCTTTGGGAAATAAAGAGGAGATGATGGATTGAGAATCGACATCAACATTCACCTCTGGTGTTGCTATAACTTCTTCTGGCCTGATTAGCGAAGTATAGACTTGTTGGATTTCAGCAGACGAAATGAAAACGTCACCACTTATGCTTTCATCATTGCTTGGTAAGTTACCAATTTCTCCCATGTTGTCTGGCTCGATTGCCGTAATTGACATTATGGATCTTTCCATAAGAGTATTTTGATTTGGGCCTATTTTGTCAATTTGACTGATAGGTAACACATAATCTGTACTCACATGTGAAAATGGATTTATTGGAATTTTTTCCAAACCATATGGAGCATTAACTTTGGTAATTTCCTTCATTGTAGATTTTTCTCTTCCCTTCATGTGATAAAATTCCGCCTCAATGTATTGAGACTCACATGTTTTGAACGGGGTCTTATCACCATATAATGTTCCAACTTGACCATCGAAACAGTATTTGAGACATTGATGGTATGATGACGGAATAGCTGCATGCTGATGTAACCAGGGTCTTCCAAGCAAGATATTGAAAGCTGAGTCTTGATCAACAATCATGAAATCTGAATTGGAAACAAGATCTCCAAACTGAGTTCTGAGCGTAACTTCTCCCAGTGGTTCTTGTTCATTTTTATCATATCCTTGCAACATCATGGTAGAAGGAGATAAATCAGATTCTGTGAGGCCCAATCGACGAAGTGTGCGAATGGGCATGAGGTTGACTCCTGAACCATTGTCAATGAAAGCTCTTCGAACATCTATACCATTGACTTTGCCAGATAAGTACAAAGGTTTTATGTGCCCATGCACAACATCATCCTCATCTTTATCAGTAAAAGATATCACTGCATGGCATTCTGCAGGATTATTCTCTATGTGATAAATTTCAGCTGCAGCAATCTCAGCTTCAAACTCTTGAGGACTTGACAAAGCTTCGATGAGTGCTTCCCGAAGATCTCTTGATAGATTCAAAGCATCCAAAATTGATAATTTGGCTGGTACTTGGGCCAAGTGTTTCAATATATCATACTTTTGATCTAGAGGCCTGCGTTTCCCAATAGGAATATGTGGTTTAGCAGGTATCTTGGAAGCAGATGCTTTGGAAGCTGATGCATCTTGTATTGAAGTTGGCAACATCTTTGGTTTTGGAAATTTAGACTGATTAGATCCATTTGCTTGCTGAGATAAAGAAGATGGAACCTTTAATCGGTCTTCCAAAATAATTGTGCCGAAGCTGAGTTGGCCATTAGCAGAAGAACTTGCTTGTTCATTTTGAGCTCGATGAAGGGCTCTACCACGAGTTTCTGCTGCATATACAGTGCTAGCAGGGGTAGAATTAGAGTAGTGGCTTCGGAAAGATCCACGTCTTCCCCTATATCCTGAACCTCTAAAACTTCCTCGGGTTCCTTTATTTGATACAGGGAATTCAGGCTCATCAAGACTGGAATATGAATCTGTTAATTGAATCATATTAACAGAACCAAAGATCAATTCTTCGTCTGATAAAGACTCTGCCTGGTTGGCCTGTTTAGGCTGTGCCGTTTGGTGGGACGGTGCCCGTGACTTTGAAGTAGATGGCATGAAATCTGCCAGAGTCAAAGACAATTTAGGCTTTGATGCATACTCATCTTCTTCTGATTCCTCTTTCTTCTTTGAATTACGCTGCCCTTTTGAGGATTTGTCCTTTGATGGAGGCTTTACTGCAGCTTTTGTAGGAGACACAATTGGCTTCTTCAATTGTGTTCGCAAAATGGAATGGGTCCGATTGATTGTCTTTCTGACCATCCAATCATCATATTTTTTCGCAGTTTTGCTTTTGACTTCCTGCCACTCGCCTCCTTCCTCTGGATCTGTAGCGGTAATACACGCTACATGAGCTGAAGAACCCTTCAATTTGACTTGTCCCAAGTCAACCATCTTTTGTAGGAGGTCTTTAAAGACAAAACACTCCTGGATGGGATGTCCCAACATTTGATGAAAGGGACAATAATTGGGACGGTCTTCATCTCCTTCCTTGTTTGGTCTCTTCGGCACTGGTAATTGAACCAAATTATTTTCCAGAGCTGAAATGAAGTAACCAGGAACTTGCTCACTTCGGAAAGAGTATGTTTTACTCTTCATATCCTCAAATTGTTTTCGTCGTTGATCTTTTTGATCATTTGGACGAAACAGCCTTTGTTGTTGGCGTTCAGGAGGTGGAGCCCTTCGAGAAGATGAAGGTTTTGAAGTAGAAATAGGTACAGGTGCCTGTTTAAGCATAACTGTAGCAGTTTCTGCTTTACCCATTCTTCTTCCTGGAGCTGATGGAATTACACGAGATTTAACCTTAGCCTGTATAAGGGAATCTTCAATCTGTTGAGCGATTGAAGTAAGGTCTCGAAACCCTCCTGTGTATTTCACAGGGATCAATGGCGTGCGTAATTCGTCACGCAAATTTGCCACACAGATTGGCAATAATTCCTCCTGAGGGAGTGATAAACTCAAGGAATACGTTAATCCCTTCCAACGAGCAATGAAATCAGAGACTCTTTCATTCTCCCTTTGCTTGCAGTTTGTAAGATCGAAAACTGTCGTTTTTGGCAAAGTTGAGCTGAACTGAAGAAGGAATTTTTGACGAAGATCCTCCCATCCGATGACTGACCGGGATTTCAAGCTTGTATACCAGACAAAAGCTGGTCCTTGCAAGGTTCGCACGAAGCATCTGAGTTTCACTGCTTCTTGTTGTTCTGGAGTTCCCATCATAGGATCACAACAAGACACGTAATGCGTCAAATGTTGTTCAGGGTCGCCTGATCCATTGAAAGTAGGGAAAATAGGGTTTCCAAAACTGGATGGAGGAGAAATTGAATCTACCCATTCAGGGTAAACTTTCTTTTCAGGTTGAACTTGCGCCCGTTTCCCTTCCATAGTTTCTAACCGAGCTGTTAATGACTCAATAGTAGTTATTAACTTTTGAGAAACGTCAGGTTGAACTTGGTTTTGGGTAGGTGCAATGAATGGAGCTTGGACAGCCGTGGAGGTTGGTGCTGCAACTAATGGTAGTGCTGCCAACCGTTGTTGCGTTTGACCCGTAGGATTAGACCTCTGTGGGTGTACTGATAAAGGAGGATATTCCTGATCCATCTCAGTAGTTACAACAAATTCCTTCGGCTGTCGGACTTCAGCATTCTTAAGAAGAAGACTACTCTGAAGTAGTTCTGCATTCAACCTTCTTAACTCTTTCATTTCTTCCTCCTGTTGTGCAAGCCTTTGCTCTAATGAGAGCGATTGACCTCCTTCAGAGGAAGGGTGAGAAGTAACCTGATTCTTTCCTTTCCCCTTATTGGATCCTTTTCGGAGAGGGGGAAGTGGGTTACTTGAAGGAATACCCAAATTTTGGGTAAGCCTTTGATTACGTGTGCGCACACCTTCTTCATTTAGGTCTGTGTGCGCAACTTCTTGAGCAGGAACCCCTTCATCTGATCCCTCTGATTGAGCCTCATCTGGTGAATCAGCAGCAACGGCAGTGATGACATTAATGGATGCATATTTCATGAAATCCTTTCTATCAGCATTTCTATGATATTGTCTCCTTTTATGTCCATGATAAGACATGGCATTCCATTGACTTGACCCCTCAGGAATTTCTTTGTGAACCGTCACTTGGAGAGAATCTCCTGACATCTTGGCTCTTCGTTCCTCTTGAGGCTTATTCCCTAATCGAGAGAATACTGACTTTCTCTGAGAGAGGGATTGAAGATTTGAAAAAGTCCCCAGTCCGGTGGACTGGGGGTGTTCCTGTTGCTTCTGCTCAACTCCTCGAATCCCATTCGTTGATTCTGAGGGTTGGGTTAGAGAAGTCCCCAGTCTGGCAAGCTGGGGTGTCTCTTGACATGCTATGTCTGAGATCTTCTTGAAATCTCTCTTGATCTTGCGGATCTTAGTTCGGAAATTAGCTGGATGCATTAACCTGTATCCACTTTTATCACCTGGTTCAACAGACCGTTGGATGATTTCCGAAACTTCTGTCATTTGATGACGTGTTTGCTCCAGACGAGAGGCTTGCGCAATATTCTCGCCTGCTTGATGTAGGAGCAATTCAACAACCTGTTCTCTATATACTTGATTTTGAGAGGAACTAGTTGAAGCTTGATCTCGAGCAAGATTTTGATTATGAACAAAGCCCATTGACTGTGGCCGGCCATGGGCAATAACATTGCATGAGACCATTTTCGGCGGGTTTTGCTGACCGGAAAGCACTGTGAAATGTAGTGCTCCGTGAATACCCCATCCTCTGATATGAACATTAGATGGAGCATTGGAAATTAACTGACGCAATTTTCTCAGCGCGCCAAGGCATGAACGTTGAAGGGTTCTCTGTTGCTTTTCGGCCTTCGGATACCGAGAGACTGATAGAGATGCCAAATCAATCTGGCGTTGTAACCCTTCTATTATCTTAAGATGATTTTCATATTCATCGTAAGATAATACCTTCTTCTTTAATTGACAAAGAGTTTTCCATATGTTAAGACGAATATCATGGATTCCATCATCCGTCAACATCTTTGGAATGTCATACTGTGAATCAGCCAAAGGCCAAAACATGACTGGTACTTCACCTTTTGCCAGTTTTTTCCTCATGTTCAGCATTTCCTCTTTATCATTAAATGAAGATTCTTCTACCTGTTTGGACCAGAGTTGGTGTTTCCTTGTTGCTTCATCGGATTCAACAAGATTGGTAGAGGAATCACTATTCATGCTGGAAGATGAATGACCTAGGGAAGGTTCGGAGAATAACCTGAACCCCAAGCTATCTTCTGATGGAGAAAGAGTTTCACCTGCCGATAGTAAAACTTCAGACATGACTGGTTTTACGTTTGCAAGTGCCTCGAGATAGGAGGGCTTTCTCGTCACTACATTGCCTTCTGAAGAATTTTCGAGACAATGTGAATCACTACTGCGGAGAGGACTTTCGCAGCGAAGTTCATCACCATGAGGAGGACCTTCATGATGGGTTACAGCAAAAGATGATATCTCTTGCTCCTTGGTCTTCTGACCACACAGAGGGTTCCTGTGGTTCTCATCTGAAGAAGAAACTTCAAGATTGACCGAATTTTCATGAAGCAAGTCTTCATGAGGAAGTGTCTGTTGAAGACCTTCGGGATTAATGTTCCTGTTATTGGGAACTGAGGGAGTAGAATCTTGAATTCCGACAGATAAATGTCTGAGGGCTTCAAGAACTCCAGCATCGAGCAAGGCCTTGTTACAGATTGGCCTTTGATCTCCTGACTGTGCTGGGCGGATCTTTTTCTTAGATGCCTTCTTACTCGCTTTAGAAATCACTTGATGACGAAAGTGATTGCTCTGAGCAGGTGTATGTGCCTGATCAGGAAAGATGGTCAGGTTAGGCTGACGATCATCGCTCAAATCAGATGTATGTGCCTGACTTGGTTGTCCATATGATATGGGGGAGTAGGCCCCACAACCCTCTTGGACTGGAACAGATGTGTGTGTCTGTTCCGGAGTGAATTGTTGATGTGTCACTCCACTGCTAGGGATAGATTTATGTGTCTGTCCCTGAGATGAAGCTGAAGCTGTTATGATATCTTGGCAAGCATCCAGAATATGAGCAGGAATTTGCTTCTGCTCTTTCACCATTGACAAAATATGTTTGGTGACTTCAGCCGCCGGAACAGGGATATACGTCCATTCCGGGCTTGGAGTAGGTGTATGTGCCTGCTCCTGTCCTCCTTTTCCTGTCAGTGAATCCTGACAGTACTCAAGTGTGGAGGTAGAGAGTTTAGTCTGCCTCCTGTTTGTCGTCGGGACTTTCCGACTGACTTCTCCGGGTGCTACCAAGCGAGACTGTTGGTAGACTTGATTAGTATCAGCAGGTGTATGTGCCTGCTGATTACACTTCGCCAAACGCGGTTGACGAGATCCATCATATGTAGTCAGACGAGCCTGCTGACTAACTGCTGATGTATAAGCAGGTGTATGTTCCTGCCTATGGTACTCCGCCGGAATTGCCTGGCGGGATCGGCTTGATGCTGCCAGACGAGTCTGCTGGACAGCGGGATTAAAACGAACAGGTGTGTATGCCTGCTCGTTATTTGCCACCAAGTTAGGTTGGTGGACTTCTCCGGAGATGGCAGGGATGACAACCTGCCTATTATTAACCGGATTCCGTCTCTGGTGATTCATCTTGCCTGCTCGGGTTCGAGGAACCTGAGCTGAATGCCTGGAGCCGGTACCCTCATCATGTTGAGGGTGCACTACCGCACGAGTCTGGCGGCGATTGTTGATGGGAGCCCTTGAGAAGGACTCCTGTCTCTTTGAATTAAGGTCCCGCGGGACCTGCTCATTCACTTCCTCAGAATAAGGGAGTGAATGGAAATTGCGTTCCGGGGATAACGACCCGAAACGGTTGGAGACGGTAGTCAGCACCGCCTGCTTCTTGATTGCTGGTCGCCGTTGTCCGGACGACCAGGTAGAATTGTTAACTTGGAGGGCTTGACGAGCGGCCTCCAGAGTTGGGATAGTACCGTTACGACGGTACTCCTTAACCAGTGCATTTGAAACACAGCGTTGAAGACGCCGAGTTGGTGATGTCATCCTCAGAGCGGATGACGTTCCAGCAGGAGTAGCAGCATTGGTTTTCATGGCAGCAGACCTCACAGTAGAGGTGTTCTCAGCAGCAGTATTCACAGGGGTGAATTTAAGGAAAGCCATTTTTTGTAGAAGATCTTGAAAAAAGAGTGCCTGTTCCATATAACAGACATAATCAAGATGAATCCGGCTACTGCATCTTTTGGATGATCATATGTCAATGATTGCCTTGTTGGCCCAAGGGGCCTAACATCTAAGAAGAACATCACTTTAACTTGGTTAAGGATTCACGTCGGGTTCACCATTTTTTGTTTCGCGCGGAATCCGGGGATGACCTCCTGGACGGGAGATTCAAACGTTCCGATCGGTTTCTAACGGGTTTGTTCGTAGAACCGGAAACATCCAATGATTCCACATCCGTTTGGACCTACTTTCCAAAGGCAGGCGCTCATTAGCTTGTGGGCTAATGAGGCTTAGGAATTTGCATTGGTCGAGAGGATGGAAGGTCGGACTCATCACACCTTTTTGAGGGGAATTATTGTCTACTCCGGGACTCTCTTTATAGATTTAAGTTAAGTTCGTGAATCCTTATTACATTACCAAGTATAAAATGAGCTTTCCTTTAGTTTTAACAATCAATGATTAAATATGCAAGAAATTTAGAGAATCTTTTATATGTATTCGAGGTTCTTCATCAATATAGAATCATCTATATTTGTTTAGAGATTCTTGGTCAATGGTATCCTTCAAAACATTTATATAAAAGTCTCTTGGTCATTTTGATGACCAGGCTGGTTTTAAAGCCACTCAGTGGGGCATTTGAAGTTTATCGTCATTCAGAAGGACAGAGATTATTTCAATGTTGGGATCGAACCCATAAATGGGCTACCTACGTATCCTTTGTTTTAAAAAAGGAATCAGAACCCACGTAGTTCGAGGAATGGGATATGATGTTTTATGATTGATGGCTCAAAGATGAATGTCATAATTACTTTTACACTCTATGCTCACGTGAGTCATGCTCGGTGTGAGAAACAAGAGGTATTGGTAAAATTTAGACAATTGTGCCATAAAAGATGCAATCATAAGAATTTGTTTTGGGGCTTATGTATAGATGACTGCCCAGATAGGTGAAGGTTTAGGATTTACTTTTAGGAAGAAAAATCCATGAACAGGGTCCACAAAGTTATATGTGCTTCATGGAGATTTGAATACTCTAATCTTGGGGCTTACTCCTAAGGAGGATGCCCAAATCAGGAGGGGACTTATGATTGGGTTTTATTCCTAAAAAGGAAACCAAAATCAAAGGGAAGTTTATGACTGGTTAAGAGAAATTTTAAGAGACTTGGGGCTTACTCCTGAAGAGGAAGCCCAAGGTTATGACTGAGTCTTTATTCCTGAAAAGGAGACCCAGGTTAGGGATTAAGGTTTGGGGCTTACTCCTGAGGAGGATGCCCAAGATTGAAGGATTTGATTGGGGCTTATTCTTAAGAAAGATGCCCAAGATTTATGACTGAGTCTTTATTCCTGAAAAGGAGACCCAGGTTAGGATTCTCTCATTTTAAAGGATGAGGTTGAATGAATGAACTCTCAATCTTTGGTGATATAAAGATGTTTAAATCATTAGGTTTTGAGAGATATTTCACATAATTCCTTTCAGATAAGGATGTCAAATCAAGAAATCATGCCATAAATGGCTTTGAAAAGTATCTTGAAGACTGAATCTTGAATAGGAAGGGTGAAAATGGCTTAAGAGGGGTGAAAAAGGGCAAGATGGGCACCCAAAAAGATAGGGGCGCGCAAGTATTGAAGGTCGCGCAAGTCCTACGGCGGCGCGCAAGTATTGGTCGCGCAAGTATACTTGCGCGACATAAGGGATACTTGCGCGATTTTCAACCAGGGTTGAATTACTTGAGCGACTCTTTATTAAACCCTTTCCCATCCTCTTGAGGTTTTTCCAGAAGAGGGACGCGCAAGTTATATTGAAGGAATTAAGTCGGCGCGCAAGTGTTTGATAAGTTTCAACACTTAGGCCTTCCTTCTTCCCTTTAGATCTTCCATTCTAGGTAAGAAATTACCTTAGAAGTGTTCTGGAAGCTTTGAGAAGAGACTTGGGCGTCGGGAGCTTTGATCCGAGTTTCTGGGAAGAGATCCTCTCGAATGGGGGGCCCACAGGGTCTATTTATAGGAAAAAGAAGACCCCGGGCGGTTACTGGGCGGTTACCAGATATGTCGCGCAAGTCCCTTGCACGATCATGAGGTGTCGCGCAAGTGTTGAGGCGGCGCGCAAGTGTACTTGCGCGACCAAGAGGGAACTTGCGCGACCTATGGGCAATGTTCTCCTTTTCCATCCCTTTGTCGATTTTTGATGTTTCTTCAAAGGATTAATCACTTTGAGCTCAGATATTCCCTTTTCCGATCTTTAGATTCTGTGACGAAAGGAGCGTCAACAGTATATAAATATTCATATATTGGTATCTTAAATAAAATGGATGTTAGTTATTATTTAGATAAAGCTAATATATTTTATATGTAAATATATTTTATTATTTATATTTATAATTAAATTTTTAGGTGTGAATATTTAAAAAATATGAATATATTGTTATATATTTGATTATAAATAGCAGTGCATTATAAAAAATGATGAAATTTCAAAGACATAATATAAATATGAATGTAATACCTTGGAATAAATTCATACCCCACCAAAAAAATCCAATAATACCCCCTTAAATGAGGGTGAAAATCCACAAAACGTTAAAAAATCGGGGTACCGCGACTAAAAACTCAGTTTTGGAGGCCTTATAGGCCTCTTTGGGCCTCGAAAATCGATTGATTGGGGTCCCCCTGAGCCACAATGACGTAGAGATCGTCGCAGGCTTCGATTTGATATGTGGTAGAGCTCAAACGGACATCCGAATCAAAAGTTATGGCCGTTTGAAGTTTGAGTTGCGTTTTCAACATATTTTGGATCTTTTTTTAATTTTTTTAATTTTTTTAGTCCTCAAATTGTTATTAAATGACTATTACTCCATAATGATTATCAAAATATTAATTAAAAATATTTTTTTAATTTTTTAAGAAGTCATTTTCACTAAATATCTTATATATTAAGTATAATAAGTGTAAATGTACATTTATACTTAACTAAAATATATTTAAAAATTATATATTATATTTATATAACAATATAACTATATTTATATATTAATATATTAATATATTTTTTTTTTTTGAAGCCGACCCTTTATGAGCGCTAAAAAAAGCACTGATAAAGGCCCCCCTTTATCAGCGCTACTAAGCAAGCGCTGATAAAGGGGGGCCCTTTATCAGCGCTTTTTTTTAGCGCTGATCAAGGGACCCCCCTTTATGAGTGCTTTTTCGTTAGCGCTGATAAAGGGGGGAGCTGCGAAAAACTGTTTTTGTGGTAGTGTATTGATAATAGTGGGTAATGAATAAAATTAAAAGGGGGAGGAATAAAAAATGGGAGCTCATACCCTATATCCTTATAGATTCATGAATATTATAGTGAAACCATACCTATTATTCTATAATATTGATGATATATTCTTTTAAAATTGAGATATGTAGAGTAAAAATTAATCTTATGGATGAAAGATAGTTAAAGATGAGGAGATATACATATTATGGAATAACAGATGTCATTTAACTATGATTTCATGGAAGATAGAAAAAAAATTAAAAAATTAAAAATTATGATATTGATCAAATTATTGATTTTAATGATTGCGGATTTTTTTATTATTTGTTTTGGCCTTAGAAATTTTTTGAGAGGTATTGGATATATTTTGAGAAGTTTGGAAGCTATTTTGTGGGAAACTAAAATATTACCCTTAATTTTCTATCATTAGCTCACAATATATGGTGTAATGTATCTCAAGTCAATTATTCACATTATCATATGAGCATAGTGGAATAATTAGGTTTATATCTACATTTTTTAAGATTTGATGTCTTTTTTATATGTAGAAACTCTCTATTCTTTTAGGGAATATATGTTGTGGGTCCCATATGTAATTTAGGACTATTTTTATGGTATTTAACAACCATTAAGGGAGGAGTATATAATGGAAGATATGATATATATACATAAATATGAATTAATATTTATAAAAGGATATTTATTCAACATAGAGAATATATAGACCTCTCAAGATTCTATAGTTTTTGTTCTTTTATTCTAATATAGGGGTCTCTATATCTAGTTTAACTAATAAAGTGTTTCATTACACTCTGATATAATATTTGGTTCACTCTTTATTGACAAATAATTTACTATGAGTGGCTAAAATTAGATAAGGTGGTGAGATTGATGGAAACAGCTTGAATCATCCCCCGCTAGGATTCCCTTTCAAGCCTACAGTGAGGATGAGAGTGACCCTCGAGGCTTACCTTTAATAGGCCTCAGTTTTGAGACTAGTATCGAGGGTATTAAAAGAGTAAATGGGATTAATTACCCTCCTATATCCTAGTAATATAATAATAATGACACCAACAAACCACAAAATATAAAATAAAACAATCCCACAAAAATACACAATCCATGATTTTTCAGATAAATGCAAGTATCAAATTAAAATACCAAGTAAAAATCCTAGGTAGAAACTCCATAGGTAATCTCAACCTCCAAGATAGAATTTTCAAGTTCAGTCAGTAAACATTCCTTGAAATCCTATATATATATATATATGGGTGAACATAAAGTGTATACTTATTATGATCATACTCAAGACCTCTCATACAATTGTGGAAGAATCATACTAATTCTTTAGTTAACAATTAGTAGAACCAACAAGAAACTATTAGTTCATATATCCTAAAACCTCACTAAGACTCATTCACCATGCAATATATCCAAGTATAATATGATAATACCAAGAATATAATAGAAATGTTACTCCATAACCACTTTCCACTACTTTTTCATTCTCACACCCCAATGTTAAACACCATGTGCCTTCAATACCTTCTATAGTCATTCAAAAGAACACCATACTAATCATATCACATATGTTGTGGTTCATAACACAACCCTACATATCCTAACCTCCCATAGGGTATATATTTTGTTAACACCATTCTATCCATACCATAACCAAAACCACCATCACATATCAACATCTCCATTGCACATCAAAACCTCATCATATATCTATATCAATAGGGTATTAGGAATTTAAAGTAAAATGACCCCATGCCCTCCTCCTCACATACACAACTACCACTAAGTATCAAAACCACATTAAAATAACCAGTCCACTACACCACACATGGAAGGGAGATCAGGGAAGAGGGAGTATTCTGTATTCATCCCCTCACCAACCTAGACATTTGGGTAAAATAAATGTAACCCAAAACATTAAAACAATGATATATTATCTAACATGGGTGGTGTGTATATAAAATTATAATAAAATACAAGTATAATAATACACATGAAAGCATATCCTAGAAATTCCACACCAAAATAGTCTTACCGTAGTCCATAAACATTACCACATCCCTATCACCATTCACCACCACTGATTCCAACTATAATACTAGAAATTAATCCCAATTCCTATACAAAACCACCACCAAAACCATGAATGATTTTCAATAAAACCACATTATTTATCATGTCTCCATATTTTTTATTACTAACCATCTAATATTCCATGTTCCATTTTAATTCCAAAATTAATGAAAACCCATTAAATCCATCACCCACATTTCATTTACACATTAATCATTAATTTCATGCCTAGTTATTTTATTTATATCCATGATTTAATTAAATAATAGATATACCCATTTCCAAGTTCAAAATTATCAATTATATTCCACTACTACTAGAAAACTGTAGAATGGTATCACATTTACAAACCATACCATCATTCCAAAACAACTTTCACTTCCCACTTTTCCAACCATGAAAAGTAAGCCGAATCTATACTATAAAATCTACACCAATAGCATAACCATTTCCCATCTGCAACAATCACTACCCATTCCAACTAAATGTTGTCCTACTTCTCAACACATCACATTTTACGAAATCCAATCATAAAAAATATTTAAGTGATTCAACACAACCACAACATCACAACAAAAATATACATCATATATTAATGAATTTTAGTGTTAACCTCTACTTTGATTTCAATCTTAAGGCATGCTTCCATATTAATTCACCTTTGATTGTAAAAATGTTAACACAATAATTTTTAGATTTCACACATCTAGTTCATTATCATCTTCACATTATTAAATTTTTATAAAAGTTGATTCCATCCATAATTTCAAAGTAATGACACTCGATTCATGGAGACAAAAAATTTAAGTAACAATAAAAACAAGAATCAATCACATGAACAATATCATGGAAATGAGTAAACATGTTTCAAACACCACTTTCCCATAAATTCCTTCAAGTCAAATTAATTATCTTAACTAGGCCAATCTATTACATCCACCTAAATAAAGAAAAATAATTCTATTTCCTCATTATACACAAAATATAAGAGAGTAATTAAATACCCTGCCTCGATAAGAGATTTACAACTATTATGCAAGACCAAGAAGCGGAAGAGATGACCATGAGTCTAAAACCACATGTGGTAAATCCCACTTAACATATATCATAGCAATTTACCATAAAAATCACTTAAAACACCACCCCAAACTAACACCTACCATTTCCACATCCTTTTATAGGAAAGGAAAAAGGAATAGATCATGAATAAAGGGGGGAAAATCAAGTTCATACACTAAGAATCCATCTTCTAAATATGAGTATCATTGCTAATAAAGGTGTTGAAAGATCTCTAAAAAATATCTATAAGTCACCCAAGAGTCAAGTCAATCAAAGGTTGAAGAATGGAATTCAGAGGGGTACTTAAATTGATACCCAAGATGAAAAATATAAAATCATGGTGTAAGGGGGTAGGGCCACACTACAATGGGTGTGAGTTAAACAAATCCCATAAATCATTCCATGGTCAATGCACAAATATAATAATACTACGGAGTAGATACATTATAATGATTATATCTATGGTACAAAATACAAAATCTCATACCCAATCACAGTCCATTACACATAAAATGGAAAATAGTCTCTAAAAATGGAAAAACTCTCAATATTGATCCCCTAAGATACCCATCATGGTGTCAAAACCATGTTGTAGGGTATTATACTGAAAATAAAAAAACTCCCCAGGCTAAAGACCATGTTGTTGCCAAATGACCAAGTTTAAACATCACATAAAAAGGAGAGACCACTGAAATAAGAATCTCAAGGCCCTATGCCAAAACCTTTATCACCACATAACTTATAGATCTTTCAAATGGTCCATTATGGCTCAAAACATCCCTGTACACCACAAAACCAACTACCATCTAAAATTTCATCTTAAACTCCTCCCTTCCTTCTCCAAACCTCCCCAGGTATCTTCCACACCCAAAACACAAAATATAATGGGTTATGAAGTTTCAATAAATTATATTAAATACGTATCAAGTGACTCTTAGAATAGATAATCAAAACCATACTCAAAAGTAAAACTATATACACCACCAATGAAAAAAATCCCTAGGTGATACCTCTCAAATGAGATAACGCTATCAACCAAACAAAACAACAGGGGAATCAATAAATTAAATAGAATCAACACTAATTCAAAGATCACTTTTACAAGAAAATTCAATATTGAGATATTTCAGGATACTAATAATGCATCTAAGACTCTCATTCCTACATACTCTCATCCATACCACTATACCTCCATATAGATTGATTGTCATGAACCACCCCAAATACCCTAGTAAATTGATACCTGAGCTGGTCCTGACATGATTCAAATGGAATTCCTGATACCCATGGGATGGCGACTCACTCTTGAGTATCAATAAAAGTCATAGGGAATGATTTATCCATGAGAACAAGCAAACAATATCAAATAGTAGAATAAAAAACAATACACAGTCAGTATTCCAAACACTCTAAATAGAAAACCCAAATAGTGCATCATCCAAAGAAAATGGCACAACATCCATCAAGATAAAGACTTGGAATATATATTCAATGAGTAGATAATATCCTTATTAGTCACTATCACTAGCCAAGGTCACATTCATAAAGTACACCAGCAACCTCAAAGTTGTGATTTCTATTTTCTTAGACATGGCATAAGAATATGTATAAACACCCAAAGTCAAAGGTGGGTTGTGAGCAAAAACATCACAATAGGATTCCACCAAATTTTTTATTAGAAATTCCATAAAAATAAAACCATTTATGCTTCAATTTAAATAAAAATAATTCATGGGAGATAATTTTCACATATTTAATCAAAAAATTATTACAACATTGGAAGATAGAAAGTATATCAAAATGGGTTTAAATTAACATTTTAATAAAAACAAATGGGCGTGAATAAAAACATTTCTATAGTCACTAAAATATAATAATAAACTCATAAACAAGAACCATGTTCATAATCCTTAAGATTCATTAGTATACGGCTCTGGGATCCCTCCACTACTTAGTCAATCATAACAGGTCAAAGTTTGTGTGCACATCCCTAAGACTCAGGCCATCAGGATAATAAATCAACCACCCTCCAAGGAACATCATGCCAAATTTGTTTTAGTTAGAGTTTTAATAATCAGTCCAATTATTGGGATTCATATTTCTAGTATTTTTTTCCCAATATCCCACTAACTACCTAGGATTCTATGTGCTTTAATAAATCATGGGAAAATAAATTCGTCTCAATTCAAATCATAATTAATAATTTAATTTTCCAATTTCAAGTTTCAACATAACATTTTAATATAAAAATAAAAACATAGGTTTTCATAAAATTAATGCCTTTTTAAATCATATTTTATTGAAATCAATTTTCTAATAATCAACATCAAATCATTTCTTATTTTATACCAATTTTTTTCAAAATCAACCCAATTTTAAAAAACCGTTCAAAAGGGGTTTTTTAAAAAATCTACACCTTTTCAATATCATGTTTCAAATAATCTCAATTAATGGAAATAAATTGAAAATAAATTTCAAATCAAGTAAGAAATTAAGGTTTCAATTTTTGATACAATCCTTACAGAACCACCTACCTTTAATTGTATAGTCAAACAATCACCTGAAATGGGATCCTCCAATGGAGATCCAAGGATTAAGAAGATAAAATATGAATCCATAGAATCAAAATTCATCAAATCTACATTTATATCCATCAATAACATGAGGATCCATCACTATAAAAAATGGGAGAATAGGATAAAGAAGGATCTCAAAATAAGGAGTCACAATTACTAGAGGGAGATAAATCACATCCACCTGCACTTTGATCCAAGAGGAAAGGGGTTTAAGAGGGAAAATCCTATCTTGTGATCCTAAGAAATCCAAATGGTTGAAATATAGTTGAGTGGGAGGATTTTTGAATATAAAAAGGGGGCTGGTGATTTTGACTATGCAAAACATGAGACTGAGGCACCACCCAGATCACCACAGTGAAGATATAGTGAAAAGGACCATACAACATTGCAATAAAGACTACTGATCCATAGTCATCGTTGGCCTAACTGGCCTATGTAATCCATGGCACAAACATTAAACAAATCCTATTTACATGAGGTATGTCGGTGGTTCAGACCACACATCATACCATGGCTACCTCAAAATATATAGAGACCCCCCAACCACATCCACATCACAGCTCTCCTCTATGATAAAGCCATGCCCGAATTGATGGAGGTTCCCAAACCAAATCCCAAGACTCCATGCCACATTCACCTTCTGTAGACTGCAGAAATTCCTAAAAAATAAAAAGCACCAAAAATCTCTATGTCACAGCCAGATGATTCAAGCTACATCTAATCACTCCCCATTATAGCCCCTCTCATCCATGGTGTAGTCCCCTAAAATCTAGTAATTTTATCTTAAAATCCCCCACCATAAATGTTATCTACCCCAATAAATACTATCAATAATAATCCATATCCAAGAGATAAGTCCATTGTTCTCTCATCTGTGACTCATGATCCAAATTTTCATACAAATTAGTTTCATGCTTCCAAAGAACATGATCCAAAGGTACATATTTACCATGAATAAACTTCATCTAAGAATCAAAAATCTGATCGGATTCTCATTCACGGATAAATCAGGTTCCACATCAAGTTCCACCCAGCTCAAAACATGAGATAGGTCAAAGAGGTACTTTATGAGAAGAGATATATGGAAAAAGTTATGAATCAATGTCAAGTGAGGTAAAAATTTCAAACAATAATCCTCTTTTACATTCTACTCAATAACCTCAAACGGTCCCACATATCTTGATGCAAGATTTCCCTATTTTCCAAGAAATCAATGATCTAACTAAGGAGAATCTATTAGAAACACATAGTCACCAACTTAAAGCTATAAAGGTATCTTAATACAATTAACATAATATTTATACCATATTTTTATTTTTTCAATTATCTATTAAATCAACTAAATATTTGATGTCATCTCAACCAAGGAAGTTTCACTAACCTCTGACAACACAATGTATATTTATATGATTAGCCATTCAAGGCCTCAAAGGGTTCCATAATGATGGAATAATGGTAATTATTGTTATAGGAAAACTCAACCAGTCCCAAATTTTTATCCTAAGATCCACTAAATTCAAGAATTAAAGTAAGAAGAATGCATTCAAGAATCTATATATATCATTATATCTTTCCATACATCCACAGATGATATGCCATGTAAAATCTAACAGGGGATCCCAATGCGTCTTTGAGGCCGCTCTAAAAATGAGAAGTGAAATAAGGATCCCTATAAGAAACTATAAAATATAGAACCCCATGTAATCTAATGATATCCTACACATACCATTTTCCCATGTCCTCAACCTTAGTTTCATAATTAATGGGAATAAATTTAGTTTATTTGGTCATTAGATAGATCACTACCCATATCACATTCTTTCCTTAAGGAGTATAAGTAAACCCAACCATGAAATGCATCAAAATATCATCCCACATCGAAGTTCTCACTAGAAGTGGATGAAGAAAATCTGAGGGTTTCTAGTGATTGGCCATAACATGTTTATAGGTATAACAACGAGAAACAAAATTAGAAATGTCTCATCTTATACCTAGCCACCAGAATCATCATCACATATTTTATAACATCTTCATAGTTTCAGGGTGCACCGACCACTGAGAATTATATAAATCCCCCATCATAGCCTTTCTTACCAGAAAAATGTATGAATTACTCATTATGGAATCATAGGATACTCTCATAAAAGAATGAAAACTCATTGATCGCCTAACCACCATAAATTGAGTCCATGGTGTAACGAAACTCATCCTCATGCTGCTGCTCTTCAAGAATCATATCGAGAATATGGTATGTCAACTATATGATTTTCAAGATAATCTCAGTCTCATTCCATCAAACTACTAAATGTATATGAGAAAAGAGATACATAAAATTAAAATCTTCCAGTGATTCTTTCACAGTATGGGTCCAAATATTCCTTCTTAAATCATTAGGGATGAAATTACCCTTACCATGGGTGTAAGAAATTTCAAAATTAAAAGATTTCATGAATTCTACCCATCTCCCCTGACATAGATTCAAAAAATTTTGTGAAAATATATAAATTAGAATTTGTGATCAGAGAAGATGGTAAACCTTTCTCCCAAAATATAATTCTACCAACTCTTTAGAGAATTCATCATAGCTATTCGTTTAAGATTAGGTGTAGGATAGTTCTTCTCATGTGACCTAAGCTGTCGGGAATTGTATGCCAACACTTGAACACCCTGCATGAAAATGCAACCCAAACCTGAACCCAATACATCAAGAAAGGCCACATAGCCCTTCCCAACCACTTGAAGATTCAACATTAGTTAATAAGTCAAAATATTCTTCAACCCATAAAAATAATACTATCACTTTGAATCCCATAATAACTTTACTCTTTTTGGAATGAGAGTGGTCATTGGAGAAGTTATATTTGAGAAATATTTAACAAAATAGGGGTAATACCCAAATAATACCAAGAAGATCCAAATATCAAAAACATTATATATTTATTCCCATTTCAAAATATCCTTCACCTTCTCAATATCGACTAAAATGTCGTGTTTTAATACCATGTTTTCTAAGAAATTCACATACTGAATCCAAAAGTTACATTTTTATTGCTTGGCATAAAGTAAATGATCTCTCAAAATTTCTAGAATGGCTCTTAGATTATGTACATAATCCTATTAAATTTTATAGTAAACCAAAATTTCATTTGAAAACAAAACCATGAATGGATTTAGGTACTCATGAAATATATTGTTCATCAATTCCATAAAAACCAAAGGAGCATTAGTTAGACGAAAAGGAATAACAAGGCACTTGTAATGGACTTACCTAATTAAAAAGGTGGCCTTAAAAATTTCATATTTTTTTATTCTTAATTGGTCGTAACCAAATTCAAGGTTAATATTTGATAACCACTTCACCGTAATTGGTCAAAAAATCATCAATTTGAGGAAATAAATACTTTTTATTCACTATAAATCGATTGAGTTTCTTGTAATCAAGATAAAGTCAAAGTGTCCCATAAAAATTCTTTAAAAAAATAATAGGATCCTACTAAGGATAGACACACAAAAATATAAATAATTAACCTAATAGATTATCCAACCAGGTATTCAACTCTTTCAATTACACTAGTTCCATATGGTAGAATGAATTTAGATAAACTGAGTACTTTGTACTAATTCAAGATAGAACTCTACTTACCTTATCGATAGAAAGCCAGAAAATTCTTATGGAAACACATTGGGATAATCGATAACCATTTGAAGAAGATCGCCACTCAAATATTCTCACTCCAGGTAAAAATTAAACACAAATATTGCCCTGTCCACCACTAGAAAAGTTTTTATAGCTCTTCCCAACGTTAGGTCCAATTCTCTCTAGAAAACATGGAACACCACATCGGGGTAAATAAAGGAGACCCATAAAAGATATCATTCAATTTAGGCTTTATTGGAAATCATTTAATCACTCTTGATAATTACATCTAAAGGTTTCATGTTGAGAACCATAAAATCGCAAACGAGCTCAATCTATGATAAAGATAAAGCACAAGATGGGCATTGGAGACCCATTCTCACTTCATTTAGAGGGCCACAACAATATTCATCAAATATGACATAAGATTAGTAGGAATGTTTAATAAGATCACAACACGAGACTATATGAATGAATAAGATAAATAAATATCAAATAAAGTAGTCACTGAAGATGAATCTATTGTGATGGTACCTCTTACTATCGCTGGACCCACATCAGTTTCCTCTGGAGACTCTTCCATTGCATGAAGAAACTTTATTCTAGATGCATGAGGTTAGAACCCCTTGGATCTTGAAGAACATGATTATAACGTATCACCTTTAAGTAAATATGATCATTTTCCACTATTAAAGGTGTAAAATAAATGATAGAACTTCTATATGTGTCTTTAGTGACTGCATGAACCACAAATCTTTAGTTCCTCAACATAAACTTTCATTGAATGCCTGAATTTTCCTCATTCAACATAAGTAAAATGGAATCATCCAAACACTAAAGAAAAGATGGATGATTCCTGGTATTGAGATCCACCATGAGACTCATCACACATCCTCTTTACTCAGAAGGAATGAATAAAAATACTACTTGGAGTAGGAGGAACTCCCATCAATCCTGAAATACTATACATGTCAAGATCAACCAACAACAATTTATGTAGAACATCTGTATTAGAGGTTTTCTTTACCATTAGAAACCGGGATTGAATATCAGATTGAACTCCCATCTCAAATATTTGAGCCATGAGTTTCTTATTCGATACCACTTTAAGAGAAAACTAAACAAGTACAGTGAATAAATGTGTATATTGTTTCATGGTTATATCACCTTATTAGAGGCTATGAAACTCCATATAATTTTCTAAAATGATTGATTCTAGATATAACTGCTTGATGAAAATATATATAATGTCTTTTTAATCCAAAACCTCATGTTCCTTTAGTGTAACTATTGAATCCTACCATATCTTACTAGGCCATTCAAGCTTGAAGGTAGCACGCTTCACCATTATTTCATCTGGAATTTACAAGAAAATGAAAATAACATAATCTTTTTCAATAAATCCTATACCTCTAAAGGATCATTCGAGCCTTGGAAAGATGGTAGTTTATGGTGAAGAAACACATGATTATGATCTCAATACGCATCCCTTCAAGGTTCTACTATTAGAGCCTGAATGGGAATGAGTGTAAAAACCATGGGAACTAGATTTAGAAAACATAGTTTAGGGAACATAACCCTAAGATAGACTTTTGAGGAGAAGAATAGAAGAACCATCCACATTTTTTAGGCCATTATACATGAAAAATTTTGGTGATGAAATTTCTAAAGGTTTGAAGAATATAACACCTAAATATTTTACGGTATATTTTTTATTAAATAATTTAAATTCATTAGATATCTTATTATGAATGAAAAATTGATTCTATGTGAAAAGAAAACTTTGTTATAGGAGATAGTTTTAACCTAGCTGTTAAACTTAATTTTGCCACTATAGTTATTTGAATTTTGAAAAACGGACATACACGGTTGCATTTAGTAAGATATTTAGACTCTGATTGGATCAACTTAATTTTTTTTGAATAGTAAATTACCCTTATTAATAGTAATTTTGACCTTATGAATAGTAATCCTGCCTTTATGAATAGTAACCTCACATGTGTAAGTATAAATAAAATTTAGGCACCATATAAATGAGAGTGAATATCTTAAAAATTAATAGGTGTTCTTTTTTTGTGAGCGATAAATATTTAATTAAAATTTTATAATTAATAAATTAATTTATAAGATAATACATTTTCATAAAATTTATTCATAAATAAATATTTTTTTGTCCAATGATTTTGGGAATATTTAATGATACCTTAGTTAATTTTTCAGGGTATTATAGAATTAGCTATAATTTTTAAAACTGTATTTTTTCAAGTAAAATGAATATTTTAATTAAAAATTAAATTTCACATATTTAGAAAATTATTTCCATAAAATTAATTTCATTATTTTATTCTACATATCAAAAAATAGTAAGGGTGAATTTCTAGTATTTTCTGAAATACTTGAATTTTTTGGTGAATAGTGAAATTCGATAATTTACAAGATATGCTAAATAAATGAATTTATGCATCATTATTGAGTCATAGATGATGTAAATGGCCATAGGTTCAAACTCATATGAACCTATTACTATTTTTAGTCTCAATAATCAAGACTACTCATAGTCGTGATCTGAAATAATAAAATAATGGTTTTAATAATGGAAAAAACCTTCTCCTCCTCCACTATAAACATCACCCCTTACTCCCTCTTCTCTTCACTCCTATAAGCCTTGAATATTCTCAATGTTATTCCCAAATACCATTACCAAACTCATCCCCCATTTAAATAAGATCTTTTTCTTTTAAAAAGACCAAAATCAATCCCATTAAGAAGATTCTCAGGGAGTATCCAATAGGTAAAATCCTCTCCCTTTTCCTTTTATTTTTCTTTCAAGTTCCTTCTTTTTTTATTATTATCTCTCCACCTCCTCTATCCAAATGATCATGATAACTCCAATATAATATATATACTTGAATTATATCATTTTAATGTAAGATACATCATCAATATCCTTAATCTCTCTCTACTATTTTAAAAATGAAATCATTGTCTGGGATGTGCCGATTTACGACCTTTGTGGACGACGAACTTTCGTTCTCTAATTTATACCTCATGACTAGTCACGAATGAATTTTTATGGTTTAACTAGATTATAAAATATTTATTATCTCTTATTTATGGTCTTGGGACCATTTTATATACATGATATTTAAAAATTGATCAAAACTAATTCATTGTGATCAAAACCCGCAAAAATTAAGCTAAATGATTATCACTAAATAACTTATCTAATGTTTCGTACTCATACCATATAACCAAATTATATTTATAACCATTTAAAATTATGGATTCTCATTAATTTCCTATAATTCCAATTCTGGAGAATTATATCCATTTTACATGAACTTCATTACATGTATACAAGTGAATTGATCGTGAAATCCAAGGAAAGGAATGATCTCGAGCGATAAAATTATAATGTATAACAAATCAAAAAGGAGATAAATGAAGTTAATGAAATTATAATAAATAAAAAACATGTATATAAGGTTATTAAATAATTAATTAATCAATTTAATTTGACTATCCATGACATTAAGATCATGTCAAAAACACATTCGGGCATATGGTAAGGGGTTTCTCATCTCACTTTTATTTCCGTGAGATTTCCATTATTCACCACTTATATTTTGTATGTGGTGTATGTATGATACCAATAGATATATAATATCCTGATTAAATTTATATTCATTGTATTCAATGATCCATTTGATGATTATTAATTTTTGGTCATGTGATTCGATTGATTATGATGTGGTAAGGGACTTTATCTTAGTTTTTATTTCATTGAGACTTACTTGGTATTGTGCACCTAATAATTTTTATTTAGTGTATATACTTCCCATTTGATATCATTTTTCATTTTAATTAACATTCCTATTATATATAAATATTATTTTATAATGGATATGATTATTGTCTTGATCTTATACCCTTTTACATATAGTGTTTATTTTGAATGTTGTTTCCACTATGGAAATATTAATGAATCTGTATCCTATAATAAATAAGGACATTGATAAGGTATATTTTTCTGAAGTTAAATATTTTTATAAGAATTATTTGGACTTGCAGTGATGGTCGGGGACCTCTATAGCCCCTCAATGCACTGACAGGTCTCATGAGACGAAACAATTGGTGAAAAAACCCTTTGAGTTTGTTTCCAAGACATAATAAAATGGGTTTCTACCCATAGACTTAAACTATATTGATGGTATTATGGTTTATGTGATGGATACATGATTTATAAATAATTATAATTCTCTTTATTTAGTATTTATTTTTCACTTTCCATTATGTTTTCACTATGAAAAAAATCTATGGATTCATTTTCATTCATAGTTTATTGATGGCGTGTGTTTTTCAATTATTCACCACACCATATTGATTATGTCTATTTGTTTATTATTAAATTATTATTGGTTCATTATTCCAATATATGTAACCCTTACTAAGCATTTGAGCTCACCCCCTTCCATTTATTTTCCATCCCTAGGTTATGAATAAGGGGTCATTTATTAAGCTTTTAAGGATGAAATTTATTTAATTTTATATTGTATCATGTTTTATTTTGTTTTCCTAATGTAAAATGGGTTTCATGTATATATCTAGTTTCTTAAAAACTACTAAACTAATCAGTCCTTCGGGATATGGTTCCTTGTAATCATGATAATGTAATAAAATAATCCACTGGCTCCAAGCTTTTGGGGTCAGGGCGTTACACCATAGATGGAAACATCACACTAAATTCTCATACAATATAACTCATTAATAAGATAACATATGGAATAAACTGATTAATTTTCACTTGAAATGAATTATTATCATGAAATGTATACAAAAGTGAATCTAGGTACAGAAAATGGGCTTGTAATGTGGGTACCTATAAGGCTATTCATGGATACTAAGGGATTAATAAGGGATAATATAAGGGAAGGTATAAAAATTAGATAAAAAAGGGGATCAATATCAAATTAACACCCCCATCATAATAGAACATTTTCTTGATCTCAAAGGTTTTAATATGTGATAAAACCAAGTTCTAGATAAAAATACACAATCTGAGTTCACTCAAGGATATAGGGTATTGGGAATGGTATGAAAAATATTATAGAGTGCCTATTAGTATGAAGAATAAAAAATAAATAATGTTATGAAATAAATCAAAATAATTGGTTTATTAAATTAAAATGTCCAAGAACTAAAAATCAATAATTTGAATTATAACAACAATAATTTTTAAAATTACTCTAAAATTAGAAATCACGTGTAATTTTAAAAATTTCCACCTATGTATTTATTATTTATAATAACCATTAATTAAAATTTTATAACATGTCAAAATATTTTTATAATTAATTATGTGTCCAATATTAGTTGAAGAGTAGTGATTGTTGGGGCATCGAGATACCCTCTCCCATACTTAATATCACACATGTCCCCATGTGAGAAACCAATTAGGATAAATGATATGGGACACAACACATTGACCAGGCTAGGTAAGAAATGAAATAATTTAATTAAGAATTATATAAAAATATAAATGAGAATGAAACATCCTTGGTAGAATATATCACAAATAATGGGAAAAAATTCAGTGAGAAACCCATAAGTTGTAGCATAAAAATTAATGTGTGTGTTGATTCCCACAAATGAGTGACTATAGATGAAAAGAAAAATAAATATGTAGTCAATTCAAACATCACATCAACACATAAAAGATATATATAATAAGATTAAAGGTAGGAAATAGTCATTTTAGGTCTGAAGTTGTCGATTTATAGATACGAGGAACTATATCATAGGAATTTATATCTAGTGGGTTCATAATGAAAACTTATTTCTAAGAAGTACTAGGAATAACAATGACAAAATAATCACCAAACTACTCGAAAATAAAATGTAAGGCCTCCTCTATAGTGGTTAGGGTAGTGTAATGGGTAGTTGATGGATTCCAGCTGGGTGGTGGGATGGAAGTTGGTGGAAAATAACAGCTTAGATACTATAATAGAATATCATTCATGTACTAAAGATTACCTGGTTATCTCACCATATGTTCCAAATATATCTCCATAAAATTCATACAGTGATACGTATCATCCATCTGAGAGAGGACCAATGTGTCAGTAGAGGGTACGAGTGGTGGTGGATTTGTGGATGGGTCTAAAGTGAAAGACATGGTGGTGGATGGTGGATGGGCGTAAAAGGATGGGTTAATAGAAGAATGGTAGTGTGGTGGTGGTATCAAATAAATGTATTGAGTTACCTAGTCAGTATCTTCCCCTAAGAACCTCATGGTCCTCATCCATCATCAAACTCATGGGATTATCTTGTATAAGTACATAGGATCTCCCTCACCTTTGGATCATATCCATATGAATAAGCATGAGATAATACATCTAATGAGGGGTATCCAAGAATTCATGTGAATTGGAGCTCTAAAATACACTCAAATAGTGTTCCACATTCATGGCATAGGAAATTCCATTCAGGTTACACTGAGGGATAATGAACATAGTATAAAACTAGGAGGTGGAAAAGAAAGGAATTTCAAGGAATTCATGCTCTAAGATGAATGTAAGAAGGTACATATATCATACGTACATGGATCCTATATCCTTATGGCATGTTAAAAATATCATGATGAAATAATGGTGGGTGAGGTGGAAGGTGGGGGGAATGATCAAGGTAATATTCAATGAGGTAAGAGTATATAGATCAACAAGTCTATCAAACTCCCTCCAAATAGTAATCAAATCAAATTGATCAAGGTGGGTGAGTTTGATAACAGGTTTTGGGGTGGTGGGATGAGGATAAAAATTACACCCTTGATCGATCTTTACCATCATTGGTGAAAACAATCTACCTATTAGGTTAAACTAGATGGAGCGATCAATGTTTTTTGGATATTCTTGATATGATAGACCATTCAACTTGAATGTGGTTGTGAATTCCAAGAACAAATCTTGATATATAGAAGTACTAACCTTTAGTATGTCGAGGTGTGGAATTAATTTGGTGAATTTACTATTATATCATCTTCAACTATGGTTTATCATACCTTTATGTTCTGATGGTATAATGGCTTAGTAGAGGAGGGTCTGGAGAGGATGGCTCACACTGTAATTCTAAAAGTAGACCATTGGTGTTTGTGGTAGGCAAGGAACAATTGAATTCATGAATGATGATTTCTTAGGGCCACTCTATTATTATCATAACTAAATGTTTTCTTCTTGATATGGTACAGATATTGTCCAACTGGTGGGAGGCCCCGTCCTTACAAAAGGTCACCATAGGTTATATCTAGTTTTATTTGGGTATCAGGAACCCTTCAAGAAATAGGATATGATAGACCCCTCTAACTAGGGGTTTGAAATTAAATTTTGATGGATCATGTATCTTTGGTGATCTAAGTGGTGGTGGAGTGGTGCGTGACAATACTGGTTCAATTTTGCTAGCATTCACGATTCATCTTGGCAATGGAATAGCTCTACAGGTGCAGGTGCTGGCCACGCTGACGAGGCTTCTTGGGTGTGAATAACGATGTATGGATATCAAATAAGCTAAAATAGATTCAATGATTTTAGAAAATTCACTTCATGATCTTGGTGTGATACCCATGTGGAATTCTTATACCATCAGAAAATGTTATGGAATCCTTGGTGACTATACTAAAGTAACCCATACCCGGTGGAATGGTAATAAAGTATTAGACTACCTGGCATCGCTTGATTTTTCTAGCCCTGAGAACTTATTGTTTCATAATTTGAGCAGCCTGTAGCCAATGGGGTTCAACATCATTAGAGGGGATTCCCTAGGTCTTCATTATTTCGGACCCTCTTAGGATCATTTATTCTTAGCCTTCCCTTATGGTATCTTCTTATTGTACTTCACTTTTCCATGAATAAAAATTTAGATAATGATGATAATGATGGTACTAATATATTGGTTGCAGTCAAGATAGTTCTCGGGTTACATAAGTGTATGGATCTAATGATATGGTAGTTGATGAAGGATAATTGACTAATGTGGATGATTTCAGAAAAAGGGATGATGATTTCATCTAAGGAGTAACTATATCCAGTTCTCATGATTATGAAATTGAAATTTTTTTCATTACATGATCCTCTATCACCACTATGTGTACTTTACGTGGTGTCAACTTCTCCTCAATAGGTAAAGTGGAGGGGTGTTTCTCACTCATAGAAGTATGATACCCATCTTCCATAATCCTATGAAAAATAAAAAAAAAGTAAAAATAAAATTAAAATAAACAAAAATTAGAGATAATCATAATTTAAAAATCATACGATATATAGTTTTAGAGTACACATAATCTAAATATGTCATGGATTGAACCCATGAATTCTAATTACACACCTCAGAATACCTATATAATGAATTTTATCGTACAAAACATGTGTTTAGTGTTTACATTTCTTGTATGGTAAATTGGTTCTTCGGCCATGTGCAAGGCAACATAGAAATCAGATATCTTGGACTATAATGATTGGGCTATTTATTAGATATTGAGCCTCTATTTTATCCATTTTTGAGACCATCATTTACATTATACCTTTTCAATCCCCACGTATCCACATTATATGCCTTTTTTATTTACCTACCTTCATTATTACATACATTGCATGATCATAATTTATTATCAGTGTGGATGACTCTAGATATTACAAATGTTGTCTTGGGGATGACTTACATTGTATAAGAATGTGGCGTGACGTTTCCATCAAAGGGAATGTCCTTAAGTAATTCATATTCACTAGAAATGGTTTCAAAATTGATTTATGTTGTCATGGGGAGAATAAATTGATTATGTAATTTAATACTATAATAACTATAGTAAATAAGTGACCCTAGTTCATATCTGAAGGAGAGATAAATGTGGGAATAAAATTTAATATTATAGTAAGTTGAATAAAAAGGAAAAGTAAAAATGGGGGGATATTTTTTTAAAAAAAATTGAGGAATAAAAGATAAATAGAAGTGAAAGTTTTTTTTTATCAAATGGGGTAAATATTAAGAAAAGGTGATGGAGTTTTTTATATCATCATGAATAAAAAGTTATCAAGTAAAATCAATATTTTTTATACCATATAGATCAATTTAGACTTCAACCGATAATTAGATATTATCTAAGCCAAGACCCAAGTTTTTTCTAAGACCTTATACATTAAATGAAAGGCCCAATGGCCCATTAACCATTATATTTATATTTCTATAATAATCCATTGATCTCTTAAATTCCATTGAATAGGCCAATAATTCATCACATACTCAAAATAAGATTCATAATGTTGATAAAATAATCATTGAAATATGTTTGTCTCAATCATTTCTACATACCTAATCTTAAAACATCCCTAAGAGATAGATTTTCTCAGTCATCATAATGACTGAATATAGAGATATAAGGATGATAAAATAAAATAAAATAAAATAAAAGAAGAATAAATGAGGTATGAAATACAAAACTTGAAGAAAATAATAATTATGATTTCAAAACTAAAATTTCATTACAACAAAAATTAATTATATTAAAACAACTTACAATAGAAATAAAGTAAATAAATTGGAAGAAAAAAAGTTAAACTAATGAACATAACTTCAAATGGGAAATACCTTTACCCCTTGGATTAACATCTAAAACCGTTTCCCAAAACATTAATTTATAGAAATTTATAATTACATGATGTGTACTAAAGTACATGTCATGTACTCACTTTTTCAATGATTTCAAGGTGTCTTCCACAAAATTTAGTCACTATCTTGACTTTTAGTGGTAAACTATCAATGGGTTTGGGAACACAAAATTTATAGTCAATATACATGGATTTTAGTGTAAAATTAAACCAATAATTTCTTAAATAATAGGGTTACATATGGCATTTTTCAATTAGTATGATGTATTCTGATTTCATAAGAACATGGGTGTCCACTGTAGGAATATGGATCATGTGTTTTCCAATAGTACATAGAGATTAATTTTAAAGTACATAGATTTTACATTATCTTTTAGTTCCAAATTTCTCATATGTTTTCATTTTAATATAAAACATGAAATATATCTAGAAAAACTAAAATGAAATATTTGACTTTATATGACCATGTATCTAACATTATTTTTCTTTTTACTCAATAAAACACCCCAAAATAATATTCACAGATTATGTGCATCAGTTGTCTCACATAAGGTTCATCAGAACTAATGAAGACTCTATCAAAGTAAATTTATACCTTTTGGGTTTTTTATATGTTGTCTTATCTAGAATAGGAAGAAACTTTTCACACATGGCCATGATCCCCTTCCACTGGAGACTCTATTGTCACAGTTTATGGGTTATTATTATAGTTTGATGATCATTATTTCTTGTTTCATTGAAAGGACCTTCTAGGAATTCCTCAAAAGGTTTGAACTAAAGATTCTTATTCCCACCCCTACCAAACATAGAGGGTATTAATCAAATAGATTCATCTCGAAATTGAACTCAAACTCACAATAGATATATCATTTTATAAATATAATATAGAAAGTGGAGGGGTAGTATATGTCCATCAAGGTGTAGTGGTGCTGAGTTTTGAGGTTTTTTTTATTCAAGTTCTTCTCCATTATCCAAATATAGATCCATATTTATGGTAATTTCTATATGTGTCATAGGAAATGTTATTCCTTAATATTTTGACGTTGACTCTAACATAGATTCAAGGAGTCTATCCAATCCCACTTCATCCAAATAGAATAGAATGTTCCTTATGAAAAAAATATTTATTATTATTCTTACCCAATATTATATTCAAGAACACAGACATATAAGGTAGTGATGAGGAGAACACCCTTTCTTAGGTAGTTTTTACTCTGGATAAACCTATAATCTTTAATGGATTTATCTATCTTTCAATATGTTATAAATTTTCTTTTATTATGCCTTTGGGATGAACTTTTTTTACCCACCTTGAACCATTATACTTAGTTATTCTTCTTATAATAAAAAATTTCTCTTAAATGATATTTTATCCCAAAAAAACTATGGTCACTAATATAGAATAATTCATGTCATGGTTTTACTTCCCTTAAAAATTTAAAAATTTTACAACTTCAACCTATCTCCAAACTCATTCCTTTAACTTCCAGACATTTTTAATCCACACAATATCAATATGTTAAGTCATGAATTGAAAATAAACACAAGACTAATATTCCCTCACATTGGGTATATTCATATTTCAAAAAAAATTAGAAATTTTTTAGAATAATTCTCTTAAGAGATAAATATATACTCACCTTATTGACTTACTTAGAACTTAATAATATAAATTTTCTCTCTAATAATTTATATCTTAAAAACTAATCTCATAAAATTTTAAAAAAAATCACATTATTCGGATTTAATTCCACTAAATATGATATGATCAACATAAAAGAGTATCATAAATTTTTTATTCCATTTTTATATTTACATATAAATTTTTTTCAATGTCGCCTCTATTAAATTTTGTATTATTTAAATAAGTATAAAATTGATTATACTAAGCTCATGGTTCTTGATTCTATCCAAATAAATTTTTCTTTGGATGGATTATTTTAGTTTCAATATCATTGAGATAAAATTAATCTATTTTTTTAAAGTGTGTACATGGTTAGTTTAAATAGATTAAGAACACCATTTTCAACAGACCAATTGAAAAAATATTACCCTAAGTGAAAACACAAACCATTCTATGATTAGTTCAGAACTAAAATAAACATAATTAGTGGTTTATATTGGTTTAAATCAATTTATATTAGTTAAGGAAACATGGAGAAAAAATTATATTGTGCAAGAGTATTTAATAAAAATGATAAAATCCGAAATTTTCATAACTAAGTGTTTTAAAAAAATAGTACAACCACAATTGTTTTACACAAGACTATAAAGAAATGGAAAATAAACTTTTGGCCCAGGGACTCAACCGTATGACCATGCTCCAAAAACCAACCCACCCATACCACCCAATCAGACCACGGGCGGAAATAACTATGTGTTTTAAGACAATGGAAATATTATTGTAAAATAAACCATAAGGGGGAATATCTTTGTAAGAATGATCAATTCATTATTAAAATGAAATAAATTTTTTAAAAGAAAACCAATCCAAGAAAATGAAAAAAATATAAAGGTATTTTAATAATTATGGGTGAAATTTTTAATGTGTTTTGATTATTTATATTTATTTAAACATCATATATTTTAATTGTATTTCTTTATAATGAAAAATAAATTATTATTTATATTATATATAACCTTAATCATAGAAAAATAATCATCACTTCCACTTTAAATAATGCTTTATATAATTTATATAATTTTTTTGTTTCATTTAAGGATGGTTAAGATCGATTAAGGTTTCCAAATATGAAAGCAATCAAAAATCCAAGTCACACTATATTCTTCAATTGAATTGAACATAATAACATATTTAATCTGGATTTTATTAGTTTATATTGGTTCGATTTTGTTAATTTTGAATGGTTTGGTTAATCCTACTCACCTTTAGTTTTTGAATGTATACCTCCTACATGAGAAATCCATTAAATAATTTGTATTCACACGAATTTGATTCATTTTGAATCTAATTTGGATTTTCATTTATATGAATAAATGAACCGATTCAAGTCTTTCGATAGGTGTGAATGTTTCTTACACATTAATAACTATGATTTGGAAATTATATATATATATACACATTTTGATCATTATTTATAACCATATTTCCATGATCATTAAGTATGTTCTTGAACATTAATATACATGAATTTTCATAATATTTTTATATATTTTTATTTTAATTATAATTAGTTACTTTAATTATTTAACTTTTTTTTTGAATAATTATTTTACAGTTATTGACATCCAAGGGGTCCAAGGTTTTATCCTTAGATCCTAAAAAATGTAATTGATTTATCAAGGTTCAAAATGTTGTATGGGGAGGTGTGGCATAGGTGGTTCAGTCATAGGTGGAGTGGAGGAGGCTTATTGGAAAAGTGGTGAAAAGAAAACCTACGACTGGAGTGGTATAAATCATGAATACATATCAGATAGTGTGAAGAAAGACTAAATGTAACACCCTAAGATTTTAGTATATATTTTACTTTAATGAAATGTTATTTTTTAACAATATTCCTTAACACGCAACATCAAACTAAAATGAACAACGATGCATTTTATTTAAGATAAAATTTTAAATATTAAACGTGATTGTTATAAATGTAGCTGTTGAATTGGAAGGTATAAAATGAAGTAAGATAATTATGAAATATTTGTAAAAATAAAAAAACATTTTTAAAACTAATTCATTGATAGAATTAAATTAGTGTAGCTAAAAAAATCAAATCATTTTATGCTTAAAATATATATTTCTAAAAAAAATCTTTTTGGTGCTACATATTTTTTATTTTCAGAAACTAAAAATGTTATGGTTTAATGATAATAAAATATATTATTTATAGAAGTAATATATTATCGCTAATTAAATTAGTAATTAATAGTAAATAAGAATTATAATAGTTGATAATTGAAAAGAATCATTTTAATATAAAAACAGTTTTTTATTATATTTTATGTTTCCATTTCAAATTTAAATTTCAAAATTTTAGAATTTTAATTTTAAAAAATGAAAATAATTTTTATATTCATAATAATAATAATATATTAGGAAAAAAATTTAAATTTTTCAACAAATATTTATTTTTAGGTGAAAGTACAAAATATTTGATTTCAAAAATGCCATGACTTTTATGAAATCATTAAGATATAACTGGGACTTAAAAACTTATAATAAATTTTTTATAATAAAATATATATTTAATAATTAGAATTATAAATTTAAAATATTAAGCTGAATTTGTAAAAAAAATCGATGTTTAACGTTTTGGAAAATAATTAATATTTTATTTTCTAAAAAAATTGACTTTTTTATTTAAATATTCTCAGGATGAAATTCAATTTTGTATTGATTTTAGAGCCCCGTAAATATTAATTGTTTTATAATAAACCAATTAATTTAAATTAAAATAGTAATACTGTTGATTTTATCCTAAATATAATTTGTATGCTTAAAAATAAATGTTTTCCCTAAAAATTGTGTTTACGCGCTATGTACGATAATATTAAAATTAAATTTTATCACCCACATAAATTTTATTTGAAAAAATGGATTTAGTTTTTGGAATAATTAGTTATAAATTATGTAATAATTTCCATTTTTTAGGTATAAAGAGTAAATTACTTAGGTAAAAATTAGTTACTGTAGTAAAAACCAAAAGGGTAAAAGTAAAAAAATTAACAACATGTTTAAAATATATATTAAAATATATATTTGAGGATTTAACTACATTAACCCTTACCCTACTTCCTTATTTTCCGTTATTGGATCCAATTAACCATTGAATAGTGACTTTACCTCTTTATTATTATGAAAAAAGTCACTCCTCTTCCTTATAAAAGGATCCCTTAGCACCCCACTACTGATCACACCCCAAGACTCTGATATTTGATAAACATATACTCAAATAACTCCCAAAAAATCCTATAATAGTCCAATAGGTTCTAGTTTTCTCAAAATAACACTTCTCAAATCCTTAATTCATTTAAAAAGGATCTTTCCAAGGAGTAAGATAAACAATTTCGATCGCTCCCTTTTTATTACTATATTTTCATTTCATCTTTTAACTCCCATGATTATATTTTTTTCTCATTATAATATAATTAAATAAGTATTATTAGTATACCTAATGTTAATATGTTAAATGAATAATCATTAAATTTTATTTCCTATTTTACTTTATAAAAGTGAAAATATTGTTCGTGCGTGTGTGTGATCTACCACTACCATGAAATATCTATTTTATTGTTCATCCCAACCATACATGTATGGTTATAAAATTTTATTTAATGAATTAATATGATATTTATATCATTATTAAAATTAAAAAAAAGTTAAACCATTTTCTACCTATCTTATGTCCTATGGAAAATGAAAACATTGTATACGTATACATACGGAATACTACCTCCATGAAGTGGAATATTTTATTTTACATCTCTATATCATTTTATTGTTTATTTCAATCTCTCAAAATATTATTCATCTCCTTAAAAACATATAAATAATATCATTATGCTTCTATAATAATGATATTATTCCAAAAAATAACTTTCTTAATAATACTCGTCCATGTATGACTATGGAAACTTAAATGATTATATTATTAGAAATAACTTATAAAATAATGTTTTATTTAAGTTTTTAAAAATTTAATATTAATTTATTAATAACATACCACCCTTTTTTGTTAAAATTTAATAAAATGAGTATGCCACCGATTTCATATCCAAGAACTATGACTAAAAATCTCCTCGAATGAAATTGAAAATTTATAAATCATTATTGAAAATATATTATACTACCTTATATAATCTGAGAATTATGAAATTGATATAAATGAATGGGAGTCAACTTCTATATTTCAAAACATCCCCAAAATGATTAAAATTGCTAACATCTAATGATGAAAATACACATTATTGAGCAAAGGAATGGATAGTGAATTAATATAATTAAAGATTATAAATGGTATTAGATATGAATAAGGTTATAAAATATGTGATTAATATGGATATATGTATTATTCATGAGTTTAAATTACTTTTTCAGAATTAAATAAATAAGGTAAGTGTTTTGTCTCATATTTTATTTTTTGGGGACATGTTTTGTATTATACACATATTTTTGTTTATATAGTGTATATGCTACCTATTTTAAGTATTATGTCATGATTATGTATTTATTTATAGTCTTTAAAGTTTCATTTAAATTTTCCTCTTCCATTATAATTTGAATCAAATATTATAAAAATCATAAGGGTTTTACTCATCTCAATTTTCATTCTTTGAGACACATGCCATAATCAACAATTTTTTTATTTTTTATGGTGTATCTACTACCCTATCAATTAATTTTACCATTACATTCATGAAATTAAAAATAATTAGAAATACATCTCAATTTCACTTTTCAAGAGTTTCAATTTAAGTGATTTTAAATTCTTAAGAGATTTTGTTAACTCTAACTTCCTTTCTTTGGGTTATAATGTTACTTCTTGGAATTAATTCTGCTAAGTTCTATATATTATTATATTTTAAATTTCAAATTATTTTCATTATTCTATATCTATGCAAAAAGAAACATTAAATTAAAATCTTCTTCCTTTATGAATTTCTTTCTTAGAAAAGTATAATTTGGTGGAGAATAATTCACAATCTCTTTGATGGTTATTTCAGCCCCCCCCCCCCCCACCCACCCCCAATATCAATATTTTCTATTCCCATAAATTTTCACCTTATTTGGAAACCTAATTGTTAATTAATTCATATGAACATAATATTTATATTTATCCATTTGTAAAATAAAAAATTTCATCTTTTTTATGATGTGGGTTTTTAAAAAATGTACTTTGAAATATTAAAAAGTGTTTTCATTTCATAATTATATGTTTTATCTTCCACTTCACATTCCCTATATAAAAAAAATTATATATTTTAAAAAGATATATTATTTAAAAAAAATTAAAATTCAAGGTTTAAAAAAAGTACTTCACCTTTTCAAAAATATCTTTTGAATGTAACTTGTAGATTCATCATGTTATGATAATGCAAAAAAATATCTTTTAAATTTTTTTCCATGTAAAACTTTCTTTCTCCATTATAACCATTATTCTTAATGAATCATTCAATACATTCTATGAAATGGTTTACCAATAAATTTAATTTTTAATTATTTTAAAAATAAATTGGGTATTTACTCTTATTTTTTAAGTTATTTATACTATGATCTTACAAGGATGTTTTTTTCATATATGTTAATATACTTAATGATCCTTATATTAAATTAGTTATATTTCTCATACTACCATCCAACTTCAATATCTGTATGGATTATGTAATGTTCTAGGAAATTTTTTTATAAAACTCATCTCTTTTCTATGGGTTAATTGAGTGATTTTTAAAGTATAAAATTTTTCATGTTTTAATGGAATTTATATGCATGAATTATTATTATGTGGTGGGTGAGTCCTATATAAACTTATAATGCATTTAATAAATAATTATACCTTGTATAATAATAATGGTAACTGATTAATGATGCTCGATCCACTTTGAGAAACATGATGTATTTCCCAATTCAATATGGGAAACATGTTGTGTTTACTAATCCACTATGGGAAAGAGTTTGTGATGTATGATCCACTATGGGGTACAGTCCTTGAATCTTGATGAAGTATGGGAAAAAATTTGTAATACCTAATCCACTATGGGAAATAGGGTTTTATGCGTGATCCACTAAGGGAAATAGGAAATGATTCTCAATTCACTATGTTCTTATTTTGATGCTTATGTTTTCCAAATTACTATATTATATTCCAATGTTATACTCCATGGATCATGTTTATTTTCCCATTATTTTTTACTCTTATTCCATTGTATATCTTTGACCATTTAGGTTTGCATGTCCTTCTTTTATGCCTTATGGACAACTCTTGTTCTTTTATGTTCTTTTAATAAGATATTTCTATCATTCTCATGTATTATCACAAGATTATGATCTAAACCTTGATGATATATTGATAATATTAAAGATATATTGATAATATTTCCATTAATAATCATATGAGCTCACCCATTTTAATTGTTTTCATTCCCCAGTTTATGAATATGAGTATAACTGATGAGGAGTCTATTAGAGAGTCTAGTGTGGTTTTATTATAGAGAAATATTAACAAGTATTTTAAAACAATTTTATTATATAGATGATCCTAAAATACCCTAAACAATATGATCTTAGGATTGTGTGATTATTTTGAGATTTAATGTTTAAATTATTAAAATATATGTAAGATTGGATTAGATTGTCTAACTTTGTATCAAATACTATGTGTAAAGTATTCCTTTTTAGTACTAGACCTAAGAGTGTGGGTCTGGGGTACCTTAATAGGTAGAAAATAAAGGTTTAGTTATTTTTACTCATTATTTTATCTATTTTTAGATATTAAGATGTGATAACTTTAGTAAAAATCCTAGGGAAACGCCTAAGTATAGGATGACATCCTAAAATATTATTAGAGTAAAGAGTATATTGTTTCATAGAAATGAAATGTATGTATAGATATAGCAAGTGGATATATGATCTAGAACAAAGATTCTTAAGGGTAATAAACCTAAAAAGGATAGTTGAGTATTTACTAAATATTCACCTAGTGCATAAAAAATAGGCCTAACTATATGACTGGTCAGACACTCTCAAGGTATATTCTTTGGTTAATTCACTTTCTATTTATGAACCATTATAAAGGATTTAAATGGAAGTTAATTATGTAATATAAAACTATTTAGGTTAGAGAACCTAATATGAATATGACAACGGATGATATAGGTTATGTTGGAGGATTTATAGGTTGATCCAATTATATCATTTTTCAACTAAACTTATCATAGCTAAAAATGAAGGTTTCATTAGAGAATACATATTAAGTTTGAGTTTTCATATTCATAAGATCATTTAATCTGATTTTATTAGATATTATCATAACTAATTTCATTTTAGTACTTGGTAGGATATAGGATCTTTTAATTGGAATTGTGAAACCTATGTCCTAAGAAACTCCTTTAACAGACTAAAGAATAATATTTGGTATGAATTATTGACATAAATGAAAATCTCAATACAATATTATTATGTGGGAAATTATGAGCCTTCTAGTATCTAATACTATGACATTGATAACTAAATATAAAATATATCTTGAGTTTCTTATGGATCTCTTAGCTTATTTCATTAGTGATAGGTAATTAAAATCATGAATATGCAATTTATTTAAGGGGGAGAATATAACACCCCCATATTTTAGAACATATTTTCCTTTAATTGAATACAATGTTTATTAATCTTCCTTCACAAGTAACACTAAACAAAAAATAAAGTGTGATACATTTTTTCAAGATATAGGTTTTTATATTAAATGTGACTGTTATAATTATTGTCATTGAATTGGTATGTATAAATAGAAATATTTAAATTATAAAATTTATATTTAAATAAAAATAAAATTCATTTTTAAAACTAATTCAATAATAAAATTAATTTAATATATCTAAATAACTAATGAGATCATTTTATTCTTAATATGTATTTTCCAAAAAATTCTTTTTAGGAGTTATGAATTTTTTATTTTATAGACTAAATATATTAATATTTAATAATAATAAAATATATTATTGATAAGAATTATATATTACCACTAATTAAATTAGTAATTAATATTAAATAATAATTAGAAAAATTAATATTTGAAAAAATATATATATTTCTTTAAAATAGCTTTTCAGTATATTTTATATTTCCATTTAAAAATTAAATTATTAAATTTTAGAATTTTAATTTGAGAAAAAAACTACATTTTTAGATTCTTAATAAAAATATTATCTTAGGATTAATTTTTTTAATTTATCAGAAAATATTAATTTTTTTGTGAATATTATGAAATACTGATTTTACAAATACCATGACTTCTACAATATTATTAGGATGCAAATGGGTCTTAAAATTTATGAAAACTTCTTTATAATAAATTATATATTTAGTAAGTAAGATTATACATTTAAAATATTATTTATAATTTAGAAAAAAAACAATTATCATTTTTAAACTTAAGTAATATTTAATTATAAAATTTTTTTTTAATTTTTTTTAATTAAATAATCTCATGATAAAATATGGTTTACGATTTCTTTGAAATCCACATCAATATGATTTTGTTTATAATAAAATAATTAATTTCAATGAATTAAATGAAATTTTTAATTTTATCCTAAACCTAATCTATATGCTTAAAAATACCCCCTTTTCCTAAAAATGGTTTTTATGCGTTATGTGTGTTAATATTAAAATTAAATGTTCTCTCCCATAGAAATTTTCTTTGAAAAAATAGATTTCATATTTGGAATCGTTAGGTATGAATTATGAAATAGGGACCATTTTATTTTTAGGGATTAAAATTAACTTACTTAGGTAAAAATTACTTACTATTGTTGAAATAAAAATTGGTAAAAGTGAAAAATCTAAGATTAAAAGTTTTAAATACATAATAAAACATGTTTGAAAATACCACACTTCTCACTTATAAAATGATTCATATCCACCCCCTTCTCCTCACATACCAAGGCTCTTATATTCAACCAAAATATGGAAAAATAACTTCCCAAAACTCTTATAAATATCCTAGAGGTTTTGGTTTTCTCAAAACACCACTTCTCAAAGACTTAATCCATTTTGTAATAGAGATTCTCCAAGGAGTTGGGAAACAAATTTTGATCACTAAATTTTTATTTCTAACTCTTTATTTATTCTTCTAACTCATAAAATTATAATTTTACTATTGAAATATAATTAAGATGGTGTTATTATTATACTTAATGTTATTTTGTTTAGGGAATAATCATTAACTACCCTTTCTCCTTTTACGTAGCATAATGAAAATGTTGTTTATTCATATGTATGGACTACCACCTCCATGGAAAATGTGTTTTATTTTTTTATCCAAGTTAAATTTATGATCCTAAAATTATATTTAATTAATTAATATGATATTTTTATCATGATTAAGTTTATGGAAAAACTGAATAGTTTCCTAAAATTCTCCCATCCTATGGAAAATGAAAACATCACCCACGTGTATGTGTGAACTGTAGCCTCCAAGAATGGAAACATTTCGTTTTTAATATATCTAGTATTTTATTATTTGTATAACTCTCTTAAAATATTATTAAACACCTTGAAACATCTAAATAATATCATAACTATTTTTTGAAAATTATATTATTCCAAAAGAATCACTTTATTAACCATACTCACCCATCGATTATAGCATGTTCTTCTTCGGGTTGGTTTAACCACCTATAAGACCAATGGTATAAATTTCTATAAGGATGATTATAAAAAGTAAACTATTAGTATTATTAAACATAAATTATAAAATAATTTATTGGTTTAATTTTAAGTAAATTTTATGTTAATATTTAACATATTATTAATATACCAACCATGTTGTTAAAAATTACTAGAAAAAAAACACCAATTTTATCTCCAATAATTGTACATTAAAATCCCATATAATGAAATTATAAATTCATAAATAATTATAAAACATCCATTCTAATAATTTAAATAATCTTGGAATGGTGAAATTACTATCAATGAATGATAATCAACATTGACATTTTTAATCATGCACAAAACAATCCAAATTACTAACATTTGATGATGAAAATAAACATTAAGAAGCTTATGAATGAAAAATGAATGATTATAATTAAATAATATAAATGGTATTATATTTTAATAAGTGTCTAAAATAGTTTATTAAGATGTTTATGTTTATGATATAGGAGGTTAAATTACTTTAACAAAATTTGAGAGCAAAGGTAAGGGTTTTATCTCAAATTTCGTTTTTTAAGACAAGTTTTTTATTATGCACCTATCTTTTTTTATATAGTTTATATTAAGAATATTTGAATTATTATGTAATTAATATATATTTATTCATTTTATTAAAAGTTTTAATTCAATTTTTCTCTTTTAATAGATTTTTTAATCAAATTTTAAAAAGTGTGTAAGAGTTTTTATCATCTAAATTTCTATTCATTGAGACATGTTACATGTTCACAAATAATTTTGTTTTGTGTGGGGTATATACTAAACTATGAGTTAATTTTATTATACCTTTCAATAAATTAAATGTTTTTATAAATCTATATCAATTTATCATTCCAAGGGTTTTCGATTCAAGTGACTTTAAATCTATAAAAGATTTTATAAACTTAAAATTAATTTCTTAGAGTTATAATGTTACTTATTGAAATTAATTATACTATGTTTCCAATATTATTATAATTCCCATTTCATATAGTGTTTATTCCTCTCTCTATAGGGAAAATAACACTTTAAATTCAAATCTTATTCTATGATGAATTTTTTTCTTATAAAATTATAACATGGTTGAGAATAATTCACATCCTCTTTGATGAGATTTCTCTTCAATACCCATATTTTCTGATCCCACCAATTATCTACTTATTTTGAAACCTCATTGCTAATTATTTTAAGTGAAATTAATATTTCTCTTTATCCTTTATTAAAAGGAATTTTTCATCTTTTTTATGATATAGTATTTCAACAATAGTATTTTAAAATATTAAAAATGTTTTCCCTTATATAATTCTATGTTTTATCTTATACTTCACATTTAATTTAGAAAATATTTTTTCCTTCTATAAGACTCTATTATTAATGATTCTTTATAAATTAAATAATTTCAAAAAAATTACATCACTTTTTCAAAAATTAATTTTCAATTTGACCCAATACTTTGTATTTTTATGATAGTGTAAAAAAATTCTGAAATCCTTTTTAACATTTTATTATGTGGAAACATTATTTCACCATTATGACCATTATTATAAAAAAAATATTCCTTTTTTGTTTTAAAATAGTTTTCCAAATAAATTTAATTCTTAATCATTTAAAAAAAGGTTACTTCCTTTTATTTTTTAATTGATTTATCAAATGATCTTAAAAGGGTATTTTTTTTATCTATGTCAACATCCTTAATTATTATTATATTACACTAAGTATATTCCTTATACTTCCATACAACTTATTTATATGTATGGCTTATGGAATTTTCAATGATTTTTTTCCATAAAAATCATCCTTTTCATGGGTTAATTAAGTGATGTTTAAAGTATGAATATTTTTATGTTTTAATGACACATATATGTATAGATGGTTATTATATAATGGGTGGGTCCTATATAACCCTAAATGCATTGGGAAAATCTTTAAATTTCATGATATAATTATGTGAAATGAGTAATGATGCTTAATCCACTATGGTAAATAGGTTGTGTTGACTAATCCACTATGGGAAATAGGTTGTGATATACACTATATGAAACATTTTGTAATGAATGATCCACTATAAAAAATAGATTTCTATGCCTTATCCACTATGGGAAATGGGTTTTGATGCCTGATCCACTAAGGGGAACATTAAGTGATGTCTGATCCATAATGTTATGATTTTTATGCTTATTTTTCTATCACACATTTATGTTCAATGCCTATGTTATGATCCATAGATCATGTTTTTTATCACATGATTTAGTATTGTTATTCCAAGGTATATGTTTTATCATTTGGGTTTACATTCCATTTTATTATGATTTATGTAAAACTCTTATTGTTTCATATACTTTTAATAGTATATTTATCCCATAATAATATATTCTTACAAGATTATGATATAACCCTTGATGATATATTAATAATATTTCCCTTAATTTTTATTTAATCTCACCCCTTTATTATGTTTCCATTCCCCGGGTTATGAAGATGAGTATAACTTATGAAGTGTCTATAAGGGAGTCTAGTGTCATTCTATTATAGAAAAATGATCTCAACTATTATAAAAAAGTTTCTTATGTAGCTGATCCTCAAAGATATTACTCCTTTTGTTCTTGGGATTGTGTGATTGTTGTGTGATGTAATTTTTAAATTATTGAAATATATATAGGATTAGTTTGGGTCATATCACTTGGTATCAAAGCATATGTGTAAAGTATATATTTTTAGGATCATACCTAGGAGTGCGGGTCTGTGTAACCTCATTCTGGAATAGGAAAATACTTCGTGGGACTTTATTCTATATACTTATTCAGTCTAATTATTCATGGGTTAGTCCTTTGTGGGTGTGGTTTGGCTTAATTTAAACCTATATTATAATTTCAGAACAATTTGAAAAAATACCTTTAGTCCCAATGATAAGGACTTTGGTGAAGAATATATGACCTAAATCCATTATGTATGTAATAAATTTGGCTATATAACAAGTGAAGATATTTTTCTATTCTAATGCATGAAATTTAGATTATATGCCCTTACCTTTTCCAATCATATTAAATAATTGGGTAGTATAGCAAGAGGGGTTATGAGTATAATCGAATGGTGTGATATAAACTCACATCCTATGATTACTTAGTAGTCGAATGATAATTGTTATCATTTGATAATATTCCACATAAGGTTATCATTAATACTTATAAAAAATGGGGATCATTATGTATTCATGTGATGAATTTATTTTCATATGTGGAGTTACAAATAGTTTATAAATACAAGCATAACTCATATATTCCATAACATATGAGTTAAACTCATAGATGGCACAAAAATGTATTTAGAGGCTATAAAAAGATATGATCACATTGAGATGGGATTATCCAAACTCACCCAAGACTGGTTGATTCCCCTTGATTCTCTTTTAATTCCCCTCCCTTAGCCTTCATGAGATTCTAGAGTATCGTATGATATGTGAGGGTCCTACCCATGTGATGGGTGATTCAAATTTGACCCATGGATACACCACTAAAGAGGGTATAATTTAGCTACTTCAAAGGGATCTCCATCAATCATTTTTTAGGAAGAAAGTAGTTGAGGCATAGTCTGTGTAAGGTATACATAATAATTTCATTATTTTTGGTTTATGAAAGGTTTTGGTTTCTAGTATGGTATATCATGGGTTTTAGGGTTTCTTATTGCTTTTGATTTATTAAAAAAGTTTTGTTTGATCCTAATAAACCTAATAATGATATCACATATTTAATATGTCATTTGATACATGAAACTTTGTTTTAAAATTAAGGAAATGTGACATCATATTTATATCATAATTAATGTCATTAAAAATTATTGATACTTTATTTAGTGGAAATCCATAAAATATGTGATGTTATTGGATATGATTGGGTCACACCATGTGATATGATATATCATAAATGGTGAACATCATGATTTTTTACTTTTCTATTATATCACAGTATATGATAACTCAACTGTAACACATGATGGAATTTATGAAGTTTCATAAAATAGAGCATTGAATCCTTAATATGATATAAAATATATTGTATAACAATATTTCTAAGTGTTGGTTAATCCTATATAGATATTTCTTATGATGTGATAGCTTCATACAAGGAGTTATTGTTACACATACCTTTACCATGCAGGGTTAATATTATGTGTGATATGCTTTTCTCCATTAGTAATTCATATATAGGTCCATTTCATAGGTTGTGAATGTTTAGCAATGATTACTCTTACATAGGTACCGACCATTGAGTTTATTCTTACACAAATTGGTATATTGTAGGAAATGGAAGGAAAGTTGGAGGATTTACTCATATATAGTTTTCCTTATCCATGATAGGGTGTATAGAAAACCATCCCAAGCAACCACTTGAAATTTCATCGATGACATTTTACTATAGGATCTGAGGTTCATTCCTGATCACCCTAGTCTGGAAACAAGCACTAGAGTATCACAAGTGAAAATGTGGGAATGCTTTCACCCTCAAATAAAAACCAGGATTAATAATGGGTCCCCAATAGGAACTCAACAAGAGGTCTCTACGAATTAAATAACCATACCATAATATCTAAGTAGTTCTAAAACATGGACATAATAACAAGGTAAAATAGAAAAAATGATACCCAAAATATTTTTTCAAAGCATTTTTATATAAAAAATAAACCATTTTTTATAAAAAAAATTACAATCAATAAAGGAATAAAACCTAAAATAAACAGGATGATGAAAATATAGATACACCACATAAACTAACTTTTCAACAAACTCGGGAGACAAACCCCAACATCAACCTGTGACTCTCAAGTCACCACCATATCGCGAATATATTTCTCTCTAATGAGAATAACCGTAAAACCAAAAAAACATGAGAATAAATACCCACCAAAATGAGTATATAGGGTGTGATCCAAATTCCAGTAAGACAACACCATAACTCCATTATATTCCTTTTATTAAGAAACAAATTCTACTAGTTTAAAAGTAAGGGAAATATCCTTCACACAATAAAAAACTTTATATCATTTCTTAAAGAATTTAATTTATAAAACAAACCTCAAAGGGGAATTACCAAGGTGTTTTCTTTACCAAAACCAATTATTTCCTTTAAAAAATTATTTCAAAAGAAAACAAGTAAAACCTTCTCTTTTCATCTAAAGCATTTATTTTTTAAAAAACCATCAAAAATCTTATCATAAATTTCAAAAGATATAATTTATAATGGATTTCACTTGAAAACAACCAATTAATTTCCCTTTTTAAAACTTCACACACACTCCTCAAAAATGAGTAAATAATAATGGGATAGTATAATAAAATACAAAACCATGTAAATTTATAAATATATGAAAATAATAACACCAAGAAAGGCATGCTATAATAATACATAAGAATAAATAACCAATACATCAAATTAAGATCAAAATAAGAGATAAAAAATATTCATGCCAATACATAAATAATATTTATGCCAATACATAAATAATAGAAATAAAATAAGATACATATCATGATAAAACTTTATAGGGACTAATGGGATAGGTACTAGATGTGAAAAGGTGGAACCAACTATTGAAATTTTAATAGACACACAACCTGTTAACTGAATCACTCTCACTAGTATCATCAGTGAAAACCCCATAGCTTGGTCATAAAATTCAACTTGAGGATAATATCCATTATATAAATCTCAACTATAATAGATAACATCCCTTAAGTCCCCACTTAGTATCCCTGGGTTCCTCTTGTATAGATAACGAAGGTGGACCACTATCATGTCAATGTGAATCGCATGAAAATTACTAGCCCATAGGTAATAAAAATCAAAATTAAAATACTTTCCACCTCCAACAAATCCCCCTCAATAAATATCCCCCAACTCAAACTGCATAACCATGAATCAAAATTTATATAACTATTACATGAATAAAAGCATAAACAAAATATAATAATGGGGCACAACAAGAGTGTAAACATTAATCAATAAATCAATTTCTCCAAACCTGTAAAATGGGTCTTATATTTTAAAATTAAGAGTTACATCTTTAGAAACCCCTTTCAAAACCACTTTTGAAAACAAAGTGCATTATGAGGGAAATTATCACTAACTCCAAGTCATAATGACTAAAACAATACAAGAAAATCTCTAGGAATCTCATAAATCAAAACAACCCTTTTCAAGATAAAGATTAAACTTTAAGATAAGGTAAAATATTTATAAAAATAAGTTAACAATTTTATAAAATAAGGAAGTTTATTTTCAAAATAATTAGACACCTCTTAAAATAAGAAAACCCCTTAAAATAAAGTAATTCACTACTTTATAAATCCAAATTATCCCAAATCACCATGAACCAATAATTTTTCATATGTAAAATGATAAATTTAATTTTATAAAATAATTATAATGAATAAAACACTATTTCAAAAAAAAAGTGGCAATGAACTAAGAAATTTACCTTTTTTTTAAAGAAAATCCCAACCAATCTTGAAAAACCTTTTATAAAGACAAAATAGATATCATGTAAAAAATTAATTAAATTCAAATAACTCTTAAAGAATCAATCATTAAATTAACTCTTCAATAAAAGGAAATGGAATATAATCACCTACCTCTAGATAATAAACCATTTCAATATTAATGGAAACCATCAAAATAGGTCTCTTAAGATGGTTCACAGCCATTAAAATCCAATACCCCCAAATAGATCAACCCTATACAACCAAAATCTCTCAACCATGGCCATAAGGGTTATCTAATATGGGAGATATTTTAAGAAAAATGAATGAGAGGGAAGGGGAAGCCCTTAATTTTCTATTTGTGGAAGAAACCACCAATAAATCACTTCAAATCCACCCTCTAGAAGCTTATAATAGGAGGAGAGTAATTTTGGAGGCACCTAGGCCAAGAGAGTCAAAATGGGGGATATATAAGAAGATAATACAAATAAGAAAGATCTCAAAATAACAAAAATAATAAAACTTGAGTAATACACGTGGTTTACCTATAGCATTGACCAAACATGCGGTGATGATTCAGTTTCCACTATCCAAAACTATCCAGGTTTCACGGTTTCTCCACATGGTTTACCAAACTGAACAGTGACCGTGTGATAGCAGTTGCCCAAAACTATAGGGGGCACATAGTTTCCTCTTCATGTTTTCCCAAAACATATGCCTAAGTCATTCTCCCAAGAAAATTTTTAAAAACAAAAAAATTCCCCCCTGATACACCCTCAACTCAAGAAATAATTCAACCATATAAACATAAATAAGAAAATAAATTTTGGGTTTTCATAATTCTCCCCACCATTCCCCTTTATGCTCCCAGAAATTTGTCAACATATTATGTCAAAATAAAGTTCAAGAACAATTTAATTAAAGAAAAAACCCAACCATGAGGCTAACTTATCAAACATTGAAACCAAGAAAATGAGACATGAGTATCCCACTCCTAGGGAAAATAGTTCAAAATGATTTAAGATTTACCAGCCATAGAAACTCCATGAATCCTAAAATATGATCCCTCATAAAGAGAACTGTTAGGATGACCACTCCTTTTATATTATTTGAATTTGGGAACTTTGATGAATGCATATATCAAAGACCACAAGTTCTTTCCAAGTCTCAAACTAAGACAAAGGAAAAAACAAAACAATCACCTATGGAATATAAAAATTCACAAGGTCTACAAGTAATGGCATGTCCTGACCAAAACATCCAGAAAGATAATTTCACACATTATAGAAACACACAAAGAACATCCTAAGGTGTCCATACTATTTATAAATACTCTAAAATAGTGACATCATATATAGCCACGTCTAATAGAATTATCATATCTAAAGTAGACACGCCTCCACTACAAACTAGAGGAAGAAACAAGATCCCACAAAGCATAGGAAACCAACTCAAAACATGAAAATAGAGAACATACTCAAAAAAAACTTAAACAAATCACTAAAATATATCACTAAGATAACTCACTTCAAAAAATAGTAGAAACACCCCAAACATGAACATGAATCAACAAGTAATGACATGTTTCTAACTTCAGGTCATGAAACTACACAAATGGTAACTCAGGTCCAAAATTGTGGAACACACACTCTTGATGATCCCAAAATAAAAACTCAACTTAGTAGCTCTCACTGTCTACTTAGAACCCAATATATTATCCCCATTACCTCATCCCAGACCCAATTTATTCCTATGTAATATATCTATCAAACTTTAAACCATGGACTACACCAAACATAAGTATAACAAGTATCAAAATAAAGGATGCAAAAATATATCAAAGGATAAGAACATGAGTTAAAATCTATTTCATCCATTACAAAAAAATAAAATTTACAAAAAATAATACTCCCAAAACCAAAAAATAGCTTCCGACTCTCCTATAGAAGCAACACTACAAACCACCGATCAGATCAAATCTGGGTTTAAGGCTTTTTCATATGATATCTCCTCAACTTAAAACCATATGGATGTGATTATGATTTCCACACTAATTAAAGTTATTTAGGGATATTAAATAATAAGATCTAATGTTCCCAGACTTCCCACACTAGAAGTTCACAACTGGATTCTATTTTGCACTAGCCATATCACTTTTACTGATACCTAATAGGGTAAAAACACCACTTGTAATAGGTTTCCTTTCTATAAAAGACCTACTAAAGTTATACTTATACATCACCTCCAAAAAGGTATTAAATCAAGACTAACCCATCATTTAACTAAATTCAAATGAAGGCCTATTATAAATAAACCATCCTTCTTTAAATCATTACCATCTAACTCATTAGAGAAAGGTATCGATCCATTCAAATGTTCAATATAATCCTTCATTGACTGATCACCTTGGTTAATGATCAAGAATTATATCTCCCTCTAAATTCTTACATCCTTAAGTTAAAACCGCGGGATGAAGGTAGCCTTGAAATATCTCCAAGAAAATGTCTCAAATATTTGGGTTTGGATAGTGAGATTATGTTAGGAAAAAGCCTTTAAGAGAATTTTTGGGTTGTGTTTGTTGACAAATTTGATGAAGGTTTCTTGTCGATAACTCAAATGAATTAGTTTACCATGTTTAGTGAAGTAGGGCTTCACCACATCAAGGATCACACCCAGATTAGAGGGTGTGGTGAAGTTGAAGGGGTATCTAAGAGAACCACACCCATATCCTTGGGAATGTTGTGAAGGGAGTTTCCCAAAATGGGAAAAGTATTAGGGACTATTTCCATGGTATTCCATGTGGTGGAATCTCATTTATACTATCAAAAATGGTATATGTAGGTGACCATGCCCATTTTGGAGGTGGTCTTGATCGATAGGAAGACCTGTAGCATAAAACGACCAAAAAATAGGAACCAGGTCATGGATAAAAATTAATGATAAAGGCCTATAGTTTAAAGAGGTGGAAATGGGTATAACACATTGTTTCACTTGACCTGGTGGAGATTGGTTTATCATGTGATTCACAAGAAGACACACTATAACCATTTTGGAACCTGTGGCTTGGAGAATGTCTACCTATGTGAAATTGATTTAGAGGGAGGCTATTCCCATGGTGTTTGGAATGTTTATTGAAACCAAAAAAATTATACATAAATATTAAATATTATTAGATCAATATTCAACACATAAAATAATGATCTATGTCGAAATCATAAAGTTTTAGTGTCTTTGAAAACATGAATACATAAACAAGTGTTTCATAATATATCTACATCATCACTCACTAAGATCTTCATAACTATAACCCTTTTTAGACATGTCATACTTAAGACCTTTCTTCATAACCTAGGGAGAGGAAACATAAGAAAGGATGAGATTGTATTCACAGTAAGGGTTAACAAGGGAGATATCAATTAACACTTAAGCATAACATGATCATAAGGGTATGAGGGAATGCTCTTAACATTTTAAAACCAGAAATTTAATATCATATTTCAGAATCTTAAGTCTTGGAATAAATATTGATAGTTCATAAACAATAATCATAAAAGAATAAAATAACGTTATCCATTAGGGCATAAAATTGGAATAATATATAAGTTTTTGTCATGCACATAAGCATAGAAAATCATTTATTAAGTCAAGGATCACTGAAAAGACTATTATATTGGTTTGGGTTAACTCCCCATTCCATAATATCCTTAGTCAAAGTTCAATCTCAAGACTATCATAGAATAAAAATTCCCTTAATGAACTAGGTTCACTCTATATTCAAGTTTTTATTATCTCATGAGATATCCATCTTTACCCAATGCATTTGAGGAATATATAATTTTGGACTTAACCATCACATATCCAAAATAATACATATGTGTGCCACAAGTTCATAAAACATTCATCATATAATAACACATGGAGAGAAAATAGGTTTCATAAATATTTCGTCGTTTTATCATATCATAACTCATATAAAATAAAAGGGTTTTATAAAGGATTCATTATAACATAATTATCTTGTGGAAAAGAAACGAGTTTCATAGAATCATCCTTAAATCATTATAATCATAATACATCCAAAAAAATAAAATTGGAAGGTATAATTGGATCATGGCCCCATTAAAGGATATATAACATCAAAGGATGTTTTTATAAATGAAAAATTCTTTTAAAATATCATTGGAACATTTCTTGAGGAAAATAACGTTTTCACTTTGAAATAACTTATTTAAAATATAAAAATATCCCAAATATTAAGAAAAAAATTCCCTTAAAAATAACCTTGGAAACTTTTAAATTAAAATTCAATGAATTGATCAGTCATGATACTGGGATATCCCATTCATGTCATGTATGTTAAAACAAATATTCCATTCACATTTTTGGTAAAAATTCAAAATTACCTCATTTAGAAAATGATAAGAAGACCTCATTTAAAAAAAATAAAAATAAAACATGGATAAAAATGAATTTGAAAAATAATAGGAAAATATTAAAAACATTATTTAAAAAAATTATAAAACATGGATATGGAAGAAAATTTATTTTCAACCGAAGATAAAAATAAAGTTTATTTTTCTTTAAAATGTTCATTCAATATATTAAGAAATTAAAGATAATAAAATGAAAATAAACATATAATATTCAAAAAATAACCAAAGTATAATAAAATTCATGGGATTATTAAGATTTATATCATGAAATTTTATTATCAAAAAATAAATCCTAAACAACCATGTTAAACAATGAGACTGTAACATAAAACTCTTACCTCAAGTTCCACTTTCTTAGAAAGTGATCTAACCTCCTATATAATAAATTTAAATTTATTATAATTATATAAAATAATAATTTATATAATTATAGTATCATATATGATCCACTTATAAAATTTCAGTGTCTACCATTAATAATTATTTATTAAAAACATCGTTTTTTAGTGTTAACTATTTTTGTTTTCATGGTAGTTTCAGTTATGCAGTTCTGGACCTTCTACTTTGATAAATGTCCCATAATCTAAAAAAATTTAACTATGATATAAATATCATATATATTCATTTTATATATTTATATTTATCCATAAAATTTGGAAATGTAAACATAAATTAGGTCATTCATGGAGATGGTAGGTCTTACGTACACATGAACGTTGTTTCCATTTTTGGAAAAATGGAAGGAAATAATGGTAAATGATAAATTACATTTCTAAAAAAATTATTATATATGATAAATAATATATACATTCATTAAATATATCCATATTACCTTTTATTAAAATTGAAAATAAAAAATGAATCACAATACTTAATGGAGGTGGTAGTCCACATGTATGAACGAGTGATTTTATCATTTTTAAATGGATTGGAAGGAGTTGGGTAATGGTTGTTCCATAATCATAATAAAATTTTAGTATATTTAATATAATTAAGTCATTATTTTATAATGGATACCATATATTTACAGTGGATACATGAATAAATAAAATTAAAAACTCTCAATTAAGAGTTTTAACACTTCGTTGAGAAGCCTCTTTTGGATTACACATTAAGCCTTACAAAAATGGTATTTTGGAAAAAAAATCTCTATGATGTGATAAAGGAAGCTAGAAAACAATTATTTTAGGTCTTGGAAGATCTAAAAGGCTCAAACATTGTGAATAATAAAAGAGGTAAGGTGGCCTATTATAAGTGAGGGGAGGGGAACTCTTAGAATTAATTAATGTATTAAATTAATATAAATTAATTTTTATAGGAAAATGGTTCCAAATTGAAATAATTTGAATATAAGATTAGGATAAGTCGAAATATTCTCAGAAAATAAAATTTGGAGAAGTTTTGGATATATTTTTACATTTATCTCTTAGTTTTAACCCTCTTTAACACTTTTGACAATTATCATGATAAAAAACTTTCTACTATAAACTCATTTGAAAAAATATAGAATGCTATAAATTTTAAATCATTTAAAAAAATATTTTTTGTTATAAAATATCAACAATTTCATTTTTGGAAATATTCATTTACTTTGACTTTGAAAACAACTTAATAGTAAAGGAATTATAATATAAACCATCCACACATACTTAATATGTTATATTTATCTATAAAATTCATGGAACATAATAATTAACTCAAATTGTATTAATTTTAATATTTTTAAAATAATTTATCGTATTTTTCTATTAATTGAATTAATATTGTGTCGGTGTTGCGTTAGCCTTTTTGGTAATTATTAAATCACTAAAAAATAAATATAAATTACTATGATAAAAAAATTAATATATATTTAAAATAAACATTTAGAACCTAACATAACCTATTTTACCCTTATATAAAAAATTTCTATATATTAAAGCCAAAAAAGTATCATTTTGAATTTATTCTTTTCTTAAAATAATAAAAAGGTAATAATCAAAGAAAAATGGAACCAAGTGCCATATTTCAATACTTATATGAGAATGGTTGAACTATACTCATCCAATAGGATGAAGTAAAGTTTTATAGAAATTTTAAATCCTTATCCCAAAGTTTTAACCTTGTTTTACTAGTTTTACCCTTACCAAGTCGATGAATATTTTACAAGGCTAAAATTTATAATGAACAAAAATAAAAATGACATATTTTTAAAATTTTAACCTCCTAATTAAAATTATAGGATTCATTTTTCAATATTCAATTCCAATAAATGGAATAAATCCATTTTAAAATAATCATGTTAAATGTAATGAAAATCAATTTGGAGAAAATTTCATTTTTTTATAAGAAAAATAGAATTATTCTTATCTCATTCATAGAAAAAACATTAAATAAATATTAAAAAAATTAAATATATTAACTTTTAATTTCATTAAAATCATTCATCAATGGATATTATTCTAATTTATTTAAATAAAAACACATTATGCGCATAAAAACTGTTTTTGAAAAAAAACTATTTTGATTAAAATGAATTTATTTTAAATTATAACCATTTTATAACCAATTAATGTATTATTAATATTTAAAATATATTTTTAAAATAATTTATATATCTGTATTCATATCCGTCAATCCAATATCTATGTGATAATTATCACATTAAATAATAATATTTTTGTAGTATAATGCAGTTTGTTTAAACTTAGTGTACCATATAAGGAAATATATAAAATAAATAGAACTTATTACAAGGGAAATATCATAAAATATTAGGGTGTTATAGTGTTTAGGAAGAATTTCTAGATATTGTGCACCATGTCAGGTTTAAGACATTTTGGCATTTGAATTCCCATGTCTGAAAAACACATGGTGTTGACTCTTGTATTTGATGGCAGTTTTAATATCCACTTAGTGGATGGTTTGGATTTTATTTTTTGAAGAATTTAATTAATTTATTCAAGAAATGAAGGAAATACATACACATAAATTTATAGAAGTAAAACAATTATATAAGAGACTAGGGAAAACACATAGATCTATTGTATATTTTTAAAACAAAAATGTCATAAGAATATGTGCTATTATAAATCTCATCTAGAAGGATGAAGGTTGAAGAAGATTATATTTTTGTTATATTATCTATAAAAAATTAAACATTGAATGTTCTGAAGATAAACACTATTATTTAGATATGTTTTCACCATCTTCATGTAGAGAAGAAAAGTATTAACAAATGGAATTATGAGTTTATTATCTAATGGTCATTGAAGGAAAAAATAAAATACCTCGTGTTATTTACTCCTCTGAATTCTCATTGAGAGGAAAAATTGAGAGAAATAGAAGTATTTCTCAAGTTAAGATAACAATATCCTCATTAAATGAATGATTATTTTTAAACTTCTTTACCATGATTCACCCCCCCCAGGGTGTAATCCCTTATAAGGATCTAATAAGTGGAATCAAAGGGGTTTTTATTATTTTTTTATATTTTAATAATAGAAATGGTGTTAAACCATAAATGTATCCCAATCTTTGAATTAATTAATTTCCAGTAATAGAAAAGTCAGATGAAAAATAATTTCATATCTTTAGGTATGGACATTTACACAATGTCCATTTTTAGAATCATTATTGATATAGAGAGTACATCCTTGAAAAATAAAGATCATAAAGAATTGTATGCATATTCCAAATTCATAAATTCATTGGGAAGGTCTCTGTAAAATATCATTTTATAAAGTTAATGTCATGAAAAACTATTCTTGTTATGCGGGAAAAGCTTCTAAATATTTATGAAGAAGATTCTAATTTTTGAGAAGCAAATTTCTGGGTTTTTTTGAACAAATATGAATGAATTAAAATGATAAGGTCTATTGCTTTTTTGATCATTTAAATGTTCTTTTTGAATATATGTGAGTCCTCAGTGAAGATCTCAAACTTGTGAAGATCGTGATGCAGTTCATGAGAAGCATCCCTCCTCATTTCAATGAAAAAGTTTTTATTCTTAAATATATAGATCTGAAAGATATTTCACTTAATATTTTTCATAGTACTCTTGTGGTTTATGATATAAGAAATAATGATAATGAGTCAATAATAAAGGAAACTACTTGATCGGTTTCCAATAATTCTATGAAAAATCTCTCAATCATTGAGAATCCAAAAGTTGATGATGTTAATGAGGTTATGTCTTTTTTATCCTCTAATATTAAGAGATAAATAGGAATTTTTAAGGGTGAGATTCATCTTTCTTGCTTAAAATGTATAAAAGTTACACATCTTATGGATAAATTTCCCAAAAAAAGTTTAATTAGGTGATGATAAAGACAAAAATTCTAAGAAGATGAAAAAAGAAGGTAAAAATAATTTTCAATGGAGTTCCTTCAATATGAAAAATTTTATTTCTAAAGAAGAAGATGGTTTTATAGAAAGTTAAGTAGAAGAAGTTTTAAATTATAAGTATGAATTTTTTTTGATGGATATTGAAAATATTCCAAGAGATAGTGATAGTGATGATGAGAATGAAGGAGTTGTATGAAGGGTTGATCTATAGGAATAACTTGAGAAAACCATTGAATAACATGATGTTTATAGAGAAAAGAATAAGAACACCACTACAATGGTTCATAATTCAAATCATTATAAGAAAAAATAAGAAGAATAAAATTTAGAGATGATTTTAGATATTAAAAAACTAAAATATGGAATTTTAATAAATTTGGGAAAGATGAACTGAAACGTAAAGTTGAAGAACAAACCTAAGTCACTGATTTTTTGGACAAAATTATCAAAAACATGGTTAATATAATTTAAAAGATCAAAGAATGGGTCATGAATTAGAATTAGGAGCGTGAAGATCAATAAATATAATTAACACCTAGTATAATAATAATGAATTCAATGGCATCATCACCAAGTCAAGCCCAAGTAATGTTTGAGGAATAACATATTCTTATTCCTTAAATTAAGTGGTTCAAAGATAAAGTAAAATCCCTGGTGAATCATGTTGAATATAGGAAGATATTAGTGGTTGTTTCAATCCCATAAGCACTGACTCCTTGAAATAAGATATCTCTTCATGACATTATAATGGAAACAAATAATGTGGTCAATGATACTTATAATGAATCTATTGTTAGATGTTTTTTCTATGCAAAATTGGGTCACACTTACTATTTTTTCTATATTTCCAAGATTTCATTCTAGGATCAATGCTAATCCAAATATGAAAGAAGAATTTCTAGTCATTCTTTTTCTTTTAATGGATATTGTTTTTGTTGGGAAGGATTTAGGTATAATCCAATAAATTATGCATCGAGGATATAAAATATTTCATCAAGAATTTCTAAAAGTGGAAGAATGAAAAAGTTGGAACAGCTATCCAAAATCATAGAAACACAAAACATATTTTTATTTTTTTAATAATAATAAGAGTTTATAGAGTCATATATTGAGGGGTAAAATTCCTCACTAACATGTGTGATGAAAAAAAGTTTATAACAAGGTATTTTTTCTAAAATTTCCTTGAGGGAAATAGAAAATTTGAGATAATGGATATTGGATAGTAGATTCACATAACACATGAACAGAAACAAAGTCTTCATTATGAAATTCAATAGAAAAAAATATGGTGTTTTTCACTTCGGGAATGATGAGGGTATTTATATTGTTGGTTCCAAGAAGGTCAAGATTGGATGAAATGATCTCATGCAAACTAATGTTCTGCTGGTTTATGGGATAAGTCGTGATCTTCTTATTCTCAACCAATTGTGTGACTATGGACATGTGGTGGAGTTCAATGAAAAGGTATGTACTGTCAAATAAAAATATGGTTCACTTATTCTATAGGGAATAATAACCAAATTAAATCTACACCTTGTTAGAGAGAAAAAAAATCATTTTATCCAAAGAGGAGGAGAATAAGCTATGGCATAGGTGGCTTGGCCATTTGAGCTAAAAATATCTGGAGAGTTTGTTAAAGAGTAATGGAGCACATGATATTCCCCATATCACATATGATCACAGTCACATAAGTTATTCATGTCAAAAGGGAAATATTTTCCAAAAATATTACAACACAAAGAAAATAAGGCATCAAGGTTGCTTGATCTTGTATATTTGGATGTTTATAGGTTAATCTCTCCCAAAGAGATGGATGTAAAATGATATTATGTGTTTTTTGTTGATGATTTAAGAAATAATTAAAGTATTATTCCTATCACACATAAAATAGAGGTGTACATTTGTATCACTCTATATCATAGGAGTGATGAAAAGATTCTTAATATGGCGATTTAGAAATTATGGACTGGAAATGGGACTGAATTCATAAATCATCAAGTTAAATAATATTTTGTAGAAGTATGGAATTAAAAATCAGGTTTCTACCATTATAAAACCCCGGTAAAATGGGTTTTTGGATATAATAAATCACATAATCAACAACATGGTCTGGAAAATGCTGATAGAGAATTCGCTTCTAGAAATATATTGGAAATAATTCATTATTATAGTAGTGTAAATTTCTAATAGATCATTACTTTTTAAAAATTAAATTAAAAATACATATGAAATTTGGTGTGGAACGAAACCTATACTCAAGTACTTCCATGAATTTAGAAGTAAATGTTTTATTATTAATAAGGATAAGAGTGAAAAATTTTAAGATCGGGGTAATGAAGTTTTATTTCATGGATACTTATCAAAGAGTAAATCATACAAGTGTTACAAAAAAAGATAATTTAAAAGGTTATTAAGATCAATGATATTGTAGGGGTTGAAAGTGGGACACTAAAAATAGTAAATAAGTATATTTTTATTGACTACAAATTAATTTTTCAATCAAAAATTGATGAAGAAGAATAAAGTTCAGGAGGAGTAACAAAGAATAAAGAGAACATAAATAAATACTCATTTTGTGAATAAAGTATAGAAATTATTGTAGGTGTGATAATAAAAATGAGAAGGGATAAAATCACTAAAAGAAAAATTTTTGGAGACCAGATAACCCTGGTTCAAACGATAAAAATTAAGTCTCCATAGAAGGTATATTTATTATCATTGGTAAAACCAAAATAATTTAAATAAGAGGTAAAATATTAGAGTTGAGTCAAGGATATTAATGAAGATCTTGATCAAATAGAGAAAAACGAGACATGGGAAGTTCTTTAAATTAAAATATAAAATAATATCATCATATCTAAATGGGTGTTTCAAAATAAACTTAATTAAGATAGAAAGGTTATTCATAATAAAGCATGGACTGTGTACAAGGGGTATTCCCAAATTGAAGGAATCTAAGTTGATGAGATGTTTGTGCCTATAGAATGACTTGAAAATATTAATTTATTCTAATCCAAGGTAATTAAAAAGAGTTTCAAATTATAATAAATGGAAGTAAAATTGTCCTTCTTGAATGGTTTCCTTGGAGAGGAAGTGTATATTGAGAAACTAGATGGGTTTCTAATTGATTAAAATGAAGAAAAAGTGTGTCGGTTGAAGAATGATTTTTATGGTATTAAATAAGAACCAATAAAATGGTATTCTAGGTTAGATCAATCTCTAAATAATATTGTTTTTTATAGAGGGGGTTATTTAAAATCTCTATATCAAGAAGGAGAATGAGTAGAAATTAAAGTTTCTTATCTACGTTGAAGACATAATTTCTGCAGGATCCGACGACAATCAATGAAAGTTGGTTTTAGACCTCATGAGGAGTAAATTCAATATGTATCTAATTGAATAAATGTAATTATTTCTTAGTTTTAAGGTTACTCAAATATTGGATATAATATTTAACTCACAAAATAAATATTCCAATGAGGCTTTAAGAATATTTTGGATGGAGGATTGGACGTCCATGGTAACTTTAGTAGATATAGGACCTAAATTATTAAATTATTAGCAAGGAAATAAGGTGGATGTGAATACTAATTGAAATATCATTGGGAGATTTATTTATTTGAATTACACTCAACTACATATTTTTTTTCTAGTTGTAAATATTCCCATTTTTCGAGTGACCCTAGTGAAATCCATAGGAAAGTTGTGAAGATAATACTTTGATATATCCATCATACGATGCACTCTGGGTTATTATATCATAATGAGTCAAAATATAATTTTTTCAGATTTACTTATGAATATTGAGTTGGTTCGATAGATGATAAAAAAGAAACTTCATGAGATGATTTTTACATTTAAATATCATGAATATCACAGAAAATAGAGAATTAGGATTTCATATATTTGATCACCATGAAGTCCTGGTATGTTGATTCCACTCAAGCATGCACCCAATTGTTATAGATTAAACAATCTGATGATATGGGTGTGGAAGTGATTTCTCTTATTCTAATCATGAGTGAAAATTCAAGTGTGATCAATCCTAAAAAAATACTTTTTATCATTCAATGACAAAGGAAAGTGAGATAAAATAACATTTTATATAGGATAAAATCAGGAAAGGTGTAAAGACCCAAACATTTATAAATAAAATTCCCTTTTTGATTGAATTTAATTCCCTATTATGTAATGTAGTTATAAAAAACACAGGCACTTATTTTTTTATATCCTATAGGATTTAAAATAAAATTAATCATCATGGATATTAATAATATAGATAGTTAATAGTGATAATATCATTATTATGTATTATGGGTTATGATAAATCCAATTAACATGAACAAAAGATGTGTTGGTCTCAACTAGAAGGATCATACCCTATGAATCCCATTTATCCAAGATTTCGAGGGAGATAGAATCTATGGTATTTTCCATTAACTAATCCCAAGATGATGTTCAATAACTAAAGAATAATCAAAACCATCTATGGAAATGTTAAATCACATTGAGATCACATCCCAAACCATGTTTGTTGAACCACCCAATGAGAATCTCATCATCACACACCATACCCTTAGGGCATTCACTGGTGTAATCAAGGGATATGTATCTAAACCATAATAGTATGAATATATATATATATATATTATTTTCAATAAAATAATGATTATATATATTCCTTATTTTTTTACTTCATAAATGATTAAATAAATCATTTTGATAAGAAAATAGATTTTGATATGATAAAACACAAATTGTATTTTGTGTAATATATAGTTTCAATCAAGACACACTTTTGATTAATTAAATAATTTTTAAATAAATTAATTTTTAATAAAATATAATTACTAATAGTATATATTAAATATAAATGATAATATAATTTTATGAAGTGAAAATGTAATTTTTTAAGCGTTGGAAAACTGTTATTGTCAAAAAAACTAGTATTTTTCATTAAAATGGTATTTTAATTTAAAATTTAAAATTTTCATATTGAGATAATTATATTGATGTAATAAATATTATTTTTGAATAAATACATCAAAATTATATAACCGTGAGTTTTTCATAATTTTCTAAGATAACTGATTTTTCAGGTAAAAATTAAACACGGTATAAATATATTGTGTGTAATATGACATGATAATGACGCAAAAGTGATATAATATATACCATAAAAGGTATAAATGACCGAATATATATTTTCCCTTTAAAATAATTTTTTTAGTATATTTTAATAACTTTATAAACTTTTTATAAATCATACAAAACCAATATTATATATTAAGGTTTTAAAATCAATTCTTTAAAAACATGACTCGCATCCACATCACCAAGGGTTTTATTTTAATGTGATAGATTGGTTTCTATATAAAATAATTATAAAAACTATTTTTTGGAAGAAACTCTAGTAAAAACCCCTGGTAAGGTTTGTGTATTTTATTACTTTATTGTATAGAGTCCAAAACCTAAGTTTGAAAAACAAAATAAAGAACTCCCATTTTTTCCAATATAAACCCAAAAAAACTCTCATTAATATTCACTAAATACATTGGATAAAAAATATAATCTTCTCTTTAATCTCTATAGTCCTCCCAAGGTTCCCCCAATCTCTCAAGAAGCTTCTTAAAATCTTTTGAAAACACCCTCGTAAGGTAAAGGGCCTCTCTCTCTTCTTTTCCATTCAAGAAAATTATTTGTATTTAGCCTTTTGAACCTCGATTAGTTATGTTTTTATTCATTTATAAACATCCCTTTACTATCAAATTTATTTTATAATAGTTTTATATCATTTATCACCTATCTTTATGACCATTACCTAAGTAGTTACCTTGTCAAAAGTAATGGATCATCTCCTCCTCATTATTCAAGCACTTTCTTTATATAATACCTTTTAGCTTACAATTTCTATTGATGGAATGTAATTTTAAAAATCCAAAGTATTTAAATTGTTATTTATAAGTTATTAGAGACCATTTTTTCCTCATTAATTCAACCTATGATTCATTATGTACACCCATTATGCTGCCAAAATTATCCTACGATTTTTCAATGCCAAACATTTATTCAAGAACCCTTTTTATCTTTTGTATTTTAATTTTATTTTTCTTTTTCCTGAAAAGGTTGAGGTCAAAACCCATTTATTGAACATAAAAAGGTATTAATATTTTAAAAACAAGTAAAATATGGAACCCATTACCAGAATAAGCAAAGTGACATAAATAAACAAAATACAAAGGTCATAATGTTCCTACATGTCCAGAAAGAAGAATACATCAAGGAAAGAACGAAAAAAAGTATCTTAACCCCATTTCTAGAAAATTAAATTGTTTAATTAGTAGATTATGATTTATTTCCCCCTACCCAGAAGTTTCACCACGTTGGCATCACAATGTGGTAGATCACCTCTCTAACCAACACATGCATGGGGAGGAGAGTCAGATGAAAGGTTCGAGCACACCTTTCTCTCTTTCAAGCCACCCACCCATAAAAGCATGCAAGGAACTCAAATATATGTACACCAAATACAATGAAAAACTATAATTAAGAAAATGAAAAAATAAAATGTCACATTTCTTCATCTTTCCATCAAAAGTGATGACAAATGGTTGAATGATGGGTGTCTCTTCGAGGCCACCCATCCAGCGACACCTAAAAAATGATACACAACCATACAAATTAAATGAGGTAGAAACCATTTCATGAAATGATATATTTAACCCAATTAAAACAAACCTAAAAGAACATGATCCAGTTGAACAATAAAAATACCACCGGAATAGAGGACCAGCCACTATATGCTACTAATCTGAGGACTGTCGGTAGCAATACCCACAAACTACATCCTCATAAAACACCATAAACAACGTCAAGTACACTGAGACATGCCTCAAATGACCCCATACAAGGACTAAAATTAAATCTTCACCTCTTGACCACTAAACTTTACCTCTGTATAGGATCCAAGCCACCACCTAGTTGTCAAACTGTCGCCCTTAAAGATATTGGACTCTAATGAGTGACCACCACCATAACATCAAACACCATCACTTGAAAGTTACATGTAACTTCATGTGATCACTGATTAATACTGGTGGATACAAATCTGAACTAGATCTAGAAGAAGGGTAACTGAGATGGATGCTCAGCAAAAATCATGACCCTACGAGATCAGAACTCGATTCATTTTAGAGATGGAATTGGATAAATTCTTGTATAAATATTGAATCAAACAACATCCTCTATATATTATGATAATTATATATAAATAAAATACACCCCTAAGTTAACATTAATGAAATTGAGGGGATTTACACTGCAATGGAGTTCAGTAAAACCTATAAATGGGAGAATTCGTGCTTAGAGATTTGGGTGCCATCTCCCCCCCCCCAATTTTCCTATCATTTGATAACTTTTAATTCCCACTTCTTCATGTTCTATTATGTTCTTACATATCCCTATTAAATCCCTTGTGATTTATAAGTTATGAGAGACCCATTTCACTCTCATTAATTCCCCTCATCATTAATTATACACCCCCGTTATGCCGCTGAAATTATCCTATGAATTTTTCATGTCAAGCCTTAGTATTATGAATACCATCACCATTTATAATCAAGTGTATTTTCCTAGATATAAGTATCCATATTTTATTGGGTAATTTCATGTACATATTACACACTCTTTAATCATGGAATTAAATATGATGAAATATGATCCAACGTTAAACAATCTATTTGGCAGACTTATGCATGTGCATGATAAAAAAGTGATAGGTATATCCAAAATTATATAGTGCTCTAATGAATTAGGTAATGTTTTAGTCTCATGAGATTACATGTATGAGATTAATGAGTAAACATAAAACATTATGGTAATTTTTTCACTATGTTATATTATATTTTCAGTTATACTTGTACTATATTTATGATGTCATGTTTAATGTTGTTTCCACATTACCATGTTTCCTTTATGTTATCATTGTATATCATGCTTTAATGTTCATGTTTATGATTTTCACCCCTTTTATGTCCCATTTAAATTCATATTTACTAACATGTAATACTTTCATCAGTTTATGATTTGATTGTTACATTACTAGGCTTTATGTCTTACCCATTTATTATGTATGTCCCCATGTTATAAAATTCAGTTTTAAAAGCTATGGAATTTTAGAGGCATGTTAAATAATTTTTAAATAATTTTGTTCTATCCATGTAACAAGTTGATATAATATATACCTAATTCCCAAATTCAATAGGATTATCGATCTTTTGGGTTGTACTAACTGTGTTCTTATATAATAAATCATGAAATAAAGTGTTTTAAAGATAAGGGTTTTTATACAGGGAATTGTGATATTAGAGTACATGTAAATTCGAGATAAAGTTGTTGATATATTGAAAAAGGCACTACACAAAGTTGTGTTTGAGAATCATTGGTTGGATCTTGGACTCTAACCATATTTTTCTACTTAATTGATTTTAGGATGGGACCTTCACTCCCCATTGTTGATTTAATGATCAAGTTATGTTTTCCTATCTCTATTTGTTGGATTTCTAATAGCATATTATGAAATTTTCAGAGTAATGATCTCTTTGGGTTTGTTTCTAAAGGGGGAGAAATAGCAAATTGATCTTGAATGGGGGGTAAGGGAGGTGATAAGGGAGAGATTATGTCGATGAAAAATTAGGGAGAGAGATGATGTTATGGAAATGGAGATGTGGTTGTGAAAAACATTTCATTCAATTCTTATTTCTCACATTGAGTATGGATCACATGGTATTAGAATTAGTGATTAATGGATCATTTATTCACATATTATAAATATCTCAAGGAGTATTTAAAGTGTTTTCAAAAAACCTAAAGGGGAAGGTTGTTAGAAAAACAACCCTCAATAGGCTTTTTGGGTTGTGTTTTTTGACCAGTTTGATAGAGGATACATGTTGGGAAGCCAAATGAAAAAGGTTCCCATATTTGGCGAAGCACAGATTCACCACGGCTAGGACCATGCCTCAATTAGTGGGTGTGGTGAAGGTGAAGGACTGTTTGTGAGGTCCACATCAATAGCTTTGGGATTGTTGTGAAGGGAGTTACCCAAAATGGGAAAGTAGGATGGGCCAGGCCTATATTGGTCCCCATGGTGGAATCTCAAATATCCTATCCAAAACAGGGTATGCAGGTGACCAAACCCATTTTAGATACAGTTTTGGTCAACATGAAGACCTTCAATGAAAAAAAAACAATATGAACCAGGTCATGGAGAGGGAGTCTTGGTCGAGGCCTATAGTTGAAGGAGTTGCACACAGGCTATACCAAATTGTTTAACTTATCATGGTGGGGATTTGTTCATTTTATGATCTATGGGAAGACAAACTACATTTGTTTTGTAGGTTTTGGATCAGAGCATGGATACCTATATGAAACTAATTTAGTGGGAGTCTAGGCCTATTGTGTTGGGCATGTTCATGAATAATAGCAGATATTGTGTACCACACCCTGTTGCAAGTTTTTTGGAAATTTAAATTTCTAAACCCTAAAAACACATGGCTTTGACTCTTGGATTTGATGTAAGTTTAAAATTACATTTATTTTATGTTTGAAAGTTATTTTTTAAAGTCCTTTAATCTATGTATTCAAGGAATGAATTCAATACACACACATAAAGTTAGATAATTAAAAAATGGTGGGTATTAGCCTAGGGTAAACACATAGATCTAATTTAAGTCTTTATAAGAATAAAAAAGGAAGAAGAAAATGGTATTATTGTAGATCTCATCTATAAGTTTGAAGGTCGAATAAGATTATATTTTAGGAGTTACATTATCTCTCTGAAAGTTGACATTGAATGTGCTGAAGAGAAACACCATTGTTGGTGTATGTTTGCATTATCTTTATGTGGAGGAGAAAGGTATAAAAAAATGGAGAAATGAGTTACATATTGAATGGGAGCAATGATTTATCTAATATTCCATGGTAGTAAACCAGGAGGATCAATGAGACTACTCCAAATTATACTTTTAAAGTAGTTATCTTTTAGAAAATTTAATGAACGAACACATTATCATTCATGATCCTTGTACGTAGCCTAGTGCGAGTAAAGCAAGTAAAATTCCTCATGTAATTTACTATTTTAATCTATCATTTAGAGGAAAATTTTAGATAAATCAAAGTGTTCCTCAAGGTGGTAGAATAAAATTTTAATTCAAGGAATAATTGTTTTAAAACATCTTTACCCTGATTCACACCCCCCCCCCACCTCTTAGGGTGTAATCATCTATAAGGATATAACAGCTTCCACTAATCCAAACCTAATCCTTTAAACTAAGGATTGGGGTACTCACCCTCGAGGATTATAAAGTTCCTAGAAACTCAAATATCTCCTTATCCTTAACTAGCCACTTTTTCTCTTCCTATGGTCCTTGATCACCATAAAACACCAGTGGATGTTGATTCAAAAACTCTCACACATGGTCTATGATTAGAGAAGAACATGGACCTTCCACTCCATCAAGAGTCTAGTAAGAGTCTGAAATTGGGAATATAATAGTTGGATCACTATAATGACTACTTTAGATATTACCTTCTTGAATTGTTGATTTCTTTCTAGGGGTCACATTCTAAAACTTCACTAAAAACACCACATTCAATCAAACCACCCCAAATATAAATACAATAGTAAAATCATAAATTAAATAAATTGAACGAAATAATATTATAAAAATAACTTTAAATTCTGATTTTAAAAACACCCAACAAGGAATTTTTTCCATTTTTCAAAATACAACTTGGGTTCCTCAAGATCCTTAAAACTTTCTAATCCCAATAATAAAATAATCCCACTTCTTGAAAAAAAAAATCCCCTTCCAACCACACATTCCAAAATCCTTTCCTATTTAGGAACTAATACAGCCCCAAATCCATTTCAAGAATTAAACCATACTTAAAACCAATGATATTCTTTCCTTGAAAACCCTTACAAGCCAAAAATAATTTTTGAGAGTTCAAAAAAATTACAAAAAATAAACTCAAGCATCAAAAACATGGTTTTGAAAACAAAATCCACAAACAAAGCATAATACATTACTTTAAAATTTTATTGAGAAATATCTATAACCCCAAAAGGTTCACTTGATTATTCACAAACAAGTATCATCAAACACAAGAGGGGATAAATGCATCAGAGAAGGGAAAATAATAAAATTTCACACTTTATATACTATGAATGGTTTTACCACACAGTTTGGAATAGATTGTGAGTGTCACTGGAAGTTTTCCAGAATAATCTTCATAGATTGTACAGAATTTTATAGACCATTCACCTTACCCATGTGACCCTTGGGTTGCCTCCATTTTCACTATGAAACTTGTATTTTATGATATGTCTCATAGTTTCCTCTTAAAACTTAGCCTAGAATCAAAATGGATAAAAATATATCAATAATAAATAACCATAATTCCCAAATTTAAAATAAAACTCTTGAATACCCATGTAAAATAGATATATTGCATGAGGAATAGATAACCAACCACTTCTATGCACCCACCACTTGAGCTCTAACTATCTTAACTTATGTCTTCCATAAAATCCAAAATAACAAGAGGGATATGATACCATTTTATATAAAACCAACCCAGGTTTCCACCCAATACAAATCCCAATTCATTCTCCCATAGGTACTAAGGTACATTCCTGATGTTTTAAAGATGGTGAAAAGCATTAAGGTATCACATATGATCATGTCAGAACAATTTCTCCTCCAAATTAGAAATAGGATCAACAATAGGTCCCAACTGAGAACCCAATATGAGGTCTTCATGCATTGGGAAACTGTGACATAATAGATAAGTAGTTCTAAGAAAATAACATTAAATAAAGTCATAATAGAAATAAACAATTCCAAAAATAATTTTTATAATCATTTTTCTATAAAAAAGAAATAATTTTTATACAAAGCTTTTATAATCCAAAAAGAAAGAAAAACTGAAATAAACAGGTGGCTGGAAAGGATGATACACCACATAACTAAACTGATAAATATATATATATATATATATATATATATATATATAATTTCCATTATTTATTACTAAATAAACATACACCAACATCAAGGAGGTATAAATTAATGCAAGCTGATAGCAAATAATTGAATTATATTAGAATACTCAATGGGAAGAGATCCCAACATATAAAAAATCATACATTGATTCCCTTGGTTGACATGATATTCTAGAAAGTCTACAACTTTTCTACCCTCATTCCATATATGAGATATCTAGTAATACCTTGATAAAATACTTTTTCATTTCTAGATCAGATAAATAATGGACTATTGTTGATGTTATTGCCTTGAAGGGAATTGAGGATATTGGGGGATTCTGTTTCAATATCACCATGTGACTCTCAAGTCACCACCATAACCCAAATATCACCCACCCACCCCCACCCCACCCCCAGACGGTAGTAAAAATCTAACATGTTAGCTCAAAACCTAAAAACCTTTAGAAAAAATGACACTATATACCCACAAATGTGAGTATGTAGGGTGTGATCCAAAGTCTAGTGGGATACCACAATGTGTCTATTACATTATTTTTATACATAAACTAATTTAACTTGTTTGAAAGTAATAGAAAAATAAGTTTTCATTTTCATTCCACAAAATTGAAATAAACAAACTTTACATTATATTATTTATTAAAACATGCCATTTATATAATATTCCTTAAAGAGGACTAACCAATGTGATGCCACTTCAAAAACCAAAAATTTGTTTTTTAAAAACAACATTATTTTCAAATGAAAAAAAAGTAAAACTTATTGTTTCATATAAAACATCAATTTTGAAAACAAATTGTCACATGGTTTAGTATGCATTTCAAAATATAAATTTTACAATGACACGCACTTAAAAATAACCACTTCATTCCCTTTTTAAAACTAAAACACACACAATCCTCAAAAATATGTAAAGAACAAAGGGAAAGAATAATAAAATACAAGCCATGAAGATTCAAAAAAACTCAAAATAATAACACCAATAAATCTTTACTATAATAATGATCAAACATAAATAACCAATACATAAAATAAATTTCAAAAAAAGTGATAAAGAACATGCATTCCAATACATAAATAAAAATCATAAAATAAGATATGTATCACGAGGCTGGTACTGGACATTAAAATGTGGAACCAATTATTGGTAGGCTAATAGTCGCATAACCCATCACCTAAATGACCCTCACTAGTATCATCATAAACAACCCTCTGGACAATTTATAACAATAAAATATAGGTTATTATCTAGTTCATAAATCTCAACTATCATAGATAACATCCCTTGACTCCCAAATTAGTAGCATAGGGTTCATCATGTCATAGATAATGGAGGTATACCACTATCAATGCAATGAAAATCACATATCCCAAAGGAAATAAAATAAAAACGTAAAATACTTTCCACCTCCAAAAAACCCTCTTCAATAATGACCTCAACCCAAACTATATAACCATGAATCAAAATTAATACAACTATTAACACATGTATACAATCATAAAAAAAGGATAATAAATGGGATCAACTAAGGTGTAAACATCAATAAATAAATCACCTTCTTTCAAGGTGCCCAATGAGACTTATCTTTTAAAATAAATAGTTTCATCTTTGAAAACCCCTTTCAAAACAACTTTTGTGAAAACAAAGTTTATAACAAGGGAATAACCACTAACACCAGGGGAAAATGCCAAAAATAATGCAATAAAATCACTAAGGAATACCATAAATCAACATACCCCCTTGTAAAACAAGGAGACCTATTTAAAATAATGGAACCACTTTATAAAAATAATTAAACCCCATTATAAAACAAGGAATGGTCTTTTAAAAATATTGGAATGCCTCTTAAAATAAATAAACTCATTTAAACAAAAAACACTCAAATTTATAAATCCAAATTGGTCGAAATCGCTATGAATAAATTATTTTTCCTATGGAAAATGATTAATGTAATTTTATCAAACACTCAAAATACATTAAATACAATTTGAAAAAAAATCTATTAAACTATGAAATTTACCCTTTTCCACAGGAAAAACCCATCCAAGCATGGAACAACTTTGATAAAATAAAACTACAGATCATATACATCATTTTTATGTTTAAAGCACTTTTAAAGCATCAAGAATTCAAGGTAAGCTTCAATAAAATGAAATGGAATGGAAACACCTAGCTTGAGAGATGAAACCATATCGCATTCAATGTAAAATGTCTAAATAGGTCTCCTAAGATGGATTACAACCCTTAAAAACCAAAACCCCCAAAAAATATCATCCCTATAAAATAAAAACCATTCATCCATGTCCATTAGGGATACATATTATTAGATAAATTGTAAGACAAGAAATGAGAAGTTATAAACTTTATATTTAGGGAAGAAACCACCAATAAATCACTCCAAGTCCACCTTAGAGGATCTTTGAATAAGTGGAGATGCATTTGGAAGTTGGTTGGACCAAAAGAGTCTGAATGGGGGAGAGGTAGGGAGATCCCTAAATAAAAAGTCATAATTATAAGAATAACCCATCTTGAGTAGTTTTTATAGTTTATCCACATAGTTTACCAAACTTTATGTTCATCACATTCCAAAACTTCCAAGGTTTCAAGATTTACCTAAACAATTTACCGAACTATGTGGTGACCATGCATCACCATGGCCCAAAACTATAGGTAGCACATGATTTCTCCTACATTGTCTCCCAAACATTGAGCCTAAGTTGTACACCCCTGTAAAAGTTTCAAAAACACTAAAATATTTCCCCAGTACACCCCGATCTCAAGCGAGAAATCAACCATATAAACATAAACAATAAAATGGAATTTCAGGGTTTCAAGGGGTATGATGGATACTGTCTTCTTCGCCAAAATTCATATCTCGAGCCACAAGCCACATTCTACGATATGGGAAAGTCATTAAATATAACTAAGAAGTAATGTTTTATCTTTCCAGTATTTAAATTATGAATTGAATTATATGGTTTATAAAATATTGTTAAATCATAAAAAAATGTTTTTTGGGATATTTATTCATTTATAAAAGTGTTTATAAATAAATTAATTGTAAATTGTTTATAATTAATTAATTAAATGTTTTTGAAATATTTAATAAATAAATATCCCTAATATTAAAGTTAATATTGAAATACATTTTTAAAATTATATAGCATGACATTTAATTTAGATATAAAATGTTTATATTGAAATTAAAGAGCTCATTTATAAAGTATTTTTAAATTAAAAAAAATAAAACCAAATATAAAAAGGGGTTTATATTAAAATTGTGAATTATTCATAATTATTTATTAATGGAATTATTTAATAAATTATTTAAACCATATCAAAATATTTTTTGATAGTTGATATGATAAATGTTTAAATAATGATAAATTTGTGATGTTTAGATTATGTAAATTGTTTAAATTATATAATTGGAATATAAAATGTTTATATTTCATATAATATCATATATTTAACTAAAATAAAATAAAATGGACAATATGAAAGAATTAATATTGGATAAATAAATATAAAGTGTTTATATTTATTTAATTATTCAATATCCATAAAGAATTGATAAATCATAAAGTATGTATAATTATCTTATTTATGAGTTGATCATAAATAGTTTCTCTCATATTTTAATATATGAATTGTTCATTAATTTAATTTAATGTCTACTTTATTTCTAATTATAATTGTAATATTATGAATTGTTCTATATGTTTTAGTTTAAATGTTAAACTAATTTTATAAATTTTCATATATGAATTTGGCTAACAAAAAATGGTTTTATGTACCTTATGCATGAGTTGAATTTGGATATGTATAAATATATTTGGAAATTAATTTGGGTTATTAACATAAGTTATGTTTTGTGTAATGAGTTACTCATCAATATAGTTTGAAAATATTTATTTGGTGGAAGGAATAGGATTCAAAAACTAAATCATTAGAAGCAAGAATACATATAAATGGAATATATAAGATAAGATGGTGTGATTAAAACCCTTTAAAAATACTAAGTGTTTCCAAAGAGACACTTATCAAGACCTCATTTATCTAACAGGTTAGGTCATTCCAAAGTTGGGTTCATATAAATTATCTTGTGTAAAGAGAAAAGTAATGAGGTGAATCTAAAATTTAGGTTCCCCATTGTTGTCATATGATTTGGGTTACACTTAGTCGAAAAACCCTAATCATTAGAAAACTAGAGGAATCGAGTAGAGATAATCCAAATTATGGATTGATCAAAGAGTCTTCCACTCAACTGTTAAAGATTCATATGCGATATGATTGGCATGTTTTTATACTATATGTATTTAGGGATTATTTACATGATTAATATGTTTATGTAATTATGAAATAGTGATCTTGTCCCATTAATGGATATGATTACCTTTAAAGGGGTCATCATTTTAGTTGGATTATATTTAATAAAAGTCCTTATTAAATTATTATAAAACACAATACTCAACTAATAAAATATTTTATTATCAATAAATGACATCATCATCATCCAACATAGCTTTGAGATCAATATTTAAAAGTAAAACCTTAATGTAATTGATTTATTTGACTTGTATAAAATTAAAAAAAAATATTAATAAAAAATATTATGTATTGGAGAAATCCCTTCTTGAGTAACCAAATGTTAAAGTAGTTCAATAGATGGATCCAATATATGCTTAAAAGAAACATAGAATGATTTACCTAAGGGTATCATAAGGATTATTTTGGATATGAAATATTTCTATTTTCATAAATGGATTTTTTTTTTAAATTGTGAACATGTTTAAGAAAATTTTATCATATTTTCTCAAAGTGATGAGGAAGGATGAACTAGGTCATGTGATGTCCAAGTTCAGGTACAGTAGTGACAATGAAAGTGGGTACAAGTTCAAACCAGAAGAATAAAATCTATTTGGGAAGACCCATATTTTTTATTTATAATAGTCAGGAAAGGTCATTAAAACCTTAGGGTAATATCAGGAAGAAAATAACAATGATTCTATAAGATGGAATTATCTAGAATATCTGAAGGAGTTTGATAAACTCTTTCAAATATCCATGACCAGTATCAGTTTAATAGAAATTAATTCTTTGAATTTTAAGGAATATAATACTAAATATGTAATTTAAAATTATTATAAATTTATAGAAGCTTAAATTTTGGGTAATAATTGACAGATCATAAAATTTTTATTTAACTTATGAAGTAAAGGGGTTTGAAATCAAATAATCAAAAAAAAGGAATTTTTTAAGCTCGGGTGGATCTAAATAAAGGTTGTAAAATTTAGATCTTATATCTCTTATATGATAAGAGAAGTTGTTTATTAACAAAAAAAAATTATGAAAAATATGAGGTTATGGTTTTAATACACATGGTTTATGATTTATCTAATTCTATAACATGACATTAGAAGAAAATGATAAGGATAAAGAAGTTTATCCAGATTTTTGTTAAAATATGAGGGATATGATCTCACCACCATCAGTGGAAATTTAAAATAATATTATTATTTTCAATAAAAAGCACCAAAACACATTGAATTCCATATATGATATGGAAACAATTATTTATTAAATATTATCACTTAAATAAATAAGTGTTATTTATTAACACAAAAGAGTGTGTATCTTAGAATGATATTATGAAGAGAATATATTATCTAAGAATATAGTGGGAGTATATTTGGACTTAGAGAAATTAAAATTTAACAAATAAAGGATTATGATAATCAAAGTACAAAGTTAATATCACTTTCTAGGAAACTTTTGATGGAATTCATTCCAAGGATGATGATGATGATGATAAACTTAGAAAGAGTTATAAGTATAAAACATAAGTTTTTAACATCGTATCATTTGATGTTATGAAGATAAGAAGTTTGAATATGTTTAAGAGGTCAAGAATTAGGAATTTGATTTCTAATTATTTCCATTATTCAAACTAGATCCCTTTATATATGTTACTCACTAAAGAGTTTAGTGAGAGGGTTTTATCAGGTGTTCATATAGTGATGTGGAGGTAATTAAATAGATATGTAATGAGTTTAACAAATACCCTAAAATTGAAGAACCTATAAGGCTAATTTGGAATTATATCATATGTGATATGTTAAGAATGTTTTATTTATAGTTATTTAATTATTCTTAAAAAAATTAAGGATATAAAATATATCATGTTATATAAAAGTAAATCTACACATTATCATTCTTTCATGTTGGATATATATATATATATATCATTAAGTGAAATGATAATTTTTCTCTCCAAGTATGAATTTGAGCTATCCCTAATTGATGTTCTTTATGTAGTATTATTGGTTGTGATGAAATGATAAGGTTAGTTTTAGAAGGATTATTGTATCAAGATACAGAATTTGTTCATGAGGTACAAAATGGAATTTGTGTTATGGATGGCCTATGAAGTATAACACATGGAGTATAATAAACTAGGGTTGGTGAGATACCTAGCATGAAAAACTTCATACTTTGAAGCATTTCTTACGTAAGCCTTGAGTCTTAGTTAAATAAGGGGTGGTAGGTTATGTTGTTGATCATGTCATCAGTTGAAGCTTAGCCATGATGGAATTTTTCCTCTCATGTGATGAGTATGACATTCAGTCACTTGATTGAGAATGACTGAGGAAGTGTATATTCATACCTAGATAACACATTTATGTGTTATTCTATTAGATGAGGGACACATGATGTGCTTATCCATAAAGGTTAGTGACATGTGATATATTCATTTATGTGATCAGTTTATACTCAAAGAATTGAACATATATGAGTACTTATATTGGATTGAAATACTCCATGTCATATGGTCACTATATGTTTTAGAAAAAGGGATCATATGAAAATGAATGCTTTCATATGTTACAGTTGGTGGATACTGGTATATAGATACATGTGTTTTATGGATATCGTGTCAAATCCCTTTGTAGCTTGAGTAGCACTATTTTTTTTCTTGAGGCTGATCTTTTATTAGACTTATGAATTCAGTAATTCATATTTATTATCAATTATATAAAGGATTGTGAGTTCACACTAAATTTTTGAATGGATTTTATCCAAAAAGTGGTTTTTCATGGTTATTCAAAAGGTATTATATATGATTTAATACACAATCAAGTTGATGATATCTTTAAAAAAAGTATTTTGAAAGGTATCCAAAAGGAATTTTGGATAAGTTTTCATGATTTATTTCATATGATACAACATAAAGTGAAATGGAACTAAGTATATGAGGCTTTAGTGTAAATGTAATATTAAAGGAGATATTCCTTAAATCCATTATGCATGTACTGAATTTAGCTATACCATAGGTGACGATATAGGTATATCATGTGAGATGAAATGTAGATTTCCTACCACTGACTTATCCAATAATATTGTATTATTGGGTAATATTATATGGAGTGTTATGAGTATAATCATATGGTACAATATACACTAATATCTTATGATTACATGGTTGTTGAAGGATAATTTATATCATTCTAGAATATTCTATAGAGTAATATCATTAACACTTGTAATATATAGGGATTATATGTGATGAATGCATGTTTGTCCATGGGGTTACAAATAGTTTGTAATTGTATGCATAACTCATACATTCCATAACATATGAGTAAATGCATGGATTAATCCAGAATGTATCGAGAGGATATAAAAGGATATGATCACAATGATATGGGATCATTTGAACTCACCCAAACCTTGGTTTATTTTCCCATCTGCTCTCTCTCTTCTTTTCCCTTAGCCTTTGGGAGATACTAGAATAACATGAGAGATGTGAGGGTCCTACCCATGCAATGGGGGATTCATCTTCGACTCATGAATACACCACAGAGGAGGGAGTACTTTTATTAACTATAAGGGATATATACCAATCATGTTCATGGAATACAATATCATAGGGATCATTATTATAAAGTTCACATAATAGTTTCTTTGGGTTTTTTATGCATGGTTTCGATTTCTATCATGGAAAATATTGGGTTTTATGGTTTCTTATTTTTTATAATGTATTAAACAAGTGTTTCTTGATCCTGAGAAACATAAAATTTGGGATAGGTAGTAAAGGCATTTAGTCCTTATCAAAAATTTCATATGGTTTTAGGTTCACCCTAAGGGGGTTTGACTTAACCCAATTATAACCTTTCAATTATGTGATTTGGGTCCTTTTTTATAACATCTCCCATACCTAATACAATTATTATTATTATTATTAAATGTTTTCTTTTTATTATTTTAGGTGTTTCCTATATAGGATAAATATCTTGACTCTAATTATATTCGAGGATCACCCTTAACTAGCCTACCCTAACTTTAGGGGCTTGAAAGAAAAGATTTTGCTGCCAACCTTCACCTCCTACAAAGCTAACTACCTTCCCTTTCCATTAACCATAACATATGTGTTTATCCTTCTATACCAAAATCCCCTTTACACCCTGCTCCCTCTCCCTAGCTCCCTACTCCACACCTTAGCCACCCATCCTCCCACACTTCATGTGAATCCCTCCATACTAGCTGGAGAGAGGTTCTACCAATATAGCCATCAATTCCACCTTGTGATCGATTCATTATTTGAATATCATGCATTTTTCATCCCTCCTTATCACTAAGACCACTCCACCATATTGAAATACCCCTCATCGTTAGAAACCACTAACATGATCATGCCTCTCCTCTGCTCTACTTCCCTCAAACCATCCACCTTCACTATCCCTATAATAACTACCTTACACTGATCACCACTATGCCTACCAATATTTATCACTAAACCAGGTGATATATCCAAATTATACATATTTATAAAAATAGTTCATGTAATTAAAATCCATCTTGAATTATAAATATTGGTTATTAATCATATTTTAGTAATTTATGTGTATTTTGAATTTTTAATATAATTGAAACTCCACAAGGCGTCATTACTTCCTATGGGTTATCAAGTATATAAATTTGTAAACACAACATAAAAAATAATGAAACTACTAAGGTATTGTATAGGAAATATGAGTACCTATATCAAACCTATAGAGATAAAGAAACTTGTATGGGAAACCAAAGATAATAGTCCAGACTAATGATTCTAAAAAAATGAAAACTACTTTTTTCTTGAGAAAATAGATGAATTGTGAAGGTATCAAAAAATTAAAAATCCATGTTCATGAAGTAATTAAGCATAAAAAATTGATACTCATGAAGTTTTCAGGATCAGGTCTAAAAAACTCCCTTGGTCTGGGTAATCACTCTCTAATTACTAATATCCCCTCTTATAATGATCAAGTAATTAAAATCACTTAGAGATTGGGTGACCCAAAATCATGTTTAAACATAGCAATGCAATTTTCACTATGGAAATAGAGAAAACTACACCATATTTAATGAATTATTTAACTTTAAAGACAATGTTCATGCATAATTAAGAAAGAAGAGTTTTAGAAAAATATTTCAAATTCATAAAATCATCATGAATTATCAAAAATAATAAATCTACTTCATAAAATTAAACCGCTTTCATTATAATGCAATGAAAAAATAATTATCGTCTCATGTTAGTCATGAGAGGGAGAAAATAAAAATAAAAAAAAAACCAAACCCTAGAATAATATCTAGTCTAAGGTGAAGACTCTATGAATTTATTTTCCACCCAAATTTTTTTCATCCAAAAAAAATTAGTCACCTATATTTATAGGAATAATTTCTCGATCTGTATCTCAATATTATTGGAGTTTAGCCTGACCCATGGCTTATCTTTCATATTTTAAGATAATTTTTTAATTTTCAATTCTATTCTTGATCTTTACATTGATTTTTGTAGTCGTTGATTCGCAGTGGATTTTTAAGAGTTTCCCTGTGGTTTTTTAATCCTCTACATTAAAGGGTTTTTCCATGTTAAAATTTGTGTCCCCATTTTTTATTCTACAATTTGGTTTTACACTTCTTTTATGTTAGTGATTCTTACACATTATTTTTCATAATCAATTTATTATCCTAGAACCCATCTACTACCATGTTTCTTGGGGATTAGATATCAGTGATTCACACCATGGTATTTCTTCCCACATTGAACTGTTTAAGGGGAAAATGATTTTACACTTTGGAAGAAAAGAGTTAAAAATATTCTAGTCCATTAGAATATAGTGAAGAAGTTGAAAAAAATAGATAAACCAGAGATGATGAGCAATGGTGATTCTCAAGATATGAGAGAGTTGGAAAAAAGCATGATTCAGATATATTTGGCTGATAATAATATCTGGGAAGTGATGAATATGATAGATCTAGAGGATATCTAAGTGAATCTTGATATAAGGTATAAATTTAAATCCCTCAAAAAAATTATATCTGAAAAAATGGTTGTATCATTTGTGAATGTTGGAGAATGAATATTTAAGTAATCATATGTACAAGTTCACCAAACTTTTGATGGATCTTTCTTTGGTGATGATCAATATCAATGATGAAGGTAATGTAATACCTATTGAAATGGAAGAAGAATAAAAACCTTTTCTTTTCATTGTTTCATTACCTAATTCATATGATAATATCATCACCACATTGTTATTCATGAAAGACACACTGAAGTTGAAATATATGATTTCATCGTTGTTGATGAATAAGACTCAACAGAAGACCAATAATGGTGAAACTTCAGGTAATATTGGTATTATGACTGTGGCATATGGACATGGTAATTATAGAGTTTAGTCAAAGACAAGAAGAAAATTCAAGTGCTTATTTTTTGATAAGGTGAGTCATGTAAAGAGAAACTACTATGAATTCAAAAATATTAAGGAAGAAAAGAAGGTGCAAAAAACCTATTTTGATGATACCGACATAAGTCTTATTTAGGGTGAGGGTGATTTACTATCATTTAGTATTTATTGTCATAGGTAAGATCTTTACATCAAATATGTGGTTGAATCAACTACATCGTGTCATACTACACCGAAGAGGGAATTATTTTCTTCATATGAAGAAGGAAACTTTAGTATATTGAAGATGGTAAAAATAGGTTTTTATGATCTCATTAGTGTTTGTGATATTTGTATCACTTTGAATATAGGTTGTTCTCTAATGTTGAGGGATGTGCGGAATGTTCCAGGTATACACCGTAATTTGTTATGAGTTTTACTCTTGATACTAATGGATTCAGGTGTTTATTTAGCAGTGGAAGATAGACTATTTCTAGAGGATTAATGGTATATGCATGAGGAAGAATGAATGGCATGATTTACAGCACGTATGTAAATGCATGAAGTGATGTTATGAATATAGTTATGAAGAGGACTTCACCAGATTTGTGTCATTGATGATCACTGCAAATGAGTCGAAATCCATTGACTAGAACAAAGAATGTGTAGAAACTGCAGCCTGCTAGGTTAGGTGTTTCAGGTATTACACCTAATTATTTTTGTTTAGAGAGATCCACTAGTTAATAAATAATTAAAATCAAATATTAGCGTGATACTATATTAGTTTCAAATTGCTCGATGGATGTTGAGAAGAGAAAGAAATTAATTTCTATAGGTTCTCTAGATGATGTGGCGATCACAATTGTGGGGGATCCATATATTTTTTATTATGTTATTGGTAGTATATACATAGGTATAATGAATAACTTTAAATTTGTATTTTTTTCATAGGGATCTCTCAGGTTTCCATTAGAGATGAAAAAGAGGGATGTCATATTTTCTATAGAGGATGATGGTTGATGTGATACCAACTGGTTTATGATCCAACTGAGTTCTTTGGAATTTAATCTCCTTCTTTGATGGGTAAAAGGGGAGATTTTAGGATTTCATTCTGACTTGTGTCTTATCTTTTAGATTTAAAGATAAGGTTTTGAATTTTAAATTTTTGGCCTTCTGATTTTTTTAGGAAGCATGATACGGGTGATACAGGAGATATTTTTATATCTCATTTTTTGAATAGGAATGGGTTTCACACTGGGGGGGCTTTAAAAGGAAATATGTAGCAACCCAAATAAGAGATATACATTAAGAAAAGTGGGAATGTGTGGGTAGCAGTGTGGGGAAAATGACTTGTGCAAGAAGTCACATCTCGTATGGCATATATTTGGGAAATGTTTTTAGTTTGTGGGTCGTAGTGAGTAGTGGCAATATCAGGTTTTACAATGAGGTGTTGAAAAGACACCTCATGTTTGGTTTTTGAACTCTAAAGGGTGAAATATTTTCATGAGACTATTATCATAAGCAATGGAGGCATATCAGGGTGTTTATTTTCACATAGTATTTTCTATATTATATTTCTAATTCCAGTCTTGGGCTTTACTTGTATTTTTTTACTCTTGAATTTATAGTGGATTTTCTCAAAGTTTCTTCATGTACTAATACATATCAGCCCTTTAATAGTGCATAAAAGGGAATTTATAGCACTAAAAATGTGTTTTTTCCTAAGTACGGTTAAAAGGGGGTCCCTTTAATCAGTACTTTTATAAAATTTCTTATAAAAGTAAAAAAATTAAAACATTAAAAAAAAATCTACAAATCAGAGGTCATACCCCCCCCCCTTTAACAGAGCTCGATCCCCACTTTCAAAAGCACTAGGACCCCCCCCCCCCCCCCCCCAGCCCATTTAACAGTCCTAGGAAGCCCCCCCACCCCCCCCCCCCCCCCGCCCAACCCTCCTTTAATAGCGCTAGACCTGTTTCACCCGCTCACGTTTGCCCCTACCTTTTCTAGGTTTCGAACCTGAGACCTCCCCCTCATACTCCCACACCTTTTCCACTCCCCTATATTGTTTTCTTTTATATTTTATGATATATATAAATATTTATATATTTTTTGTTACATTTTTTTATCCATATTTATATATATTTAAATGCATGTATAAAATATGTTTTGTGTGTGTGTGTGTTTATAAATACATACATGCACATACATATATATGTTTGCATCTATAAATATAATTATAAATATTTATTTTTATTTACATATAATATATATTAATATTTATATATATATATTAGAATATATAGATAAATATATATCTTTTTTTCAGTACACACACAAATATATTTATATATATATAAACATTATATATAAATTAATGGTATATGTATGTAAATATTCATACATTTTTATTTTAAATAAAAAGGATATTATTTTTTATTTATATATGGTTTATATATTTAGAAATATACTTTACATGTAAATATGTTTATATATATATTTATAAAATTAAATTTATATGTCTGAATATATAAAAAATGTGTATATATTTTTATATATTTAATTATAAATAAAACTACATTATGAAAAACAATAAAATTTCAAAACCATAATATCAATATGAATGTAATACTTGGGAATAAATTAATTCCCCATTGAAAACGATCAAAAATACCCCCTTAAATGAGGTTGAAAGTCCGTTGATTGTTAAAAAATTGGGATACCCTGACTAAGAACTCGGTTTTTGAGGACTTATGGGCCATTTTTTCAATGAAAAAAACATGGTAGGGGGACCCTCATGTCACCAATTCATAGATCTAATCACATTATTTGATTTTATATGTGGTAGAGCCCAAACGGACACTCAGATGAAAATTTATGGTTATTTTAAGTTCAAGTCATGTTTTCAACATATTTTAGAGAGTTTATTAATTTTTTTATTTTTTTTATATTCAAGTTGTTATTAAATGACTTTTACTTGATAATAAATAGAAAATTATTAATTAAATTTATTTTATAAATTATTTTATAAACCATTTTCACTAAATATATTATATATTAATTGTAAATGTGTGATTAGCCTTATATAAATCATATTTAATAAAATATATTATATATATCAATATTAATATATTTTTATGTTAATATATTTTTTTTAATGATTTATAATTTTTTTTGTGAAATTTAACCTTTTTCAACGCTATTAAAAAAGCACTGTAAAGACCCCCCCTATCTGTGTTAATAAAAAGGCTCTAATAGGGGGGGTTAACAGTGCTAAAAAAGTGATGATAACTGGGTATCTTTGTCACCACTAAAAAAGCAATGATAAAAGGATACTTTTAATCTCATTTGTTTTCGCACTGTAAAAATCACCCTTTATTAGCGCTTATTGTTAGAAACGATAATGGTGCCCCATTATATGCACTTTTTTAACATTGTTAAAGGGCGGAACTGTGTAAATATGTTTCTATAATAGTGTTGGTTTTTTAATCTTCTGTATTACAGGGTTTTTTCACATTAAAATCAATGTAACCATTTTTTATTCTGCTATTTGGTTTTATGGTTCATTTACACTGTTTATTTTAACACATTATTTTTCACAACTGAGTTATTATTCTAAGATTGATCCGCTACTGACCCTAACAAATATATCTCCCTCTATATTCATGCATCTATCAACTATCTATCTACGCCAAACTTCAACCCATACTCCAATTAAATAAGCTTCCAAAACGATGAACCATGTTCCATCAAAAGTCTCCAAGAAGATAGTACATGGGTGGAATTTAAATTTTTTGGAAAAATATTCAAAATTTCTTTATCTCGATCACCACATCATGGAACTCCCCATTTCATTGAAACTCTTCCTTGGATATGCATGTGTTAGTTTTCTCCATGACACAAAATAATATTTCTCAAAAATAATACCTCCACTACTGAAGATAAAGATTTTAAAAGTGCTCAAAAGGGCATTTACAGTGCTAAAAAAGCATTGATAATTGAAGCATTATTAAAATGGGGTCCCTTTTATCCGTGCTAAAAAATGTGCTGATAAAGGCCCCTTTTATCAACACTAAAAAAGTGATGATAAAGGGGTCTTTTATCAACGCTAAAAAAATAGTTGATAAAAGTCAAAAAATTAAATTTTAAAAAAAATCTACAAATTCATAGGGAGTACCAACCTCCTTTTATTAGCACCCACCCCCCCCCCCCCCCTTAACAATGTTATTCACCACCTCACCCACCCGCACATGCCCCTTTGGTGAGTTTTGAACCTGATACCTCCCCCTCATAATCCTGCACCTTTTCCACTCACCTATATTGTTTTTTTATTTATTTTATGATATATTTATATATTTATATATATATTTTTACATTTTTTTATCCATATATATTTATATATATATATATATTTGAATACATATATAAAATATTTTTTGTCTGTGTACGTGTGCTTATAAATACACACATACATACATACATACATATATTTATATATCTATGTGTGTCTATAAATATAATTATACATATTTATATTTATTTTCATATATTATATATTAATATTTATGTACATATATTATAATATATAGATAAATGTATATATATTTTTCAATACATACCCAAATATATTTATATATATATAAACATTATATATACATTAATTGTATATGTATATAAATATTCATACATTTTTATTTTAAATAAAATAGATATTATTTTTTATTTAGATTAGTTTTATATATTGAGAAATATATTTTATATGTAAATATGATTAATTTTTTATTTATAAAATTAAATTTTTATTTTTGAATATATAAAAAATATGTATATATTGTTATATATTTTATTATAAATAGCAATAAATTTTGAAAAATGATAATGTTTTAAAACCATAATATCAATATGAATGTAATACAGAAGAATAAATTTAGTCCCAATTGAAAATGAGAAAAAATACCCCCTTAAATGGGGATGAAATTCCATCGAATGTTAAAACAAATTGGGGTACCCCGACTAAAAAATCAGTTTTGGAGGCCTTCTGAGCCATTTTTTGCCTTGAAAACTATGACAAAGGTTTCCCCTTGTCAGTAGTGTGTAGATTTTATCATAGGCTTCAATGTTATATGTGGTAGAGCCAAAATGAACACCTGGATCAAAAGTTATAGTTGTTTGAAGTTCAAGTTATGTTTTCAACTTATTTTAGATCTTTTAATAATTTTTTGATTTTTTAATCTTCAAATTAGTATTAAATTACTATTACTCAATAATAATTAAAAAATTATTAATTAAAAATATTTTCTAAATTATTTTATAAGCCATTTTCACTTTATATCTTATATATTATGTGTAAATTCCAATTTAGTCTTATCTAAAACTTATTTAAAAAAATATATTATATTTATATAAATATATTTATATTTATATATTAATATCTTATTTTTAATGAAATATAATTTTTTTAAATATGCCCTATATCAGTGATAATATAAAAAGTGTTGACAAATACCCCTCTATAAGCACTACTAAAAAAATCATTGATAAAGGGGATCTCTTTAATAGCACTAAAATGGTGATGATAAAGGCAGTACCTTTATCAGTGATAAAAAAAGCACTGATAAAGGTGTATTTTTTATAGAACATTTTTAGTACTATTAAAAGTTCCTTTTATCAAAACTTTATTTAGCACTGATAATGGTACCCCCTTTATGAGCATTTTTTAGCACTGATAAAGAATGGCGCTGCGTAAAGCTATTTCTGTGATAGTGCTCACTTTGAGCCTCGTATCTCTTCCTTCATGGAATATATTTGAAGAATTAATCATTTTAGAATATCAGGGTACCCTCCACATCAAAGTAGTATCCACCATGATCATTTCTTGCAATATCCTCCATCTGACCACTCCAAAGGTTCTCCATCACCACACCATAGCAAAAATATCAGGCCTTCTCATCACTTATCAAAACAATTTGCACGCTTTACTATGTTTCAAAGGGTATTTCTTCATGAAAATTCTATCTGAGGAAGACGAAGGTCCACACGATGTCGTTTAACTACTAATTTTTTTAAAATTTTTTTTTCAAGAAAAATATTAAAAGGGATAGGGTTGCAAGTTTTTTCAAAATATGGTTCGGTGAATAATGAACTCCATTCACGCTTCTCCATTTCAATAGGGTTCACTCTTATTCCTCTTGACCAATGTGGCGTGAACCTCATTCACGCCTCTTTGTTTATATATATATATATATATTATCATTAATATGATATAATATTTATTATTAATATTAATTTATATCAATATTCCTTATAAATATTTGTTACATTTTTTATTGATATAAAATATTAGCAGTTTGTTGATAAATTATATATTTATCAGTAATGGATTACATTATTTATTATTAGTTAAAATTATATTATTATGTTATTAATTAATTAATTGTAAAAAAACTAATATTTATAAGATTTAAATTATAAATATTTGTTTAATTTTTTATTGATATTATTATTATTAATATTTTAATATGTGATTTTTTTAAATATGAATTATATTATTTTTTATTAATTAATATAATATAATTAATATCATTACAATAAAAATTTTATAATATTATAAACAAAAAATGTATTTAAAAATTATTCACTAATTAATAATTAAATTATTCTTAATATATTGTGTTGTATTATTAAATAATTACTTATATAAGAAATAAGATAATATTTATTATTAATATTAATATTAATTATAGAATTGAAAATAATAATATTATTATTATTATTTAATAAGTAATTTAAGAAGATTACTTATTATATTAATATATAGTATTATAATCCATATTATATATAATAAATAATGAACTTCAATTAATTATTAAATATTAATAATAGTTCTGGAATTAAAAATAATTAATATTATTAATATTTAATAATAAATTTAATAATTTTATTTATTATATATAATATAGATAATAAAACTACGTATTAATATGAATAAAAAATTGTAATTATTTGTATTACCAACACAATTTTTAATATTATTGTTTCTTATTTTTAGAAAATTATTTATATGAATTTTCAATTATGTAAATTAATTGATTTATGTAACATTATGTAATATATTTGAATGTTTTTAAATAATGTATAAATAATGATTTCAAAAATGTAAAACATGTATCATCAATCTAATCTAAATTTGTGTCCTGGATGCTCCTCTATGCCACAACCAGGTGTATATATGATTTGTTCGTGTTGTGTTTGTCTACATATCTGCTCTGGCATATGCTACTCCTGTATATCATCATCGACACCCACCTGTACATCATCTTGTGTGGTAATAAATGGATGTACAGTCTCACCACCTATACCATATCCTGCCTCTATGGATAGTGGATGATGGCTGGAACTCTCACTAACATATGAACAATATGGTTATTGTGCTGCAGATGTCTATAAATTAGAGGCTAATAAAGTTCTCTGATCATACTAGTCAGTTTCTATTTATACCAAAAAAATATGTCAGGTTAACTACCCATGTTTTTGTTTGTGCCTCTGGTTGTGACTGAGGATCTGGAGGAGCATCTGGATGATCATGATGAACACCCTCCTCCTATGAAACATCATAATCCATAATATAGTTGTCACCCCCTAGCACATCTATTTAAGGCTCAACGACCTCAGTATCACGTGGTAAATCAAAGAAAATCTCATGATAAATCTCTCTTTTGGGAGGAACCACCTCTATCACAACTCTATGAAAATATTCCTGGTCAAATGCGACTCCCACAACTAGATCAGATATGCGAAGGAGATGAGTGATACGAGAATCCTATGAAAAAAATCTACTATTAATTAATGTAAATAAAAAATCTATTCAATAGTGGAAGGAAGAATTATTGAAAAGTTATGAAAGCCTCATCTATGACGCATAAGAAATCTGACTAGAGACCTGCAGTACTAGGGCACGTAATTTGGGTGATCAACTAAATGCATATTTATTGTTCCTTCCCCTCGTAATCGAGACTCATTCTGTCTATCCCACATATTAATATATCATGCATGATACCTCCTCCAATCAAATTATCACTTCACTAACATCTTTAGGGAATAAAGTGATGGAAACTGACTGGGTGGTTTAGGAATGGGATGAAAGAATTTGAACTACCTCATAACCCTATCAGTCTAATTCCACTCAATAATATGAAAATGAATTAATGGAAAGATGTAGGAGCTGACAGCAATCATCGTTGTACAATATTGTGGAATAATATGAATGATATCCTCAGTAAATGGAATTCATGAAATCTAAAAAAACAAGAATAATCCACTAATAAATTCAGACATGTAAAGTACTAGATAAATATTTAAATCTGTAAATAATAACTGCTTACATCATATGGTAGAAGACTGTCCAACATAATTTTGTAGGCCCTGACATTGTATATGACTATATTTGAATGCCGATGTGTCTGACACCACTTTTAGATAACATTGTTATGGTTATATTTCATAATAAAAAGTTATATAATTGATTTAGACATTTTAGGGAAGTAATAACATATCATCGTCCACATGGAGACTCTGCTATAGTATCAGTAGACAATGGTGTAGGAGCATGTGGAGATGACTGAGGGATATGATCTCATATTCACATTTGTATGAGAATAACGCATCATGTGATCTGCATCTTATTGATGTGACATGCACTGCATAGCTCCTTATATGTATATGCGAGACAGGAAGACCCCCAGCTATACCGGCCTTCCTAGTCCAAGTCCTCCAATAAAGGTAAATACATCAGATGTAAAAATGTAGTGGAATGATCAATGAATATCATGCCACTGATCAGACTCAAAATGTATGAACATGAAAGTAACATCATAATAATCTCATCGGTATCCTCTTTAAGATGATTGAAATGTTGGTTTATCCATGGAATGTGTAATTTACTACCAATGATGGACTTTCCATCATCGTAGACCTCAATCCCTAGTAATCAGTGAACCAACTCAAACCAATCTTCTCTGACTTGGCCTTTCACAGTCACACCATCGATGGGGAGGCCCAACATAATATACACATCCTATAGAGTAATAGTCATCTCCCCTATATAAAATGGAATATATGTGTGTCGGATATCCATATCTCTATGAGCATAGCAATGAGATAATGATAGGAAATGTTGAAGTCTCACATAGCTATGACATAGAACCCAACATGACGAATATGGGGGATGATATATTGAGGTGGTGCAGTATGATGGAAATGATAAGATCTCCATACACTCAAAGGGGGCATTGGACGTCCCTCTAAAATAGTTGTGAAACATGCCTATCTTGGAATGTGAGGAATAGAAGACCTACCATCTGTACATTTGATATCAACATTACTTTTTTATATTTAATTCAATAAAATTTTCAAACTTTTTTTTAAAAACTATAACAATAAAAATGAGGTAGACAATTAGCAAGTATAATTCATCATTATGATGAAAAATGAGGTAAAACAATATATCTGATCGATGTTGTTGGTTTATTCTATGAATTTATTGCTTTATTGATCTCCATTAAAGATTAATTTATTATAAATATTTTTATATAAATCATCTGTAATGAAAATCATGCATAGAACATGTGGTTTCATGATATATTCATTTTCATTATCTATTTTTCAATAGTTATAGTAAGCCAGAGCTCAAATAGGTCAAAAATGGATCCAATCATAAATAAAATGATTCATTAATGAAATTTCTTCATATGAAAAAATATATACATATTCATTATAAAATACATAGGCTCGGTCATGGATAATGGAAAGTGGATCTTTTTCCTTCCACTTGGGGACATCTCTTACTAGTATGCCCTTATATGTGAAAAATGTTGCATCGTAGTCCCCCTCCTTGTTGTCAAGGCCAGTTCATCTCATTTCTGATTCGAGTATACTTTGGTCTTAACTAGAGGTTCAACCTAGTAATATAAATCCAATAATTTAAAAATTGAAAAAAATTGAAAAAAATTATAAATTAAAAATAAACCCAAATTACGAAACCTGGAAATATCAGGGATGATAATCGATTGATTAGAAGGCAATGTGATAGAATTAATTTCACCAACAAGCATCCAAGATACACTATAATAGTTAACCAAAATTCTCATGTGATACAATAGTTCAACATAGGGATCCCATGATATGTTTACCGATGTACAAGTTGCAACAACAAGTGCACAGTAGTATCGCAATACATGTAATTTGCTGTAATCACGGTACCTTTTATCCCACATAACCACCAGCACTCAACCACTGTTTCATGTAAACTGTTCATAGAACTCAATTACCTGAAATTGTCTCTATACCTAGTCAATGGTTAGAATACACAATCCTTATGCGTCGTCTAGTATCTGATCAATGGAACTTTGGAAATGCTGAGTAAAACGCATTCCATTTTCCATCCTCTGATAGCCATGTTGGGACATTTCAAGAAATTACTTCACACATCTATAAAATTTCTCCTACACTGACCCTACAATTTGTAGTTTGTACACACCCTTGAGGACCCCATTTATACACTCCACTATATTAGTGGTCATATGGTTATATCTTCTGCCACCAACATATTCTAATGACCATTTATCCTTTTAAATTTTCATCATATAATCATACACATCATCATTATACCTTATAATTTCTTCAATAAATTGATCAAATATTTCTTGTTGAGGCTCATATTCTGAAACCATCAAAGAATAATGTATTTAAAAGGATATTCTATTTTCATTCAAAAAAAAGTAAGTCTAGAAAAACATCCCCAACATGATGATAACATTCTTTATTACCTCATCTCTAAAATACTTATACACATTACTTGAACTATATCGAATGAAATATCAATGACAGGCATTCAGTTCTCTCCATTAAATTCAATAACTATTAACGACCTCTATAATCAAATGATGAAGATTGGATATTAGGCACACTCCTTGGTTTTATGTTACATGAATGTGTATACATTCCAAAAACAAACTTCATGATTCAAAATTCTCCTTCTCAAAAATAAGGAACGCAAGTGTTATAGGAGCACTATTTTCATCCTATGTGGTGGTAGTAAGTATAACACTTATATACCTGCTACAAAGGAAAGTTCCATCAACCTGAATGAATTATTTACAATATTGAAACGTAATGGTGTAAGGCATGAATTCCAAAAACATCCTATTGAACTTCACCTATGATTGATCAACTGATTTATTTGGGGAGACATACTCAATATCTTCCAAATGATAAATAATATGATTGTTGAGAGAAAATAATTCCACAAGTAGTGGAAATATTGCATATGATTCATCTCAATCACCATTCACTTTTTCAATTGTTTTTTTCATTATAATATTTTTCGTACGATATATTATAGTTAAACAATGTTTGTATTCATTCTTGAACAAGGGATATAGGAATGTCTTTACACGTTTAGATCATCTCTACAATAATAGTTTACATAAACTCTTCGTCCAGTGAAGAGTGATCCTGCGATAATCATGGATGTACACAAGTGTATGGGCCTTGTAATTTGGTTATCATCTAACATGAAAAAAAAATATCAAATATTACTCTTAATAAAAATTTAAATTATGGACCATATTTTTTACATCGAATGAGATATTTTTTCTTTTTCGACTTATCAACCAAAAACATGAAATTATGCTCTATATTGTATTGTTTTATCACATTTTTCATGGAAAATTTACTTTCAAACTTCGGCCTAAGTAGATGGTGTTATCAGTTGATACAGATCTATTCCCTATAATGTTAGGGAATTCAATATCATGTGTAATGACATCCCAATCAAAATTTTGTGCACTAAACATTCCTTAAACTAAGTAAGTCAATACTGAAGGATGATTACCACTAACTTTTGGATTCATATCAATCATAGGAACCTTAAGGTTCATTCCCCACATCACCCTCACCCACATAATCTCTTGATGCCTTAGTAGATACTTAATCCCTATATAAAATGTCATTAATTATATTAGGAGTACACATAAAGATGTCCCCTACATTTCCTTCTAAGTTCTAATCATCTTCTTCATAATTTGGTTCTATCATGGATTCAGATATGCAGGCAATGAATGATAGTGTTGTGAAGGACTAACTTCTACAGAGCTCACAAAACATGGTTCTATAGTAGTAGGTTTCACCAAACTAATATCATAAATCACCACATATAATTCCATTATACCATTAATAAAATGTTTCCTAAATAATAATGATACATCCATCAAATCCCCATCATCATATATATGATACTCAGTGTGCCATAAACATTTGTGATATTGAATATTTTTATATGTCATTGAAGTAATTGATTGATCAGCCCTCAGTTTTAACTGACTATGAATATTCTTATGAACTTCATCCAATATCACACAATCATGATGATTTTCCACTATTTTAGGTGGAAAACTATAGCTAAAACCCTACTCAGTATTAATTACCTCACTATTTCAATATATTTGCACATACAAGATTACCTAAAAATAATAATAAATAAAATATTATATAATACATCATGAAATATTAAGATTATTTAAATTGGTTATGATTGAATAATTGACTTGATATTGATACTTTTTATATGAATTGGTATATCATTATTTGATAAACTAAAAAAACCTAATGGGGCTCCTTGCACGTCTATTAGCTCATATTTCAACTACCATCAGTCTCTTCTTAGGCATGGTGTAAAAAATCAACTTCAAACAGAAATAGTTCTTGTCAAACACCATTTTATTACAATGATACTCACATGAAAGCGAGGGGGTCTTGGGTTTTCAGATACATAACATTTTTTATATGGACACCCATGTCCTTACATATTTAGAGAGAGGGATGACACACAGGTCATCAATGAGGAAAACAAAATAAAATTATGAAAAAATATTTTACTAAAAATACATCACATGTATTTTAAATCATACATTGGTCAGACATATCAAGATAATCAAATTATCATAAATTAAATAATCATATAAAAAGTAAAAAAATCCAATTTCAATAAAACATTAGATAGTCATCTCAAGATTAGTAAGCATTCAAGATTGTTAACATCTTTGTTTGAGATATGTATTATGTTCTAAATATCATCACATTACATACTATAGGTAATAAATAATATATATATATAGACTGTCATGAATATTTTTCACTGTTACATGTGATAAACTATAACTAAAACATTGATCGATATAAATAACCTCACTTTTGAAGTATATTGAAAGTGATTTTATTACCAAATAAAATTTAATAAAATGTTATATATTTTTATACCACATCATCAAATGCTTCAGAAATATTAAGTAATTATGAAAAAATAAAAATGATTGGATATTGAGACTTATTCTATGGATTATTTTATCATTATCTGATAAACTAACCAAAATATATGGGTGAACTACTAGAGTCTCTATTATAGCTTGTTCCATCTACCACTCATCTCATTTCAAACAACAACACCTCTTATCGAACACCTCTTATTGGATGCATTTTTATTACAAAGTTACTCACATGAAAGTGAGGGGGTCTAGGGATATGAAATACATAACATTTTTTAGGCATACATGAAGGTTCTTACATACTTTGAGAAAGATGACTCATAGGTCATCAATGCTAAAAATAAAATGCAATTATTACAAAATATATAACCACATACACTAAAAAAATACATGCAATTTCATTTATGCATAGGTCATCCATCTCAAGATTAGTCATTATACAATACTTAACATTTTTTTGGTATACTTATTATGTTCTAAATATATATAACATTACCTATAACTATATGTAATATATAATAAATATCTAGACCTTCTTTCCAAAATTTTGACTTTTCAATGTGTGTATGTATGTATATATGTATATATATATTTAATAATAAATTTAATTAAATTTAATTAATAAAAGTAACATAATTTATACTTACATAATAAAAATTTAAATACTATAAAATTATTTTATTTTCAAATTTATAAAATTGAATATGTATATATATTATCTTTTAATTATTCTACCATTCAAAATATAAGTAATTATATTTTATACTTTATTACATGGAAGAATATTTATTTATACTCAATATTATTTAAATTAATTAATTAAAAATATTATTTACAGTAAATAAAAGTAATATGATTTAAACTTACATAATAACCATTAAAATACTTTAAAATAATTTTATTTTCAATTTTATAAAATTATGTAAGTATATAAAAAAATTCATATTTCTAGTTTTCAAAATTTAAGTAATAATATTTCATACTTTATTACTTGAAATAATAATTATTTATACTTAATACAATTTAAAATTATTACTTATAATAAACTTTTTTATACCATTATGAATGATATAATTACATATATATTTTAACAAATTTAAATATGATACTTAATATAACTAATATATTATTAATAAAATATTTTTAATAGTATATATTGATAATTACCTATGTGAATAAAATATTATGATTTAATTTTATGTTACTTTAAGTATAACATCTTTTATATACATATAAATATACTGAAATAAAATTAATCACCACTTAAATTAAAAATATATATTTTTTAAAACAATATTATTTCCCTAAATATAAATTATATTTTATACATAAAATTTCAATTATATAAACACCATATTTAAATTTTCTAAACATTAAATATAAATTATATCATATAACAAACAATAACTTATTCATAAATTAAATCATACAAAAGACACTAATTTATACTTCCATACATTCATGCATCTATACATATTAAATAAATAAATATTACAAAGTAAATAAATAAATATTACAAATAAAATAAATAACAATTAGATAATTAAAATTTTTTTAAAAAAAATTATCTTCTTAAAAGATAAAAATATAAGTTGAGAAAGAATTTATACAGGGATTAGTAGTAAAAACTGGAGGAGAAGAATTAAATTTGGAGGGGGGAGGATCCCCTTTTGTAGTTTTTAGTCAGCATGAGATGTGAACCATGTTCAAACCTACTTTGTAAATTCCACAATGGAAGCATGAATGAGGTTCACACTTCCTTGGCGATAGAGGGAGAAGTCTGAACCTCTTTCATGCTTCTCTATTATAATAGAAAAGTGTGAATGAGGTTCACACTTCTCCAGACCCAATTTTGAAAAATCCTGCTACCCTATCCATTTTTATAAGAAAAATTAAATCGCATTTAAATGATTTACACTCCTTTAACTATGATGGGAACATCAGTTTTACTTGAACAGTCAGATTTTTCTAAGCCTCACATAAATATTTTATTCAATATAGTCACTTGTATATCATTTTAAATGCTCTAAACCAACTCGTTGCCTCCTGGAGTGCCTCCCGGCACTATGGACACTCTTCCATGATGTCTCCTTACACTTTGGATTTTCCTTTCATCTAGAGTCACCCCATGCTAGGTCTTGATACTCTTATCACTGTCATGGTTGGTTTCACCATCCATCTTGGCTGTTGCTACACGGTGGATGGATGCTCTGGTGGTGTTTTCCCAGACTAGCTATTTTTTAACTTCTTCCCTATTAATTTACTTTTACTGAAAAATCCACTTCCAAATAAAAAGTCTTGGTTTCTTCATTTTTCTCCAAAATCCAATTTAAATGTTTCCAACCAAAAAAATATTAAAAACATATTGAATCAAGAATGAATAATTATTTAAATAACAAAATCATTTAATTTAATAGAAAATATATATGAATGAATTCAAGCTATCATAAATATAATTATAATTTTTTAAAATTTAGATGATTTAAATATTTTTTTAGAAATTTAATGTTAATGATTGAGCATTATTTATAAGATGAAGAACCCTCACATTATCATATTGGTGTTTTTAAGGTTGAAATCAAAGAAAATACTATATGGTCAGTCATGCAGTGTTATAGAGTCGATTGTGTATAAGATATTTTTCAATCATGAAGCCTCTAAAGTTGATCATGTGATAGTAATGAGATCTTCTAAAAATTGTGTATATCCCCATGGATCTATACCCATGGTTTATGTAAACCATGGGTATATATTGGATTAACTCTTTTTATACCCACAGTTTATGTAAATTTTGGGTATAGGCTAGCTATCCCAACAATTTTTAAAAAACCGTTGGGATAGGTTCCCCCATATTTCACTCCCCCCTCCCCCTTCACTCAAGCCCTTTCACCTCCCCCCTTCAGTCGAGATCCCCTCACTTGAGTGACAATGTTTCTCTCCTACAATGTTCAACCCTAATTCATTAATTGTTTAATTCGATCTTCTTTAACGTCATATTAGTGAGTTATGAATCCTTTTTCTATTCTGCTAACTATTATTTTTATTTTTATCTTTGTAATAAAACCAAACCAAGATATAGGTAGGTCATGATTTTTCTAGATTATTTGAAATAAGGTTCTTTATGGGTGATGTTTTATTTGTGGGATTTTGGTTTAATAACTATAATTTGGATGATCCTTTAGTATTAAATTTTTGTATATTTGATATCTAGTTGATAGTTATATTAGGGAAAGTGATGAGTGTTGGTTTTTGTTTGCCTCATTGGTTGTAATTCTAGTTTAATGTTTGTAATTCTTCCTACATTTCGGGAATTTTTTTATCTATACATGTGATTCTACTAGAGCATGTTGGAATCACTTCTATAATAATGTTTTCAAATTTATAGTCAAATAGAGATAAGAAATAGTCTATTAAATTCCTATAAGTACAGTTTTAATTATAATTTCTTTATTTTGAAAAGTATCATAGGGATTATTATAAATTTAACTTAAATTTGACAATATTTTGGTGGAATATTTTTGCGATTTAGATATTTATAGAGTTAGTAATTATATTTTATTTAACTTTAAGGGTTAATGTTAGTTTTTATTATCCTTGAGTTTTGTGAGTTGATTATTGAAATTTAATTTATTACATCATGAACCCTGGTTAAACTATTTATTTTATTTTTTTAACCCAAAAAGAAATAATTTGATGATGATGTACATAATTATACTATTTTAAGTAAATATGGAAGATTTATTTATCTATAATGTTTGGTTCTTCCGAAATTTATTATTGTATTTATAGTACTTTTCAAGAATGTTTATTATAATTAATTATTAAGATTTATACATGAATGAATGTTAAAATATTCAGTCAAATAAATAAATATTTAAATTTAAAATGTTTAATAATTTTAAAAAAATTATTATGTACAAATATTTATAGAATCCTTTGGTAAATATCATGAAATATTTAAATAATTTAGAATATAAATATTTTTGCATCATATTCATTGTATGAACTATGGTTTCCATTCATAAAGTTTTACATAAGAATTTAGTTCTTTAAGAAAACTTTAATGTTTTAAACATTAGTTTAACATATTTTGATTAACTATTGAGTATAAATTAGTTCCTTGTTAAGAATGCTTCCTTAGTTTATTTATCATGTATTGAGATTTATTTCTACTACATGTTAAATGAATTAAAAACCATCTAACCACACTTTACCTAAATTAAGAGGTTTCATCAATAGTTAAGTAATGGATGGGTTTCATAAAGTGGGATGGAATGGATTACTTTAATTTAGTTTCAGTTTGGAATGATATATTTGTTTTAGTATTGTTTTTTTCACTAAATTTAATTATATTTATTTCAATTAAAAAAACTGGGTTTTAAATGAGTTTTTAAAAAATGTATAACTTGGTTTTAAATTATAGTTTCTAAAATATTTTATAAAGTTTTTTATGAATTATTTTACTTCTAAGTTATATAAATAATTTTTTAAAACTGTTTCTAAAAAACATACATTTCATCCTTATATAGATTATGAAAGATATTGAAGATGTTAAAAGGAATAAATTAATTGATAATGATAAATGGATGTGTGATCTCGTGTTACCTCCCCTAGTTCCCTTAGTGAGTATAATAATTATAATATTTTTCTTCTACATTACATTTAATGTCTTGCTCTTATTATTTATCAATTTTTTAGGGAAACACATCTCAACTAAAGTCAGATTCTCATCAGCCTACTAGCATGGGTCCGAGTAGGGGTGATCCTAGAGCTAGATAGAGCACCCTTCATACTCGTTCACACCTTGATATTTCAATAGACACCACATATACCACACCTTTACATACTCCACTTGAGCCTATAGGGATGTTCCCACCCAAGCCTCCATCATCATGTCATTTATCCTCTTCTTCTCTTACCATGTCTACACTACCTCAAAGGATGTTCCCACATTTACCATATCTATATCATATAATGTATCTCCACCCCTTCTATCCTTACCCTACCATGTCTAAGTTGCCTCCATTTTCTGTTATCAATCTAGGATCTGATGATCCTTTTCATTCATTTTCCACTCCAATCCATCAATTTGATGTAGGTTCTGGGTGTAGTGGAAGCATATAATGGGTCACACCCAACTTTGCATTTTTTTGTCATAATCGATGATCAATCTGAGATTTACACAATGGAAAAATTTGGGATATATAGAATTGAATCAAAGAATATAAACAAGGGGTATAATTCTAAAACCAAAGATAAGATCATCGCATATTATTTATTATCAATTTATGTAATTACGAATTACCTTGTTGGAATTATTTATTCATTGATGGATCTAACAATATATCTGTATTTTATTGTCATTTAATTGTAGGAATCAAGAGAATATACCCTCTAGTGGTGACCCACACATGTTTCACAAATCTCTGAACATTTTTGTAGGAATCTTCAGGTGCTAGCATGGTAGATTATATTACTTGTGTCATATGCCTTTGATCACTTTGAGAACCACTTCCAAAGCATTATCCTTGATCTCTCTTGACTTGAGAGTGGGAGGTGGAGGATGATCACTCTCTGTTCTTGGGAGAGTTCTTAGATAATGGATCTCTATAGGTATTAAGAGGATTCCCCAAATCCGTTATACACAACCAAATAAATGAATTGGATTTAAGATAAAATAATATAGTTGGGTTTATATATCACTAGGGTTAGAAATAAATAATTTCACAAGTTCCCTTTGTTATTTATTTAATCCTTGTGAAACCCCATGTCTAATAGTAATATTATTATTATTATTTATTAACATGCTCTTAACTTGTGAATTAAATTAAATATTATTTATTCAAATAATATTAAATATTTATTATGTCTCATCGGTCCATTAAACTCAGTCCTCTATTCATCCACAATATTTTTCGGGACTTTAAAAATGAAAATATATTTATTAAATAAATTTAACAGTATTATTCACCAATAAATAAATATTATATTCACTAAATATAAAATAAATATTTATTAAATATTCTGCTCAAATTATTTCTCTTGAATAACTTGTGATGGAATATATGTGATCAAGAAAACATGAATTATTATACAACCACATGTGGTAATAATATTTATTCATCTTTCTAAACAATTGATAATATTATTATTATTTAACTAAGATTCTGGATATTCTTAGTGTGTGACCCTCTAGTCCTCTTTCTTAGTGGCATTAGGCAAAGTATCCTAAAGTCTAAGGTTAGCATCAAGAAACATGCCAAGTCACCCATAGAGAAATAATTTAATGTTTCAATGAAAAAATACCTCATACGGATGCTTACTATGTAATATAATCCCTTTATCATGATATCTCAAGTCAAGAAGGTTGCATGCTAGTTCCATCAACCTATGTGATCGATGTCTCTTTCTTTGACTTCCCAAAAATTGGACTTTCCAATAGAACAACATTCTCATGGATTTATTTAGGATATGTCATTTATATCAAAGGGCTTGACATATCAACATCCATTAAAGAACATAAGGGGAAAATACTTTCTTTCATTATTCATTAATGTAATATTACTCATGACACATCCAATATATCCTACCTCATCGTGAACATCTTTCATCATGATTTTCATCAATACATAAAATTACTTGACTCATAATACTGATTAATAATAATCTTAAATTCTAAGGACCAATACACATGTTCATAGATAGCACCATCCAATGACACATATAAATGTGGATTTCCTACTGGTGAGTACCATTCTCATAATATCCTACTGAATATTACCAAGGGAGTACACTATGGGAAGATGCCTCAAATTCCTATGATCCTCCACCCCAGATATCCCATATCATTTTTGTCCCCCAAAATAATATCATCCGACTATATAACATATATTTTAAGAATATTTTTGTAGCACTTATGGGTTCTCATCATAGTGGAGAACTACTATGACCTTTCAGTTTGATTGTTACTCTTAAGAAATTATCACATAATATGTAATTTAGAATAATAATAATGATTTCGTAATAAGTTTATTAATATTAAAAACTTTGAATATATGTTATCATAAAGTACACTGATGTTGGTTCTAAGGAACCAACTCCAACAGACTCCCACTTGCACTATATCCAACTACTAATAACCTTCAATCCACTAGCTCTGACATGATACTCATGCTTCTACTAAGATAGGACTTTAGTCAAGGGTTCCACCATGTTCTCTTCTGTATATACTATGCTTACTGCAACTTCACCCCTTTGATAAAAATCCCTCAAGATATGATAATTCCAGAGTATATTCTTTGTCTGTTGGTGTGACCTTAGCTCTTTTGCAAGAGTCGCCACAGTAGTATTATCACAATACAATGTGATAGGGTCTTTACTAATAGGTACCACATCATACTCCTAGAAAAAGTTCCATATCCAAATGGCTTCCCTGGATACATCAGAAGCTGCTATATACTCAGACTCTACTATAGAATCAGCAAAAACTGGTTGTTTTGAACTCTTCCAACTCACAACTCCTTCGTTGAGACATAAAACATATCTTGACTATGACTTTAGAACATTATGGTCTATCTAAAAACTAGCATCATTATATCCCCTGATAACCAGCTTCTCATCTCCTCCATACACTAGGAACATATCCTTAGTTCTTCTCAGATACTCAAGGATAACCTTAACAGTAGACCAATGTTTTTATCTTGGATTAGCTTGATATAATCCTACCATGATCAATGCATAGTAAAAATAAAGTATATTACATAACATGACATACATGATTGATCATATGATCGAAGCGTATGGGATCTTACTCATTCTCTCTTTCTCATGTTATTCTTGAGGACACATTTTCTTAGACATATGTAAACCATGTGACACTAGAACCCATCCCCTCTTGGATTGTTCCATACTAAATATCTTTAGTATCTGGTTAAAATATGTACTTTGACTTATTCCAATCAACCTCTTGGATATATCATGAATATCTTGATCCCTATAATATAGGCTGATTCAGCTAATTCTGTCATGGAGAAACATTTTTTGACTATTCCTTAATAGACAGTAAGACTAGTATGTCATTTACAATAACTAATATGTCATCAACATATACTACTAGGATAATGAATGCACTCCCACTAAACCTCTTGTGGACACACGACTCACATTTGTTCTTAAGAAAACCAAATTCTTTTATAGATTCATCAAATCAAATTTTTCATGACCTGGATGCTTGAGTTAATCCATAAATAGATCTCTATAACTTGAAAATAATTTTGGCATCACATGGAGTCACAAACCCTTATGGTTATGTCATATATACATATTCCTAAAGGATCCCATTAAGTAATATAGTCTTGACATCCATCTGCCAAATCTCATATTCATGGTAATATACTATATAAAGTAGAATTTTGATGGATTTAAACATGAAAACTGGTGAAAATGTTTCATCGTATTCAGTTCCTTGATGTTGTTTAAACCCTTTATCCATTATCCTTTCTTTATAGTTGTTTACTTTATCTTACATGTCCATTTTCATCTTGAATACCAATTTGCATCCAATGGTCTTTACAACAACTTGTGCATCAACCAAAACCCAAACATAGTTCTGATATATGGAATCCATTTCGGAATTCATGTCTTCTTTCCATCTTGTAGCTTATAATCTCTTTATAGCCTCCTTGTATGAGATAGGTTCATCATTTTAAGCCAATAATGATTCACCATCTTTGGTGACTACAAAACTATATCTTTATGGTTCTCTTACCTCCCTTACGCTCCTATGCATTATTTTTGTTTCAGGAACTATTACTTCCATGGGGTCCTAGTGAATATGTTCCTATACCAACAATTGTTTAACTTAAGCATTAACTTAATTAAAGATAATCTTTATCCCACTATCCTTTTTTGAGGATTTTCTCTCTCTCAAGAAAGATGAATTTTCTAACGACATTCACTTTCTTGTCTGAGGAGTTATATAGATAGTATCCTTTTTTTTCCTTGGGATACCTTATAAAGATAAACTTTATGCCTTAGGATACAAGTTTCTTTTCTGAGAAGGCCTTAACAAATTCTCTGCAACCCCATACATGTGTGTGCGACAAAATGGGTTTCTCTCTACTTCATATCTCAAAGGGAATTCCATTTTCCATAGTTCTTGGTACTCATTTTAATGTGTATGTCATAGTATGTAATTCATATCCCCAAAAAGATAATTTATGATGTGAATGAATAATTATCAACCTTACCATGTCTAAAAAGGTATGGTTCCTCCTTTCACTAATACCATTCCACTGTGGTGTTTAAGGTGGAGTGAGCTGAGATAGAATCCCAAACTCCCATAGAAATTTGATAAACTCTTGGTTAATATATTCACCACCTCAATATGATTAAACCTTCTTTATCTTATAACCAAGTTTATTAACTAATTCATTCTTTAATTTCTTAAATTTCTAAAAGGACTAATACTTATACCTTATTAAGTAAAAATATCCATATCTACTCAAGTAATCTGTAAAAGTTATGAAGTAAGAATATCCACCTCTAACTTCTACTGTAAATGGTCCACACACATCAGTGTGTACCAATCCTAGAATCTCTATTTCCCTTTCACCATGTACACCAAATTATGGTTTGGTCATTTTTTCTTGTAAATAATAATTACTTCATTCAAGTGGTTTTAGTTCAGATGAATCTAAATAACCATATTGATAAAGTTTTTTCAAACGCTTCTCATTTACATGACCAAAATGGTGATGTCATATATGGGTGTTATATGAGTTGTGTGAACATGATTCATTATCAATTTCCATTACATGGTTTTCATAATTTAATACATAAATATCATTATTTAAATGTGCCATACCGTAACATATGTTGTCTTTATAAAAGAAAAAAATATTTCTAAACATGAAAATAAACCCATTTTCATCTAAGCGTGATATAGAAATTGTGTTCTTGGTAACCATAAGTTCATAACAACAATATTTTAAAACGAAAATCATTTTCATTGTAAATAAAAGGTAGTAGTCACCAATGGACAGAGAATCTATCCTAACACCATTGGAATCCCGAAAATCCACCTATCCTCTACAAATATTTCAAAATCTACTTAGCTTCTACATTTGGATATATATTTTATCACCACAAGTTGTATCTAATACCCAATGTGTAGATATTGAAAGATTACACTCGAAAAAAAATGAACCTTTAGCTTCCCCTTACTTATGTGTGTAATTATTCTTCTAGTGTCCTAGATTGCCACATGTAAAAAAAACTTCCTCCTTTTCCTTTCCCTTCCTCAGGATCTTACTCTTCTTAGAAGGATGGTTCTTGGGATATTTAAACTTTTTATGAGTCTTGGGCATCTTTTCTCTGTTATTCATTTTATTTTTCACTATAAGGTTTTCGGGTTTATCATGCCCTGTGTCTCTATCCACTTGGGGAATCAATGTAAAAAGTTATGAAGACTCTTATCATTATTTCTCATATTATAATTAACAATAAAACTAGATAATCTCTTGGACAGTGATGAAATTATGAGATCTATACGCAACTATAAGGTCCGAAAAATTCTACCAAGTAGAGGAAATACCCCCGCAAGCTCTTTTCAGGAGGAATCAAGAACTTCTATAAGTTTATCAAAGTGAAGGGACTCAAATTGAGTTGCATTTCTTTGAAGGAACTTAGAGGAATTAAAGTTTTAAAGTGGCATGTGTACCATCACCGGGAAAGGTACGTGAAGAAGAAGGATCACAAACTGTCAGGTATACGGGACGGTCCACAAACTGTTAGCCTGCAAATGATGGCCAATGAGAAATTTAAACCGCAAACCGTGTTAACTGATGGAGTTCTGTGTGGAAGATTTTCCACGTACCATGTCGTGAACCCCTCAGTTATTGGATTAAGCAGACATACAGGGTTCTAAAAACAATTATCGCGAACCAAGGCCTTTTGCAAACCTTGGTTGACCGAGTCTTTCGTGGGTCAGAATATTGCTTCAATGGGCCTTTGTCATGTGCCCAGTAGATACAGTCAATCTAATGCTCTATAAAAGGATCACAGTATAAAGGAGAAAGGGGAGATGGATAGAGATGATGATGGAAAAGGAAATCTTGAGGGAGACTCAAAGGTTGCACTTTGGCTTTTGTTTTGTTTCATCAGTGAAGCGTGAACTACGAACCACTTTATCCATAGGTACAACCAGCCACAAACCATAAACTAGGGGAATTGAATACTAATAATAATAGAACTGTGAACCAAACTAGTAAATCATTAACCAATGACTTCTCACAAATGAATTTCCCGTGAATGGTAATCCCCTAACCCTTCTTTAATATGGCGCTCCGCGTAGCGTACCGCTACATGGACTAAACCCAGCACCACATACCCTATCAGTACACAGATATAACCCAAAGCGGTGTGGTGATCCATGTACCACTTTGGTATGCAGTTGGAGATACCCATGATCATGTACCACACCAGTATATAGATGTCCATCTTTCCTGTAAAACCCTACAGTATGCAGAGCCTTCCCCATCCCACATGAGAAACCAATATGTGGAATGGAGTGTTTTTGGGTATTGTTCCTTCTGGTTCCAACCTCACCCCTCCATTATTGTCCAGTCCTCCATTATCCCTCTGCTAACTAGTCCTCTGGTGCTAGTCCAAAGCCTCCTCCAAAGCCACCAGACCTGTATGATCAGGCCATCAGGTGCATTAGCACGCCCTATTGAGTTTACATACCCATGGTAAGCGGAGTCATGAAGACCCTCCCAACAAAGGTGCAGGCTTCGGGAATGCATGTAAGGATACATTCCCATGTTAACCTAAATTCCAACCTTGGGATGCTGATGTGAACCTCCCTATTCTCAGGATTAGGGGTGATCACTTTCTTTTCCATCCAATGAGGAACAGTGATCACTCGAAGGGGTTATGTTCGCTCCCCCCTTTGATGAGAACAAAACTCCTCCCCTTCCCAGAACATGCCCTGGGGCCCTCCCACTGAGCTAACTCCCCAATATTCCAAGGAAGGGCTAAATAACCTTTTATTCCATTTCACATGGAAAGGTTCATTGCTCTGCGCCCTCTCCCACTGTCACCTCGGCCTCTTCCTCTATGGGCTCTCCCTCCCCCACAAACAGGGGAAGAGGCATGTGTATTGTTGAATATTTCAAATCCTTTTGTTTCTCACACCAAGTATGAATCACATGGTCTTAGAGGTTTGGGATGATTATAACATCCACCCTTCTAAATTACAAGAACTCTGATTCCTGACCAAATCCGGATACGTAGGACACCTGCCAGAAGGCCCGAGCTAAAAAGGGTGCCCATCCATAAAGGGTCCATCCGATCATGTCTATCAAATGGAAAGCTTTCATGCATAATCCCTGCCCATATGAACTATGAGAAATCTAATTCCTAAATAAATCAGGATATGTAGGATTCCTACCAGAAGGCCTTAACTCAAATGGGTGCCCATCCATAAAGGGTCCACCCAATTATGTTTCCTTAAATGGGAAGCTCCCATGCGTAATCCCCACACAATCTGAACTATGTGGGTTCTAATTCTTCTCTTAAGGATAAGTAGGATGCCCTCTTTTTGGGACTGATCCCAACATCAAGTCACCCTCTATCCCCCCTCGATGATGATAAACTTCTAGGCGCCTTATAATATGGATAAGTCAGCATTACCTCCAGGGCATCAAACATATGCATGATCACTAAGATCTTGAAAACTAAGGGTAGCCCATGGAAACACTCTTCGGGAATGAACCAAGGATTAATGAACATATGAACATGACTTAAATCTATAAGAGAGTACTGAAACAGGAAACAATCCTTCCCCAGAAGGGTGCGGTGAGCCTGACCTCCCATCCTCTCGATCAATGGAGTCCTTAAGTGTCATTGGCCAAACTGTCAGCCGACGAGCACTTGCCTTTGGAAAGTAGGTCCATGAATCATGGATACTAGGTCCCTTGGGAATTCTTGGCTCTATGAATAAACCTGTTGGAGACCATCTAAGAAATTTATATCCAAGAAGGACCGATTTCATGAGTTCTTGACCCCCACGCAATCACCCGTTGGGACCAAAAGTTCCCCACAGGGTTAATTCAACCTTCTTTAAAGGATAATGACGCTAAATGGGTCGAAAAAAAGGAGTGGTAAACTTGAAAGGAACCCGTCTCTATGGAAAAAGGTATGGGTGATGATCCCCGTTGTTCCATTTCCAAATCCCCCACAAAATGCGCCACCTCGGAGGTAGAACAAAAATGATGAACCTGACGTGAATCCCTAACCAAGGTGGTGGTTCTACCCAAATGATAAAATACAAAAGTTCATTGCACATCAGACCATTTTTTTCACCCCGATACATGAAAAACATGCCACCTCAGAGGCGGAACAAAAATGGTGAACCCGACGTGAATCCTTAACCAAGGTGGCAGTTCTACCCAAATGATAAAAGACAAAATAAAACTACATTTCGGACCATTTTTTAGCCCCGATACATGAAAAACGTGGCACCTTAGAGGCGGGAAAAAAATGGTGAACCTGACGTGAATCCTTAATCAAGGTGGTGATCTCTACCCACTCAAGCCCCTTCATCCTGTAGTAAAAGAAAAGGGGAAGGTGGACAAGATCAATTTTCAAATATTCATATGTTTAAAGGAATGATAATTTGAAGATTTTTTATGGTATTTATGTCATATATGTATATTGCAGGTTCTTGCAGAGCAAACTTCGATTCAAATGACATCCTAGTGACCCATACAGATAGGCACATCAGCAATCCCACAGGCGGTCGGGGCCTCAATGAAGAGCAGGACCCCTTCGCCTACCCAGCATCTTCAACGCTAGTTGTCCAATACGCTGATCAAAGAGTACCATCAAAATAGTGCTCTCTCCATGCTAGAGGCTGCAAGAGAAGCCCTCCAGTCTGCATTGGTCCGCCAGCTGCCTCTTCATCCGCTACTGGTACCCCAGTGCAAAGCGGCCCTGGTGGTCGTCTCAAACCGTTTCAGGATCCTATCCCTAGAACGTGACAACGACTACCTTCCTTACCTCAGGGAAGTAGATGATGTCAATGATGAAAACTTCATCTCAACTACACAGGGACCCTACCCATGAGCTCCCGCTAGAGAGAATCACCACTGACACTAGACGACCAGACCTCCTCTCGCTGAGGAGGATCTTATTTCGAGGGCACCTGCCAAAGTCCAGGAGACCTGGGCCCCTCAGACTACCCGCCAAGGGAGGAGGACATATAACCAGGTATACGCTATCACCCTGGTTCCTGAGGAGAATTTATGTCATATCAATGCAGCGGTAGTCAACGGGAAGACATACGACTCAGCCCTCTCTACTCAAACCCACCACATAAAAAGGGTGGCACAATACAAGCCCATGCATGTTCCTGCTAGTGCTCGCCAGTCCCGCCGTGCAGATAGAGCGACTAGCTACAGGAAGATGCTGATATTTTCTGATGCACAACAAGCTCGCCATTAAAATAGGGAGGCAACCAGTTATACATAGGCACAAACATCTGCAAATGCATTTTAAGCCTACCATCAAAATAGGGTAGCAACAAGCTATACGTAGGCACAAATACCTGCTGATGCATATCAAGACCTCCATCCAAATAGGGCGGCAACCAAATATGTGCAGAGTCAAATTATTACAGATGCATACAAATATTGTAAGAAAAATACAGTGGCAAGAGAGAGGATGAAAATCCCCTCTTGTGGATATGAAGACCACCAGTCAAATATGGTGGCAACTAGATAAGACAACTGGTGGAAGACTCGTTCCTCTATCCCGGCATAAGAGAAATACCAGTATCTACTAGAAACTGATGGAGGACCAGAGTAAGCACAAACTCCTGCTCCGACATCGGAATGGTCCTTCATACCTATTCCATCCAAAGATGTATCCCCACACATATTGGTAATGATGGAAGATCAGATGTCAATTCCAGACCATATCCTCCAAACATGCCAAGACATCATTACATTGGCAGAAAAGGTGAGAAATCAGGCCCATGACCCAATTTCCCCAAACAAAATGACTCGCTCACAAAACAAGTTAGTCATTCCAGAGTATTTATGTATCCCTTCTCTAGTCTAGGAGGGTCGACGACAATATACCATGACAAACAGACAATCATATCGGGAATATATACCTATTCCAACTGGGGGACGTCGATCCAACGTTGTGGCCGCTCCAGGGCAAGAATATATCTTTTCCAAAACTCAAGATTCTTTTCGGCGTATCCCAATGACATCATACGACCCAACAAGATAGGGACCCTTATATTAAGGCCATTACCAATATCAAATGGCCCTAGTTACCCACAAGAGAGCACCTAAAAATGAAAAGTGCCAAAGGTAACTAGAAAATGAATAGCACATACATTATCCTTCTCTACTGGAAGCTAGGGTTCTTGACGCCATTAAATATATATCAATAAAGGCCCAATACCCTGTCATTACATTTCCAAATTATGAAAGTGGCATTAGCAGTTGTGAAGTTACTATCTGAAATGTTGCTACCAGCAGCTCTGAAGGTCCTCCACCGAGCACCCATGAGGTCTTATTCTGTGGGTCGATAATGATCGATCATGAGAGCCTATCTCCTGATGTTCATTAGGGTAGCCCTCCCCTCAACCTCAAGATAAGACAGCAAGAAGTTCCTCCCCTTGTTGTCATCCACCCTGATGGTCCTCCCTTGGATATACGCTACAGATATGCTTCTCCCTATAGACGGACATCAAGTCATGATGGTATTACTCTCCATGATGACAGTCATTACGAAGGCCCTCCACACAATGACAGTTACTTTGAAGGTCCTCCCCATAGTAACACCAAGCAATGAGAAGGTCCTCCCCTCATTTTAGTACATTCTGAAAGTCCCCCTGAGATGTACACTACAGAAATTCTCCCTTCATCTAGATATCAAGTCATTATGGTAGTCCTCTCCATGATGAAGATCATTTAAAAGGCCCTCCCTGCAATGACAGTTGTTGTGAAGGCCCTCCCCACATTGATGTCAAGAAGCCAGAAGCTCTTCCCCTTGCTAAAGCCTTCCCTAAAGGTCCTCCCCATGGTACATGCTATCAGGAAAATTCTCACGGTCGGACATCAAGTTTCCATGTTAGTCCTCTCCATCGCAACACCACTTGCAAAGGTCCTCCTCAAAACTAAAATAAATGCTACCAAGAAGGTCCTCCCCTTTCCAGAAAAAATATGAGAAATAAATCTTATGAAGAGGCGCTTGAAATGGAGTCAACACATAGGGAACTCTATATATAATGAGTCATATTCCTTCTCAACCAAAGGATGGAACAGGGCCACACTCATCTTCTGAGCCACCCCCAAAGTATCTGCAAATCGATAAGGCTCCCACCAGCCCAGTTACTTGAAATGAAATCATCAAGAAGAAATTGATCTGGTCATATCAAGTAGGGGAGCCTCCGAAAGAACAATAACATGATATGTTTCTTGTGATAAGACAACTAGATAGGGATAATATACCAGTGATGTATTAACATATGACCACTTCTCACTTCGACATACCATTAGAATTGTCCAGGGAATGCACGCATGCCATTCGCCTCAATATATGGACAACTCTTTGAAATCTGAAAGAAAAATTCCCACCCTATGAAGGGTACGTGGACCATGTCAGCATGATAAGGGAGATTCACCATCTAATCAACTTGGAATCCCTCCCATCCGCAAGACATCCATAATCAGAAAGTCAAAAGAAAAACCTTGAAGAGGATTTCTTCCATGCACTGCATAAATTGTGTCACCTCATTGGCAATGCCCTGGCTAGTGTTCGCATTAAGGGGTGTAAAGAACATGGAGCTTTATACTTCACCCCACATCCCATCCTGTAGGCCCCAATGGAAATGACATCTTGCAAATTCATCATCTAGAGGAAAAAGTCAAATAAAACCCATGATCAAGAACGATGGGATACTCAACAAAAACTATCCTGGAGTAAGCCTCAAAAGAATTTGGGTTGAAGATATCAATCCATCAAAAAACATTTGATTCAGGATACCAGGAACATCCAGTAGGCTTCCCGCCTAAGGGAAGCCAACCAGCAAGCAATGCTCATGTTTTAAAAAATCCATAGACTCCATGTAGGCCCAATTCCACACTCAGTTTACACCTGTGTGGGAGTACGTGAAATTGAAAGGGTATAAATAGCGGCGGCTACCACCGTGATATGGGAGTAACCCCAGTCCACAGGGCTGGGGGAATTTTTAAATCAAGATTCCCCTGTAAAACCAACAAATCTAGGCCATAGCTCATCAACATGAGAACAAGAACAACCCCAGCCCACAGGGTTGGGGGCATTTTTACCTCAAATCCCCGCACGACAGACGTTTGTCTTCCACCGTCTAGGAAGAATAATGGACAGAGGAGTTACCCATTCCACCCCTTCTCGTGGTTCTCACCCTCCTAGAAAAAGGCGCATTACCAGGTCAGACTAGGTCTCCCTTCATGTTAATATTCATCAAGAAGCCCGAATAATACCGCAGAATGGAAGGAGAAAGTCCAATAAAGGGTGCAGGAATCCTTCCTACCATTCGGCACTGGGTACACCACCCCTAATTGGGTATACCTCAGTGAACGTGGTGAATGTAAATCCCATGGATCTCACAGGAAATAATGTAGGAGGATAATACGAAAAGGATGATGGTTCCCTCCTAGAGGCATTCCACATTAATCTTAATAGTGTGCTTACTGAAAACCAGAGGGCGGTTCTAAATCTAGGTGCCCCCTCAGTCAATCCGACATTACCTCCCCCACAAAACTCCAACAAGGAGAAAAATAAACCCAAGTTCGTCTATGACCCACCTCCTCCTCCCATAGAGAGTATGTCCCTCACCCTTTAGGAAAGGTTCTCCAAGAAATAGGAAGAAATAAAATAGCTTAGACAAATTAATGTCGAGTTACATTGAGGGAGTTATCTCTCCAGATGTGTTCCCTCTACGGAACTTCAGTAGGTGCTCCCAGAAGAGGTACCCATACCACAGGAACTCATCCCGGTGAATGAAGCCAAGATCAAAGGATCGTTCAACCTGGTCCTGGAAGGACATCAGTACTTCCCCTTGTTGGGAAGGCTACTAGAATATACCCAGGTAAACCCATAAATTATGCCCCTAGCTAGGCATCCACCCCAAATTCCAACAGTGTCAGCATGCCCAATCTTGGTACCCGTCGTGCCAGCTCAAGCTCAAGCCTGACAGGATATGAATCAAGGGATCTTAAACATTGTCGAGTAGCTAACATCTCAACTAGAATCCATGGAGGGGTGGCGTACTCTGATAAAAATAGATCACAAACCCTACCCTGAGTGGGTGAGCAATGTTCTTCCACCACCAAACTTTGGGAATCCCATATTCCCAGTATTCAATGGCTTGGGGGACACAGAACAGCATTTGATGCACTATGCCTCTTAATGTGACCCCATGATGGGCACTCTAGAGCAGAAAGAAGCCATAAAACTCATGTTATTTGTACGAAACCTATAGGTATTGGATTTCATATGGTATACTAGCATGTCGGCTAATTGAATCATAGGCTAGTAGGACCTCTAGTGACAGTTTCTCTTCCAATTCAGTTTGACGCTGCCCAAGATGATGGTCAGTAATCTCATGAACTACAAGAAGTGAGAGAAAGATAGAGTCTCAAACTTCATTTCCAGATGGAAGGGCCTAACATATTCCCTGAATCGGCCACTCCCCTAGTATGAGATGCTCACCATGTGCATCGATAACCTTAGGGATAAATTTTGAACGCTTCTCATCCTAGTGAAGTACACTAGTGGGTTTACAGACTTCTCTTCCATTTATCAAAGGATAGAAGACTCCTTGAAAAGGACTAACCTTAAGTCCTGAGTGGCCCCATAGGCCCTTGGGAAAAGAACAGGAAAAGCTGAAGTGGCTTCTGTCATGCTTAAGCCACCCTCGGCACCAACCCCAATTGCAAGGCCCCCACTGAACTGTGAGGGACCCCCTAGACACCAACATCCACCCCCACCTAGGCAAGATGAGTGACGGGGTGCTAAAATAAATCAGTTCGAAGAATTAATAAATAAATTTTATTCATTCTGAGATGACCAGGTCTGCGGCTATTTCATAGCCTCCATGAATTGCAATATTCTTCGGCTTCCAAATCCAAAGCAAGTCGATGAAGTGGGTCTTGATGGTCGTCCAAATTTTTATCTGAATCACTAGATACTAGGACACACTATCTATTAATACTTTGTTTTCAAGGATCTTCTGTAAAAGATGGTGGATTTTGAGCAACTCAATTTGGGCCTATCACCAGCACAAGTAGCGTATGTTTCCACCTTAGACTAAAGAGAGGAATAAGAGTGGAAAACAGTAACCATCAAGAAGAAGAAAATTTTTGAAAACTGGATGACTCAAAAGACCATCAACTGAGTCCACGTCATCTTCCAGGCACAGTTGAAACAACATATTGTTCCCCCAAAATCTCCTAAAATAGTACAACCATCCTCCTCAGCCCTGCAGTCCTCTAAAGGATAGAAGGACAGAAAGAAAGAGAAAGAAGATGGGATGGTACCAAAGATGAAGTCAGTGTTGACACCTTCAGACTTCATGCTAATAGATTTGGTTCAACGGGCACCACCCCACCAAACGGTACCATCAGAAGGAGGCAGTCAGACAAGAACAGTATTAGATCAAGAACTGGTCTTTGGCTCCATTAATGTCATTTACTTGATAGACCCCTTCTCTGATGAAGACTATGGACATGAACCTAAATTCCCCGCACCCAACTGGATAGTTGGAGGAAGAGGTCGTAGAGGTCAGAGGTTTCCCAGAAGGAATGATCGTGGCAGGAGTCAAATTCCTGGCCATGCCACAAGCCAAACTGTTAACATCATGGAAACTCATGAAAGGACCCTCTGATAGACACAATAGGACTCGGAATTATCCTTCACCCCTATTGGAAGAATCTCAAGCTCAGTCATCTTGGATTATCCATCAGGGGAAGAACAAGTACCGAACTTCCCAAGGTATACAGGTAGACCAGTTTGGCCAAAAGTGGAAGGGACTTCAGTACCACCAGCCTCTGCCACAAAGGTCGAACCATCTATGTCCAAAGCTCAACCCCCTAAAGTGTTTGTAAAATAAATTTAAAGAAGAAGTGTGAAATTTTAAAGCAACTGGATTTAGTACTATCAAAGCTGTCAATCCTGGACACGTTGGGTTTGTCTGCAGATCTTAGGGAGGCACTCATTGAAGCCATACTAAGTCCCCAAGAGTTCATGGCTAAAGTAGCAGTGGTTGAAGTCTACTGAATGGAGACCACTCCCAAAGAATTTCACGTCATCATCACCTTCATAGAAAGGGATTAAGATGCTATCATTAAAAGGGCACATCAAACCCTTATATGTGTCCAGTAAGATAAATAGAATTGATGTTCGTAAGATCTTCATTGAAAAAGGATTTGGAGTTAACCTCCTCCCTCTGAGAATGCTTCATCAACTGGGATATGATCAAGAAAACTTGACACCATGTACTACAACTCCTCTAGGATACAACAACTGTGAGCAGAAACCATTGGGAAGAATCAAGCATAAAACTTGGCCCGGAGATCTCATATCAGATTCTGAGTTCCTGGTGTTACAGTAAAGTACGACATTCAACATCCTATTAGGGAGGCCTTGGATGAATTAACATGCTAAAATTATGCCTGCATACCATCAGTTCATTAAATATTGCACTAATGGGAAAAACAGGACGTTGCATGCTGATAAATCCATGTTTGAGTTATGTGAGTCGCATTACATTGACACAGGGTTCTATTAATTGGAAGAAAACATCTTTCAGCCAACAATGTTGATTGGATCAATGCCCTGAATGGATTGGATATTTTTCCCACCAACCCCTTCCAGCAGCTTGGGGAGGTGTACGTACTACCCATCAACCAAGTTGAATGTGTAATTACAAGCCCATATATAGACTCATTTGTTTGCATGGTCTCTATTATGACCACCAAGTCCAAATACATAGAAGAGCGGACTGACTCCCATATTGTCAGGAATATCCCTATCAAGGATTCTCATGGCCCATCCTTGGGACATAAAACTACCCTTGCCTCACACACTAAGTAAAAAAAGATTATTTTATTCCCAATATTGAAGAAGTTATCTCAAAAATACTTTCTCCAACAAAAGGGGAAGATGACGAAGATGATGAAGGAGAAGAGGAAGAAGACCTAAAAGATGCCCCTCCTTTATTTGAAGAAGGTGTTTACACCATCATCGATGAACTTAAAGAGATAAATCTAGGCACTAAAAATGACTCGCGACTCATTTTAATCAGTGTTGTCATGTCTGATGAGGAGTAGGAGTCTTATACCTCCTTCCTAAAGAATAATTGAGACATTTTTTCTTGGAATCACACAAAGATGTCAAGCCTCGATACTGAGGTCACCACCCATCATCTAGGCTTACTAGAAGATCAAAAAGGCTATAAACAGGCATCTAGAAGGACCCACCCAATGCATACTACCAAAATAATGGCTGAAGTTGACAAACTGATCAAAGCCAAAACTATAAGGTATGTCCAATATCTGATCTGGTTGGCCAACATAGTCCCTGTCAAAAATAAGAATGGACATACTAGGATCTGCATTGAATTCAGGGATCTTAATCAGCATTTTCCAAAAGACGAATTCCTGGTCCCGATCACAGAATTTTTCATTGATGTGACAGCCGGATACAAAACTCTCTCCTTCAGGGAAAACTATTCTGGATACAATCAAATCTAGATGGCCCAAGGAGATGAAGAATATACCGATTTTAGGGCCTCTTAGGGAGTGTTATGTTATAAAGTGATTCCCTTTGGTATAAATAATGTTGGCGCCAAATATCAGCACGCCATGCATCACATCTTCAATCCCCTTTTGGGAAGATTTTTTTGAGTGTTATGTTGACGACCTGGTGGTTAAGTCAAGACAGCGTTCAAACCACATGGATGACCTTGAAACTGTCTTCAAAAAAATTGAGACATCACAATTTAAAGATGAATCCCCTGAAATTAACCTTTGGAATTAGCTCAGAAAAATTTCTTGGCTTCATTGTATGACATCGTGGCATTGAAGTTGACCCTGAGAAGACGAAATCCATTCTTGTCATGTCTCTACCTCGCAACCTCACCGATTTAAGTGGTCTCCAGGGGCACCTCTCCTACATTTGGCACTTCATATCTAACCTAGAAGGTAAATGTTTACCTTTCACCAAGCTCAGGAAGAAAATAGTTACGTATGAATGGGATAATGATTGTCAAAAATCATTTGACAACCTCAAAAATATCTCCTAAGCTCGCAGGTTCTCATGACACCGGTTGAGGGGAGACAACTCATTTTGTACGTAACTACCCTGGAATGGTCATTAGGTTCTTTAATTGCACATAAAAATGATTTCAATAGTGATAACAACATCTACTACCTCATCCAGACAATGATTGATGCTGAAACTCAGTATTCAAAGATTAAAAAGAATTCCCTAGCCCTAATCTTCACAGTTCAGAAGCTCATGCATTACCTGAAGCACCATGAGGTCCACCTGGTCTCCCACTAAAACCTGATCAAGTGTATCCTCAATAGTCACAAGCTAAATGGGTGCCTATCATGATGGTCAGTCATCTTGAAATAGTTTGACATATGATACGTGCCCCAGAAGGCCATTAAAGGCCAATCGTTATCAGACTTCCTGGCCAAGTAGCCCTCAAAAGAAACAGCACCGTTAGATGTCGATCTTCCATATGGATAAGTTTTTTTTGTCCAAAATAACCCCCAGATGTGGGAAATGTACTTCGACAGTGCTTCACAAAGCCCGATAGAGAAAAGGATGGAGGATCCCAAGCTCCACAAGATGGGGCTGGGAGTTGTAATCGTATCTCTGGAAAAGGAAATATTTCCTTACTCTTTCCTTTTTTCGAAATGGTGTATAAACAATAAAGCGGGGTATCAGACCCTCATTGTATGACTAGAATTGGAACTCTAGGTGCAAACCAAACACCTAAAAATAAAGGGTGATTCAGATCTAGTCATCAAATAGGTCAACAGTGACTATGCTATCAAGAGAGAAGTATTAGTTCCCTTGGTGAACCATGTTTGAGCACTGATGGTAGAATTCCCATCAGAACCAATGTTGACTCGCATCCCCTGGTCCTAGAATGCTTGAGCTGACACTTTGGAAAATGTATCCATAGCCTTGGCTGATCCCGATAAGGATGAAATAGTCATCAACATTGCTCATTGTCGGATGGTCTTTCCATTCATCTAGGGAAATATGGAGGAAATTGATGAAATTAGTCCTATTCTTAAGCTTTATAGTCATACCACCAGTTGGATGAAACCCATCAGAAATTACCTTCTAAATGGGGAACTCACACCAGGTAGGGATAGAAGGGAGTAGGTCTGAAGATGGGAAGTCAATTTTACCATGTATAATGGGGTGAACCAAGAGAAGGTTCTATACAAATGAGGCCTTGATGGAGTTTTTATCAGGTTCATTGATGGAGAAGAGACTAATGTCGTCATGAAAGAAGTACATGCTGGAGCTTATGGAGCACACCAGTCCGCAACTAATCTCTCTCAACAAATCTGGAGGCTTGAGTATTACTGGTCCACCATAATACAGTATAGCTCCATATTAACTAAGAAGTTTCATTCCTTCCAATTTCATGCTAATTTCATACCCCCCCCCCTCGAAGTTGATTCATGCAGCTAAGTACTCTTGGCCATTCATCACCTAGGGGATGGATGTTGTGGGACCATATCCTCCCACTACAGCTAGACAATTCAAGTTCATACTCACAGTAATGTAATTCTTTTCTAAATGGGATGAAGTCGTACCCCTTAAGGAAGTCAAAGCGAAAAACATCGTCAGCTTTGTGAAGGCCAACATCATCACCAGATTTGGTGTCCCTATTACAATACTGATGAAAAATGGCACCATATTCTACTCTGCTAAGTTGGATAAGTTGTACTAGGAATATGGAATCAAGGCCAACTGGTCATCTTGTTACCACGTGACGTCCAATGGGAATATAGAGGCTTTTAAAAAGACTTTGTCCAACATACTTAAAAATATTGTTGATAAGGAAAATAAACTATTTCCAGATAATATTCTTCATGATTTGTGGGCTTACCAGACCACAACCCACACCACCACTCAGGCAACCCCATACTCACTAGTGTACGGGGAAGAGGTGGTGTTACCTATCAAAATCCAAGTTTTGTCACTTCATGTGGCCATTTTCAATCAACTTTCCATGGATGATAAATCCAAGAAATGGTTTGATGAATTATAGTATTTATAAGAAAAAAGGTTGCACACTCTACACCATTTGAAAATCTACCAACACCGAATTGCACAAGCCTTCAACAAAAAGTTTCTCCTTCAATCTTTCCTTGAAGGAGAAATGGTGTTAGTACTCAGAACCCCGATGATACTCGGTAAGAAGCCCCCAAATCTTGAACCAAAGTGGGAAAGACCATATGTCATATATAGGGTCTATTCTAATGGAGAAAACACTCAAATATAAATGGATGGAGAGCTCATCACAGCTCCCACAAATGTGAATTTCTTGAAGAAATACTTCACATAAATATTCCCTTATGTGTTGGTCCAAACTCAGTGGCCCTAAACTATGAGTTATATAACCTCTGTGCATAAGTCCAAGCTCTAAAACCCTAAACTATGAGTCATAATGCATGAATCCCATACCAAGTTTCGAGCTCTAATACCTTAAACTATGAGTAACAATGCATAAAAAAATTCGCCTCATATCATGGTCCAAAACTCTAAGACCTTAAACTACGAGTTAAAAATTCTCCCATATTATGGTCCAAACACTAATACCTTAAAATATGATTCATCATCCTTTACACATGACGTTAAACTATAAGGAATGTGTCCTATCCATAATATGTTAAACTATGTAGCATAAAATGTAATAATTTTATGACAATAAACTGCATTATCTTTCGCAGAACTACATAAAGCTTGATTCCTGCCCTCATAGGATACATAGTGATGCCTCGATATTTGATCCTGGACCAACCCCTATAAAAAATGCCTTAATCAAGCCCCCTATCTACCCATATTTGTAAAGGTAACCCTTATCACTCTTTGTTTCTCACACTGAGTACAACTCCTGTGAAATTAGGAATGGTGATAGAGATTCTCTTATGAAGGACAACTATGGGGTAACATGGAAGACCTAGAAACCGCGATGGGTAGAATGAAAATTACCCTACTCTTTGGACCAAGCCAAACTGGTACAGGGCACACATAGAACTATGTACGGCTTGATTCTTGCCCTCGCAGGATATGTAATGACACCCTTATCTTCAATACTTTCCCAACCCCACCAGAAAAGAAAATGAAAATTCTCCCATCATATTCTCTGTCGCCTTACACTTGTGAAGGATACCCTATAACCAATCCTTGTTTCTCACATAGACTATAACTCACATGATATTAGGATCAGTGGTAGGTATTATCTTGTGGGAATAAACCATAGGGGAGTATGGTAGGTCTGGAACACATATCAAGTAAAACCAAAATGCCCTCAAGTGTCTCTAACACATCGAACAAACGTTTATAAGGAACATCTATAACTACGTGATTCTTGATTCTTGATCTCACAAGATATATAGTCACACTCAGATTCGACATCTTGGCACATCCACCAGCAAAAAAATGCCCCTTTCCCCCATGCGTGGGTCAAACCTATATAGAAGCTCCAAGAAGGTCATGGTTAATCATGGTCTGGGCATTCTCACATTCCTAGGAACACCTTTCCCATTTGTCACACTCCATACCTCAGGAAAACATGGATACTCATAATCATCCAAGGCCATCTGAGATGGAAGGCCAGTGTCCTGAAGACACCTTTGATTGACTATGCACATCATGCTCTGATGGATCTTCATATGTCTCCCACAAAAATGGTCATCAATCAAAGGAAAATTTTTCCTCAGGAGATTCCTCTCATGCCTCGGTATGCCCAATAGAATTCAATCCCCATGTCATCCCTCCTAATTCAAGTCACCTCTAGGACTATGGTTTACACCTTTTATCATCACTCACGTATAAGGAACGCTGGAACACCCTGATTGCGATTAACCTGAAACTTTTTAAGACCTAATAAAAAAATTTCCCCACCACATGACGTTAAACTGTAATGCCAAAATCATCCTCACAGCATGACGTTAAACTGCAAGGCCAAAATCATCCTCACCGCATGATGTTAAACTAAAAAGAAATGGATTTAGCCTAAAAATGCCCCCTGATGTTGAATTAACTATTATTAGATGGTAACGCAGAACCCGTGTAATCCCTTGTTTCTCACACTGAGTATAGTTCACATGATCTTAGAGATCTTAGCAAGAGATCCACCGTGATGTTATAGAAAATGGCCTAGGAATTTGGTCTGAGCAGCATGACCCTAAAAGGTATTTCATGGTTCCCTCTCATAAGAGGAACCCTGTTTCCTATCCATGTGGTGTTAAACGATCGGGTATCCCAAAGATATAACGAATACCACACCCTGTGTATGGGTTAGATCTACATAAGGGACACCATTCCATGGGTAAATCACAACCCAAATGTCCTCAATATGTCTGGATACACTCTTTCCATATTCTAAACTTTGTTCTTTGAGACAACTTGGATCCTCATAATCATCCAAGGCCATCTGATATGGAAGGCCAGTGTCCTATGGATTCCTTTGATTGACTATGCACATCATGCCCCAAAGGCTCTGCATACGTCACCCACAAAAATGGACATCAATCAAAGGAAAGTTTATCCCTAGGAGAGTCCTCTCCTATCTCAGTACGGCCAATAGATTCTAATACTCATTCCATACCTCTTGATTCAAGGGCCCTCAAAGTCATGGTTTACATTTTCCTCCTTTCACACATCCTAGACATATCAAAGCATACGAGCATGGTTTATCTCTGGTCTCTTTTGAGGTTTCTAAAAGATATCCCATATGTATGCATGAAGTTGATCCGCATGTAAAGGAAGAGTTCCCCCACTTGTTTCTGGGTTTCACCGAAGTAGTTCAGCTAAAAATATTCCTTTTTTGATTATGGGCACCCCTGGTCGAAAGTCACGCACTGTATTTAGAAAGTTCCCAATCTCCATCATCCTCAAAGTCCATCAGAAGCAGAAGGCTAGTGTCCTGTGGACACCTTTTATTGACTATAAACATCATTCCCCAGTGGATCTATATATGTCTCCCACAAAATGGCCATCAATAAAAGGAAATTTATTCCCCAAGAGAGTCATTTCCAGCCTACGTATGCTCAAATTCTGTTCACATCTTGTCACACCCCCAGATTCGGAAAACTTTTGGATGAAAGCTTATATACCTCCTTCTTCCAAGATCCTCTAATATAAAAAAAGAAAAGTGGGGAATCTTAGTTGAACTGAACACTTACCATCTCTCCCTCATGAAAGTAAGAAATGTTCCAGAATAATTACCCACTCAAGTCCGATATTAATGTTCCTAATGTTCTCAGAAAACACAACTCAAGCCAGCCACTTATTGTGGATCCCAAAATCAAGATAAATCCAAAATGTTGAAAATCCCACTAGGGCATCAGAAATGGAAGCAAGTGTCCATGGGACACCTTTGATTGACTATTCACATCATTCCCTGGTGTCTCTGCATATGTTGCCCAAAAAAATGGTAGTAAATCGAAGGTAAATTCGTCTCTAGGAGAGTCATTTCCTACCTATGTATGCCTAAAGTGGATCTTGAGCCTCATGCATGTCCAGAATCCACAAATATAGGGTCAAGAAAAATTATTAACCCATGTCTGAAGGATACTAGAACGTTCCCAACTAACAGTCCTGAGTCGGGACCCAACCCCATTAAGTTTAGTCAATTAAGTTCAACTGAAAACATCAGTATTAAGTTTGATTGGAAGAACTACAAACTACCAGAAAAAAAGACGTTATACTCGCTAGATGGAAAATCAACCGAAGGCACCTCTAGGTAAAAGTTGAGTATCGGTTCCCTAAAAAAATGCATTGAGCCATTAGAAAAGGTGTAAATATTGTTAGGTCAGAAACCCACAAAGGGAGGCCTAAGAAAAAGCCAAGTTATGCCTGCTAAGCCCGTGTTAAGAAGGCTTAGGAAAAAATTATGGTAATAATCAAAAATACATAAAAGTTTGTGAGGTATTCAATTCAACCTCAGTAATATTCGAACTACGCTCACTGAGCCCCTTGGCTCAGAAAAAAATTAGAGCTCGATTCAGTTATCTCATTTTACTGATTTAAAGTCATGGTTCAAAATTAACACATGATTGAAATGATATTGACAGGAAAAGGAAAAGGGATGGAATTTAGAGGTAAATCAGTTCCATCATATTCCATGAAAATATATAGTGGGCATCCACAACCTAGAACCTCTCCTTGAGAACAAGATAAGACCTTTATAAGAGACATTCAGTGGAGTTTCAAAGTTGTATCAACGATTGGTGAGATTAATCAATGGATTGATGAAGCTTCAATAAGTTCACAGTCCCGTATTCTATACTCACTCAAAAAAACTCCAATTCTCTCATGGATTGGAGGCTATTTTTCTCTCCCCCTTCATTTACCATCGCTCTTCCTCAATGGAAACTACGACCCGAGCCCACTCCTGTTTGAGTTGTTCCAGTTTCTGGATTTGTTTCTCCACTTCCTAGTCAAGATACCCCATTAGAGACTCTTGCTTCATGAGTTTTTTTTTTGAAACTTTGCAACCGTCTGAGCATGAGTGGTAGCTACGTCAATAAGGATTTGTCGTGTAGCCACCAGATAAGTCTTCGACTCTACCACAAATAGTAGAGACTCAAGTGCACCTGTTTCTTCCCAAGCAGCAACCACTTGCCTTATTATATCATAAATTCCATAATAGTTAAATCCACTTAAACTTAGGACTAAAAATTGAAGGTGTAACCTTGGAAATTTTGCTGTCATATCTTCCAATAGATTCTGAGAGATTAATCCCCAGATGTTCATCCACACTTTTTTCTGAGTATGAAGAAATTCAGATAGGCTTTCTCGGTCGGTCTCAGAACCACTCCCTGATGATGAAATGTAGTCAGGAATGAACATCACCAGAGAGGGACTTGGTTCGGCAGCTACAGCTAATCTTGACATAAAATAGTCTCGTCTCTTTTAATTATAATTAATGGAAAGGTAGGGACATCTTCCACTACCAAATATTGTGTTTGTGATTCTAAGGATGGAGAGGAGATGAAAATACCTCCCATCCCCCAAAGAATTATCATTGTCCAAAACAGGTGGCTCTACATCTTCAATCATCATTCATGATCCATGGATATGAGAGAGTGCTGAGGACCTAGAACCATGATCGACCGAAACAGTAGTCCTCAAGATGACCCTTGAAAGGTCACTGGTTAGTATAAGACTTGTTGGGATAGTCATTCTGGATAAGGATATTGGTCTAAGAATATTGGGGGTAGAAAACATAACGCCTCTCAAAACTAGAAAAAATGGAATGATAGGCCACTCTAGATTTTTGGGGGGATGGAACATCAGCCTCCCCAGCCGTGAATTTCTCATATCCACCATGAGCAGGCAGAGTATCATCTTTTGAAGTAATTCTATCTATAGGGACCAAAGCTTCTTTGTCTAAATTTATTGTCCCAATGATATTTGAAGCCCCTCCAAAATCTGGAAAAACCTAGTTCTCATCACTGAAATTAGCCCCCACGATAAAGGCCACCATGTCCCTCTCTATGAAGATTGGTTCAGTACGATCAAATGAACCCTAGAATTTTGGATAACCTTCCACTATTGGGGTGGAAATATTTTAAGCAGGGAATGCACATATGAGGGGACATCAACACCCCTGGTCTGCTCAAAAGGCCCTACTTCCCTGTTCTGATTAGATGTAATAGATGGTGATCCTTCCTCTACCCTAAAAGGGATAGGGTCTATGGATGCCTGAGTAATTGTTGTTTGATCACCAATGGGCCATGCATCATACGTACCAGTGAGTCAACAAGGTAAGGATATTTGGTTCAATCACCATTTGAAAAGACACTTACTTGTGATCCCCCTTTTAATTCACTTCTATGGAAAGGAATATTTCTTACGTTTCATTGACTGTTGGGGAGATGGCTTCTGAATAATATCACCAAGTGGAGCTAGAGGAGTAAATTCCCTGGAAGGGTCCGTAATCATTGACTCCATATACTCTTGGCCTCTGGGAGATCCTCCGGCAGTACCCCCTTCCGATGAAGGGAAGTACTCCCCAACTACAGTACCTCTGGGAGAATAATTTGGGGGAAAATACATCTTCTGAGACCCAGCAGGCCCATAAAAAATAAGAAGAAAATAAGGGAATCTTTTAGCATCTTTGAAATAAATGGATTTAAGGCCAAGGGTTATAGATAAGACATCTCCCGTCGGCCATGGGAATACTTCCATAAATGCCACATGGTCTGACTAGTAATGTTTTTCTACAAGAGCATGAAAGAACATATCCATTTCAGTCATGTAAGAAGCTAACTCATCAGGCTCTTCATCGGCTGAAAATCCAGTGTGAGTGATGGCTCCCCCAAAACCTGGAAGATTGAAGCGTTCCCTCTTAAGAAGTCTCCATATATCTTCATCTGAGGCGCTCACCCTCAACTCATCCTAGACTCTCTGAGATTTTGTAAATGCATCCATAATTGGGATGGCCAATGCTAGGGGATTAACATGAAGAATTAAGGTAGGCTTCGACAACCGTAAACGTTTCTCGGGTGTCCCTGCAAGATCAGGACCTCAAGAAGAGGAGCATTTGTGAGATGATGGGGGAGAATAAGAAACCTTTTTCATGACCTTCATAGTAGGTATTCCAACAATTTCATCATCCTCATCGGTGTTTTATGGTCGCAGCATGGAAAGTACTCGATGCAAGTACATGCGGTGACCACTTCGGGAGTGGATAAGGGTCTCCAAGTTCTTAAGGTAGCATCCCACCTCATCTAAATCCTCATCGAAAGAAATGTCAGTCGGTGCTGACATGAAACCAATATCAATAAGAGAAACTTCCCTAGTATGGAGGATATCCCATAAATCACAAGAGGAACATCCATGGGAATATTGATGACCGTTCAAAAGGTCCCACTTTCTCTAGGCCAATAGAAAATTGGCCTCTGAAGGAATGGATGAGGGACTCCCAGAAGCAGCTCCCATAGCTTGTTCGGCTACCTGTGAGGTCAAAACCCAGTCTTTCACACCTTTCCCGGGGAGCGAGTAAAGGGTCCTTTGAAGAACTTTTCCTGTTCGGGGTTGTTTATCAAATTCCTTTTTATTCCCCTTTCCCTTCACCGTGGATGCCCTATAAGCCACCACAGTGGGAACCAAGTCAGTCCATTGGCCATCAGGATATGACATAACCCAGGACTTAGTATAATTCTTGGTAAGGAAAGGCACGGAATCTGTAGAATCTAGAAGTCTGCCCTGGATAAAGTGAATAAATTCTAAATGAAATTTATTTGTCGGCTAAACCTACAGGGTGCATAGCCCTCGCAGATGAGTTCCCCTCCAATAAGAGCAACCAAAACGCCTTCTCGCAAAGAAAAGAAGTAACCTCAATTGACAAAGTCTTATGATGTGTTGTTCATAATGGTACCAGTAGAGGAATCATAAGGGTGGTAATAAAAACGTTCATAAACATTCAGAAAATCCATTAAGTCTTTCTCATTCCTTTCGGTCTACTCCTCCCGATTATCTTGTGAGGCCCAAGCCGCTGGCATGACCCCGCTAGTGCTTTAAAGATATGGTCGAAGGGTCGAATAAAGGATTAGTAAGGAATTGATGAATGAATAACCCCCTATGTGGGATCCCATCCATCCCTAAATAATTTTAAAAGCACCAACCATCCAGTGGGGTGACTCCCCTTCACTGATTCGGCCCAATAGGTGATACATCTTGGCCAACATGGGGATATCCAAATTGATACATTTTTCAGTAGCCAACTGAGTGGACATGATAAAGGTTGAGGCTCCTACACCACAAGATTATTGCACTGGTAGAAGCCACCCTCTCATGAACATGACAAAGAAAGCCGCTAGTCGAAATAACCAATCGACGTTAGGGATGATACCCCATCCCTATTTCTAAAAATCCCCCTCTTCTAAGGTGGGCCAGTAAATACTTGCTCGCCTATGGGTGGCTTTAGTAGGACAAGCCCCCGGTCTCCATGGATCAGGATTGAGATCAGTATTCTTAGAAAAAGCACCCAAAAAATCATCAAACAGAATGTCCTACTCCAGATAAGGATCTCTTTCCTTTAAAATATTCTTCGCTTGGATGATGAGTTTCTTGGCCAAAGGGGGGGTTCTTTCCTCATCATCCCAAATAGCGGAGGGGGGAGAAATTCATCGTACATGTCCCCAATGATAGGGACTCCTAAAATTAGTCAGATGTCCCAAAGGTTGATGTCAACCTTCCCATGGGTCAAATGTAAAGTGTTGGTATCTATACTCCACCTTCTTAAAAGCTGTGAAATAAGGGCAGTAAGGTGATGGGTGTATGTCTGAGAAACCCAGGTGCCCTCGTACAATCCCACAAGCTGTAACATAGCTATAAATTCTTCACAACTCTAGTTAACCCAAAAGGTCCACCCCCAATCCAAGACAAATGAGCCTCTAGGTCGAAGGTCTCATTGAGATGACCTGCCATGTTGCTCATTCGATGTAGCCATCCATGCGATGCTCTGATAGCAGTGGGCCATCTGATCAGGTTTCTACTGCACCCCTTCTAAGGTTTGAGGCGCATAATGCAGCAAGGGACTGAGAGTGGACTCTCTTTGAAGGTACCTCCCCTTGGAAGAAATCAAGGAATTCATAATAGAATTATTAATTATCTAGGAAGAGGGATGGTCAGTCAGGTTTGGCATCCGGATTGTTGTGTCGGACAAAAGGCCAAACCCGTAAGAAGGAATCCTGTTTGAGACCGAGTACTCCCATTGACCCGCTTTGAGTAGATTCTCAATGTATTGGTGAAATGGAGAGACCATAGTCTTATCGTCAACCAAAGCCGCCATATCCCTCAATCTTTCGTCAACAGTAGAAAGGGGAGTAGTAATGGTAGCCTTAGAAGAAGCAAAGATGTTATCAATAGCCTGAGAATCAGCCATTATAGCCTGCATAGAAAGGTCCAGAAGCTAATGAGAATTCAGTCTAATAAGAATTTTTGGGAAAATTATATAGAAAAATGGATAAAGGACTTAAAACATGTCTGCAAAATGCTATGCGTACTATTCATAAAAACGTTACGTGAAAAGATCATTTTGCATACAGTATGACACATGGAAGCTACTCCACCTAAAGTTATAGAACACAGATGTTATTCACCGTGTACAAGAATGGTATGTCAAAAGTCATGAGGCTTAAGCCTGCAAACCATTAGCCGGTGAATGGAACGGTCCATGAAATGTAGAAACTGTGAACCTCAGACTCTGTTAAGTTCGCATTCATAAGATATGGATTAAAATTTAAGTCTGCACTAATGGTTTTTGAGGTTTGGTTTTCTAATCCAAGATCCGTATGTGAACAAAGTAGTTGTGTAGCATTATTCTACATGGAATTCAGATTTTAAGTTTTAAATTTCCATAGTCCCATTCACGGAAACCAAAATTTAGTATGTGGATGGGGAAATGGCGAGGAAATTGGTTCACAGAACATATAGATCTGTTCGCAAACGTAGTTTTCACAAGGAGCATGGTATGCAAAAGTGAAGGAGGCCAAAAAATTGGGAGCACTTTTCATTGTGAGAAACGGTTAAAGAAAAATGACATGGGCTCCTATATATATATTTGGTCCCCTTCTACCAGGTATACCTATTCTATCGCGAAACATTTTAGTTCAGGACCACTTCTACATCGGAATTGTCACATTTTTGTTCTGAACGTACACCATTCCTTTGTGGGGAATTTGTAGGGTCCTCAAAATTCCACCAAGGAGAGGAAATACCCCCGCAATCTATTTGCATAAGGAATCAAGAACTTCTATAATTTTATCAAGGTGAGGGGACTCAAATTGAGTTTCATTTCTTTTAAGTAACTTGGAGGAATTCAAGTTTTCAAGTGGCTCACGTACCATCACCAGGAAAGGTATGCGAAGAAGAAGGATCGCGAACTACTTGGTATGAGAGATGGTCCGTAAACTGTTGTCCTACAAAACGATGGCCAGAGAGCAAGGAAAATTGTGAACCATGTCAACTGAAGGAGTTCTGCACGAAATACTATCTTCATACCATGCTTTGAACCCCTCAGTTCGTTGATTAAGTGAACTGGAAGGATTTCATGAACCATTATTGTGAACTGAGGCCCCTGAAAACCCTGGTTGACCGAGTCTTCCATAGGTCATAATATTGCTTCAATGGTCCTCTGCAAATGGTGTTAGGTTCCCAATAGATACGATCACTCTGATGCTATATAAAAGGAGTACAGTAGAAAGGAGAAAGGTGAGATGGATAGAGAGAAGGACGCATGATGAAATCTTGAGGGAGACATAAATGTTGCACTCTGGCTTACGCCATGTTTTATTGGCGAAGCGCGAACTGTGAACCACTTCCTCCGTAGGTACATCCATCCACGAACCATAAACAGGAGGAATTGAAAAATAATAATAGAACTGTGAACCCAACTGGTAAACAACGAACCAAAAACTTCTCATGTATGAATTTCCCACGAATGGTAATCCCCCATGACCCTCCTTCAATATTGTGCTCCACATAGCATACCACTACGTGGACTAAACCCAGCACTGCATACCCAATTGGTACGTGGAAATAACCCAAAGCAGCACTGTGATCCGCGTACCAATTTGGTACGTGGTTGGCAATACCTGGCCCCATGTACCACACCGATATGTGGATGGCCCTCTTTCCTGCATACCCCTACAGTAATAAAATCCTTCACCATCCCTCATGAGAAACCAGTATGGGGAATGTGGTGTTTTCGAGTATTGTTCCTTCTAGTTCAAACCTCACTCCTCTAATATCATCCAGTCCTCCATGATCCTTCCACTAACCAGTCCTCCGGCGCTAGGCCAAAGCCTCCTCCAAAGCCACCAAACCTGTATGATCAGGACATCGGGTGCATCAGCACACCCTATTGAGTCTACATACCCACGGTAAGCAGAGTCGCGAAGGACCTCCCAAAAAAATTTCAGGCTTTAGGAATGCCTGTAAGGATATATTCCCATAGTAACTTGGATTCCAACCTTTGGATACTGACATGAACCTACCTGTTCTCATGATTAGGGGTTATCACTTTATTTTCCCTCCAATGGAGAATAGTGATTAGTCCAAGGGGTTATATTCGCTCCCCCCCCCCCCTTTAATGAGGACGAAACTCCTTCCTTTCCTAGAACATGCTCTAAGGCTCTCCCACTGAGGTAAGTCCCCAATCTTTCAAGGCAGAGCTGCATGACCTTTTATTCCATTTCACATGGAAAGGTTCATTGCTCTGTGCCCTCTCCCACCATCCCCCTGACCTCTTCCATTGTGGGCTCTCCCTTTCTCGCCAATAGGGGAGGAGGCATGTGCACTGTTGAATATTTCAAATCCTCTTGTTTCTCACAACAAGTATGAATCATGTGGGCTTAGTGGTTTGGGATGATTTCAACATCCACCCTTATGAACTACAAGAACTCTGATTCCTGACCAAATCAGGATACGTAGGATACCTACCAGAAGGACCAGGCTCAAAAGGGTGCCCATCCATAAAGGGTCTACCCGATCATGTCTATCAAATGGGTAGCTTCCATGCATAAGATCCACCCATATGAACTACAAGAACTTTAATTCCCAACCAAATCAGGATATGTAGGATGCCTACCAGAATGCCCGAGCTCAAATGGGTTCCCATCCATAAAGGGTCCACCCATTCATGTTTCCTTAAATAGGAATCTCCTATGTGTAATCCCCACACAATCTGAACTATGTGGGTTCTGATTCCTTTCCCGAGGATATGTAGGATGCCCTCCTTGTGGGCTCGATCCTAACATCGAGTCTCCCTCCATCCCCCACGGATAACGATAAACTCTATAGCACCTTATAATATGGGTAAGTCAACATTACCTCTATGGAATCAAGCATATGCATGCTCATGACGATCTTGAAAACTAAGGGTAGACCGTGGACACACTCTTCAGGAATGAACCAAGGATTCACGAACATATGAACATGACTTAAATCTATAAGAGAGTCCCGGAAGAGGCAACAATCCTCCCCTGAAAGGGTGCGGTGAGCCTAACCTCCCATCCTCTCAACCAATGGAGTCCTTAAGTGTCGTTTTCCAAATCGCCAGCTGACGAGCACCTTCCTTTGGAAAGCAGGCCCATGAATCATGGATACCAGGGTCTTTGGTCTTTCTTGGATCAATTAATAAACCCATTAGATACCATCCGAGGATGTTATATCTGAGAAGGACCGATTTTATGGGTGTTTAACCCCCATGCAATCACCCGCTAGGACCAACAGTTCCCCATAGGGTTAATTCAACCTTCTTTAAAGGATAATGATGCTGAATGGGTAGAAACGAAGTAGTGGTAAACTTTATAGGAACCTGTATATATGTAAAAAGGGAAGGGTGATGATCCTTGTCGTTCCATTTCTATATCCCCTAAAAAACATGCCACCTCAGAGGCGAAATAGCAAAACATCTGAGAATTTAATCCCTAAGATGTATAAGTTTTCAATGTATCTAATGAGCTTGAATACATGAGGCCTAGATTTCATAGCCTCTCCAAGCTTAGTTGTAAAAAAATAATTGGATATCTCATACCTCTCTCATCTCACCTTCTCTTGATAGAGATCCTGAAGGTGAGACATCATTCTATATACATTCATGTCCTCATGTTGCTTCAAAATCTAATTGGACATGGATGACCGCATGAAACATTGAACATATTTGGAATAGTTCAAATGTTTCTCATAGAGAGATAACTCTTCGTCACTTGCCTCATTACCAAGTGACTCAATAATAGGTTCTTCAAGAAAATATAATTTCTTTTCATGATGAAGTATAACATGTATGAAACTTTTCCACTCATGGAAATTTGTGTCAGTGAGAAGGTTTTCCTTCTCAAGCATAGTTCACAATGATATGTTTCATTTAATTTTATTGTTTTGTATAAAAATAATATGAATAGATATTTTATTACTTTATATAATAAAATTTAGACAAATAAACAAATATTATATTTATTAATCTTCAACTATTTTATAGATACCCAATAGCCCTCACCATTGGCTTTGGAATATCCTATTACTTGGACATTCAAGTGGAAAGGAACCATATTCCCCTTCTCATTACCCCAACTTTGGTTGGTCAAAAAAATTGAATGGTTTTAGGTAGGGATTCCAAATGAAAACTTCATTAACTCACAGCTCCTTATCTGCTGAGTGGATTCCTCAATCCTTAAATCCTTAAATTGGATTTCCTCAACTGTTGTCTCTCAGTTAAACCAAGTCTTACTTTGGTATTCAACCCTTGATTTGAACTAATTTAATTCAACACAAAACCTCAAGTTATAATTCCTCGATAATTGAAAGCACCACAACTTTAGTTGTTCAAGCACTTTGAACTATGGTTCGATTTTAACTGAAGTAGTGGAAGGTTATACCAACTTAATATATATAATTGAGGGATTGTATTATTTTATGGATAAATTTACGATTATTATATTTGTCACATTCTTTTTAATATTAAGTAGGTTTACTTAAATGATTGACCATTTCTTAGATAATATTTATGCATAATGTAATTTAGTTTAGTTCTATTTTACATGCTCATTAATTTCATTAATTCATGTGATCACGACAAAGCGTCCATGATGAAATAACCATGCAAATTGATAGAAATAAAATAATAAAGAGGTATGATAATGATCTTATAATAATGGTTAGTTTATCTAGCTGTTGATAAACTAACCATTAACCTGGGGTAAAAATACCTTGAACCAATTATGGTTCATATTATATCTTTCCACATATCCACCTATGTATCTATCTTGGATTGGTTTCACCTCAACTCTAAACTTGAACCACCTCCACTAGCTTGGGAGATCTATCCTTTACATATACTTTTACTCACACACATGAGAGGGGGAAAGGTTTTACATAAAAGAAACCATGGGCGCATAGGACCTTACATAATAATAAGAGAGAAGGCGTGTAGCCCAACAATTTAATTTAATAATAAATTAAATGAAACCAATCACATATAAAGGTATAGTATTTTCTCATGATCGTCCACATGCATGCAACAAATTACGAATTTAATAAAACTAGAATTCAATTATTAATATTTATTATTTAAGATAAATCAAACTTGAATAAATTAATTATCTTCTTTAATTAATAAATTATTTTATCTTAATTATCTTTTGAATTTCCTTGAGATTCTCAGCCATCATAATTTTAAACAAATTAAAAGAATATTTAAAATTAACATTGTATATAAATATACATTGGAGAAAACATGGTGAATACTTGTCTGAATCTACCCAACATGTATTATAATCATATAATATATATTATTTGGGATATATATCATACATGAATTATCACATAATTTCGGGATGTGTAGTATCAACTTAATGATTACACGAATTACATGATTTTTCTGTAACATATCATGCTTTAATGCACATAGAGTAACAACTGTAATACGAATAATACTTGATATTCAAATTTGAACATTACGTAGATATTAATTAAAAATTTAAATATATATATTAAAACCCATAACATGGTGTATCCTATCAACTTAATGGCCACATGCAAGAACATGTCAATAAGGCTTACATAGTATAATAAATAAATTTTAAATCTACATACTTTGGTATAAGTAAACAACATGTACAACCAAGATACATGGTGTGTACATCTATCACTGTGTATCTGAGGCGCACACTTAGGGACTCAATGTGTAAATTGTTCCCTAAAAATTTGGAGTACACAGCATGTATAAGTAACTACACCATCTGTGGTCTTTGAGTTACACAATCACCAGTCATGTAGGTCATGTATGGTAATGCATGGCCCATTTGTGACTCAAAGGAACTACACACCATGTGCATGGCCTACACGATATGTACTCTGGAAGAATGTGTGACACCTTGGCCTAGTCAACATGTGGTGTAAGAAATAAATACTATGCATGTCATCAATGCACACAATTTGAATTAATCGTCAAATTAATTTCTCATGCATTGAACACAAGTACAAAGTATGTGAATTTGGTTACATAGCGTGTACTAATGTGTTATCCAACCAGATTCTTTTTCATCTTCAGATGAGTTCCTCGATTTTATTTCATTCATAAAATTAATTGTATTGGTTATATCTATAAGAAATGAAAGAGGAAGAAACATATCTCTCAATTCAGATTAAAAGAACAATTAAACATGAATTGAAAACTAAATTAAAATTTCATAAATAAATCAATGATCTTTAAATAATTATAAATAATTATGTAACCTAGCTCTGATACCACTTTTAGTTTCTGGGTGTTGTGGAAGTGTGTGATGGGTCATGCCCAACTTTGGTTTTTATGTCACAATTGATTATCAATATGAAATTTACACAATAATAAACACCATGATCTGCAGAGTTGAATAAAAGAATATAGAAAAGGGATATAATTTCAAAACCAAATAGGGGATCATCACATATTATTTATAATAAATTTAATTAATTAAGAATTACCTTGTTGGAATTATTTCTTTGTTGATGGATCTGAAAACAAATTTTCATTGTACCACCATTGCATTGTAGTAATAAAGATCAGATTCCCTATATTGGTGATCCACATGTGTTTCAAAAATCTATGAACATCATCATAGGAATCTCCAGGTGCTAGCACGAGAGATCCTATCACTTACATCGTCCACCTTTGATCACTTCGTGAATTGATTCCAAAGTGTTATCCATGATCTCTCTTAACATGAGAGAGGGAGGTGTAGGAATATAACTCTCTATTATTGGGAGCTTTCTTAGAGAAGGGATCTCTCTAGGGATTGAAAGGATTCTCCAAAATCCATTGTTCAAAACTAATTAAATCAATTGGATCTGAGAGAAAATAATATAACTGAGTTTATATATCTCTCAAGTTAGAAATAAATTACTTCACAAGTTCCATTTATTATTTATTTAATCCTTATGAAACCCCTTGTCTGATAATATTATTATTATTATTATTTCCCATCATGCGCTTAACTTATTAATTAAAATAAATATTATTTAGTCAAATAATATTAAATATTTATTATTTCTCACTAGACCATAAAACTTGGTCCATCATTTCTTCACAATATTTATCAGGCCTTGAATAATGAATATTTATTTATTAAATAAATATCACTGCGTTATTCACCAACAAATAAATAAATATTTTATTCACTAAATAGAAAATAAATATTTATTAAATATTCTTCTCACATTATATTCTCTTGAATAACTGGTGATGAAGTATATGTGATCAAGAAAACATGAATAATTAATAAACCATATGCGAGAATAATATTTATTCAAATTTTTAAATAATAAATATTATTATTATTATTATTTAAATGATATTTTTGGATACACTTAGTGTGTGACCTTCTAGGCCTCTTTCTTAGTGGCATTTGGAGAAGCAGCCCAAAGTCCAACGTTAGCATCTAGAAACATGCCAAGGCACCCATAGAGAAAGAAGTTAATGTGCAATGACATAATTCCCCATATAGAAGCTTACTATGTGATATAATCCCTTTATCATGATATCTCAAATCAAGAAGGTTACATGCTGGTGCCTTCAACCTATTTTCTCAATTTCTCTTTCTTTGACTTCCCAAAAATTAAACTTTCATATAGAACACCATGGAAATGGATTTAATTAGGCTATATCATTTCCAAAAAAAGGGATGATATATCAACTTCAGTTAAAGGGATAAGATATCAACTTCATTTCATTAATGCAATATTACCCGTGACACACCCGACATACCCTACCTCAATGTGAACATCTATCATCACATTTTTCGTCAATGCATCAAAGTACATGACTCATAATACTCATTAATAATAATCTTAAAGTCTAAAGAACAATACACATGTTCATTGATAGGAACATCCAATGACACATATAAATGTGGATTTCCTACTGGTGGGTCTCATTCCTATAATATCCTACTGGATATTACCAAGGGAGTACACCATGAAAAGATGTCTCAAAGTCCTATGAGTCTCCACCGCTGATAGACTGTATCATTTTTTCCCTCAAATGATATCATCTGGTTATAGAACATACATTTTAAGAATAGTTTTGTAGCACTTATGGGTTCTCATCATAGCGGGGAATTGTTATGACCTTTCAGTGTAACGGTTACTCTTAGGACATTATCACATACTATGTTATACAAAATAATAATAACGCTATCATAATAAGTTTATTAATATTAAAAACTATGAATACATGTTATCATAAAGTACATAGTATTTGTTCCTATAGAACCAACTCCAACAAATTACCCATTTCATGCATTATAATAGGCACATCCATCAGAGGCTATCGATCCAATACAACCCATGAATCTATCATAACTTAATGAGCAACATGCATCAGGTTTTTTTTATTATAAGTTTGTCAAATTAATCACGTCATTTTTTCCCATTGTAGTGTGAATTGAGTCTTTTTTTCTTTGATCTTATTTAGAGAGATATTCTAATAGAAAACATGGTCGCACTCGTATGTGTAAATCCTGGAATCACCAAACACAAATAATGGTAGATTATAATGAGGAAAATCAGATGATTGGTAAAAATTCTAGGCAATGTAGAACTTTTATAGGAACTTTATCCAAGTAAAATTATAGCATTCTTGTGAAACTAGTCTCATGGAGGAATATTGGTAATGAAATCAAGGAAAACCATGGTTAGAGATATTGGTAAGAACAATTACTAAATTTATATCTATATTATTTTTTATTGATATGAATTAACATATTCATTGCATTTTTTTTAACTTTACTGATGGTGAAGTAGCTAAGGTTTCATGTTTGATGGGTCTTAGGGAGTTATGGTGATCATATAACCACGAGTTATACATTGGTTGGAAGAGTAGAATCAATTCTGATTTAGTGGGAGTACCAATATTCCTTGATTGTAAAACAACACAATATCAGGAAATAACCTCACATTAGAAGAGTAATGAGTTTAAGGTATTCCAAATATTTAATGGTTTTCATAGAAAATTTAGTTCTTATTAATTGTATTTAATTTTTTTTAGGATGAATCATAAAAAAACAAAGATTCAATGAAATATTTTCACACTTTGGGGTACACTACAATGCCCGAGCATGAGAGGCGTTAGGTACATTAATATGAATAGAAATAAAATCTATATTAATATTATTAAACAGTTAGATTTTCATGTTGAAATTTAATTTTTATTTTCATTAATCCCTTTAATATAGGGCTGAAAATTCCCCTTTTAAATGTCCAAATGGACAATGGTCCAATTTTTCAAAATCTAAATGGCCAAATGGATAAAGAAAAATGGCCAAAGAGCTAAATGGCTAAATGAACAAATATAAAAAGGGAAAAATATTCAAACGGAAAAATATCTAAGTGGGAAATTGGCCAAGTGGGAAATTGGTCAAATGGCCAAATGACCAATTGGGAAATTGACATAATGGCCTAATGTCCAGATGGACAAATAGTTAAATGGAAAAATGGAGAAATGGACAAAGGGACAAATGGAAAAGTGGTAAATTGGAAAATTGTTTAATTGGCCTTTTGGTGTTTTGGTATTTTGGCCATTAGGACCTTAGACCATTTCCCCATTTAGCCAAACAGCCAAATATCCAAAAGGATAAAGGGAAAAATGGCCAAAGGTCCAAATCTCCACCATAGGGACAAATTTCCAAATTTCCAAATTTTGAAATGGAAAAATGGAAAAATAGACAATGGGAAAATGGTAAAATGGACTAATGGACTAATGGACTAATGGAAAAATGAAAAAATGGAGTAATAGAATAAAGTAAAATTCCCAAAGGTCCAAATGGCCTCATGGAAAATTGGCCAAATAAGAAATTATCCTAATATAAAAATGTACAAACAGACAAATGGTCAAATGGCCAAAGGGGAAAAATGTCCAAACAACCAAATGGTAAAACAGAAAAACATCCAAACATACAAATAGCCAAAATTCCAAATGAAAAAATGGGAAAATGGCCAGGTGGAGAATTTGACAAGTGAGTAATTAGACAAATTTCCAAATGGTCAAATTTCCAAACGGCCAAATGGCTAAACGTACAAAGGGAAAAACGACCAATGGTCAAAATGGACAAAGGGACAAACACACAAAAGTCCATATGCCCAAATGGACAAAGTACCAAATGGAAAAAGGGACAAAGGTAAAAATGGACAAACATACAAAGGGATAAAGGGAAAATTAGCCAAAGGTCCAAAGGGCCAATTAACCAATTGCAAAAATGAAAAAATGGACAAAGCGTAAAATGGTCAAATAATAAAATGGATAAATGAACAAACAACGAAAGGTCCAAATGGATAAATATAAAAATGGATAAACATCCAAATGACCGAACAACCAAACAGCTAAACAGCTAAATGGCCAAACATCCCAATAGAAAAATACCCAAGTGGGAAATTTTCAAAGTAGGTAATTTTCCAACTAACCAAATTTTCAACTAGCCAATTGGCCAAACGGACAAATGGAAAAACTACCAAAGGACCAAAGGGAAAATTGACCAAAGGTTCAAATGGACAAGTGAGAAATTGGCCTAATGCTGAAGGGTCACACTGCCAAAAGGCCAGATGACCAAAGGGCCAGACACCTAAATGGCCAGATGCCCAAACAGCTAGATGCCCAAATGGCCAAGTGGCCAAATGACCAAAGGCTTAAAGGGAAAAAGGGATGATTGGACAAGTGGGAAATTTTCTAATTAAAATGGATAAAAGGCTAAATGGACAAACTGCCAAATGGCCAAAGGTCCAAATAGCCAATAGCCAAAGGTCCAAATGGCCAAACAACCTAACCAAAAAAATGTACATGAAGACCAAATGATCAAAAATACCAAGTGTCTAAATAAATAAATAATGTAACACAAATAAAATTATAACGAAATTAAAATACAAGATGAATCCACGTCATACCCATATTAATCATGCTAATTAGTATGTATTTTTTATGTTATGCCATTAGTATTAAATTTCTAATTAAATGTATATTTAGATACTTCTTTATTTTATAGATTTATTCGACAGCTGAAATTTTAAATAATTCTAGTTTTATCACTTTTATATTATTTAATAATGTAGTATTATACGAATTAATTTCATTTACAACAAGATACATTAGGCATCAAAGGTTGTATTCCTCGAGCAAAGTTATTTTTCCCGAGTAGGATAAAAAAGGGTGGAAGTGTTGTAAATTCATAGACACAAGAAAATATTGTATTTATTTATTGATATTTCAAATTTTGATATGTAATTCATAGTTAAATATCTTGTCTATATTTTCTACAGTATTCCCTAGAGGCCCTTGATGAGAAAGAAGATGAAAAATTCAGTCCAAATGATCATTTGAGATAGGTATTAAGTGAGGATCACCAGGGAGAGTCATATGTCGACATGGAGAAAACATCATCCCCACTAGGTATTGGCCCTAATCGGGTGCCTCTCAAGCCTCTCACACCACTGAGCTTCAAAACACTCATGCAGAAGCAGCCGAGGCCAAAAAATAACTATATAGAAGCATGAATGAGGAAAAAAGGTCTCTGAACACTTTCTGAAAGAAATATCAGTTATCTGTCTATCACTTCCATCAAAGGATGATTCTATTTTTGATTATTTTATGAAATAAATTTACTCTTTATATTATACCTTGAGTGATTTCAATGAGGGTCCTAGTGGCGGTCGAGCTGATGATACTACTGGTGGTGGTGGTGGTGATGATGATGCTGATGATGTTGGTGTTGGTGCTCCAGATGATGTTGTTGGTGATGGTGGTGATGAGGATATTACTAATGGTTATAAGGATGAAGATGTTGGTGATGGGAGAGATATTTATCCCCTCTATTTTTTGATTTAGTAGGAAAAAGACATCAGAATGTGGTTTAATGACTTGAATTGATTGGTTGTTTGGATGTATATGTATGTTTTAGTATTGTAAATGGTTTGAAAATTATTACAAGAAGTTGGTTGAATGCTAAATATACAATATATGTATTGCATTGAATGTGTATTGTGGTTTGTATTTTGTTTACAGGTTTGGGATGGACTGGAAGGGCTACTACTGCCAGTTTTAGAAGGGTAGCTATACACACGCTTCAATGAACCATGGGTATATAGTGTCTACTGGGACAAGTTATACCCACATTTCTACTAACCATGGGTATGTATCTATACCCATAGTTTAAAAAAAATCATGGTTATGATGAAAATATCCAAGGCTATACCCACAGTTTCTATAGAAACCATGGGTATAAATCTATATTAATGGCTCTATCAGTCACGGTTCATAGAACTGCGGGTATAGCCTATAACCATGGTTTTATAGGTTATTCCCATGATTTAGAACCATATTTATAAGCTATGTTTCCAGTAGTTGATTGTAGTGTGCGGTACTAATCCAGAGTGAACCTTTTAGCAACCAGAGTAGGAGTTTTTTTAATATATGTTTTTAAAAAAAATATTTATTTAAATGATTCTAGATTGAAAATATTTTGAAAACTAAGGTGGAAAGGTGGCATTGTCGATGTCGCCTTTCGATTAAGTCGAAAGGAAACATCAGTGATGCTTCCTTTCATCAAAAAAAGAGTAAAAATACTTATTTTAAATATACATGTTTGCATATTTAGAATTTTTATTTTTATTTTGTTTTATTTTTTATATATATATACAACAAAAAAACCTCAGAATTTAACTACTACTTAATATCCAACATTAATTACATTAATGAAGTCTAAAATTATAAAAAAAAACTCTCAACAAGGGCTCCATTTTATAAGAGGTATTGCCCTGAATATCATTCTGGATTTCAAATGTGGGATTATAGTTCTCCCTTTCCTACACTGAATTAATAATATATTATTATTAATAATTTTTAATCAATTAATAATAAATATTAATTACCAATAAATAATAATAATAATACATAAATAATAATTAACTATTATTGTTTACTACTAAATATTAATAATTAACTAATTTATTTTAATAATATTTTAATCAATGTTAATTAATACTAATTAATTACTATTTAATAATATTAATAAACAACTAATTAATTAATAAATAGTTAAAAATAATTAATATGTTTAAGTTAATTAGAAATTAAATAATAGATAATAAATAATAAATAATATTAATAATAACTAAATGATAAAAAATAAATATATAATGTATAATGATAATTACTATTAATTAGTAACTAAAGAATAATTTTAAATATTTATTAGTAATTATTGTTTATTAGAAGTTACAATTATTAAATAGTAAATAATATATTTTAATTTATATTTTTTATTAATTAATATTAATTAGCAACAATTATTTAATTAAATAATAATTAATTAATCATTGATATTTTAATAATTTAATCATTATTAATAATATTTAGTAATAAAATAATATTTTTAAATATTTATTAGTATTTTTATAATAATTAATATTAATAATTATTAATAAATAATTGATTAGTTAGTTATTTTTTACTCAATATTATTAATAAGTAATTACATTTTTTATAATTACTAATTAATTAATTACTAATAATTCTATTTATATTTTTAATAATTACTTACGAAATAATAATTTTAATTATTTATTAGTAATTGGAATTAGTTGGTAATTAATATTTATTAGATATTAATATTATTTAATTAATATTTATTAGTAACTAATATTTATTAGCACTAATTAGTTAATTAATTAATACTAATATAATAATAATTAATTAACAATTAGTAATTTAATATTTTAATCATTATTATTTGTATTTAGGAACTAAATAATAATTTTAAATATTTATTAGTAATTGTTTAATAATTATTATTATTTATTAATAAATTAATAATATTTTTAATAATTATATTATTATTTTTAATAATTAGTTACTAAATAGTAATTTTAAATATTTATTAGTAATTAATATTAATAAGTAATTAATATTTATTATAAATTAATATTATTAAATTGTAAATCATATTATTTAATTAAAATTTATTAGTACTTAATATTGATATTGTCAAAAATAATAATTAATATTTATTAGTAATTAATATTAATTAACAACAATTAATTAATTAATTAATTAATTCTAATATAATAATAATTAATTAGCAATTAGTAATTTAATAATTTAATAATTATTATTAAAATTTAGGAACTAAATAATAACTCTTAATATTTATTAGTAATTTTTTACAAATAATTAATAATATTTAATAATTAATTAATAATTAATTTGTAAATTATTAACTACTATTATTAATAAGTAATTATATAATTCTTAATTACTAATTAATTAATAACTATTTACTATTAAAAATTTATAAGTAAATAAATAGTAATTAATAATATTAATTAATATTATTTAAAATATTTCTAATATAAATTAGTTAATTATTAATCTTTAGTAGTAAACATTAATATTTAATTATTATTTATGTATTATTATTGTTTATTAGTAATTAATATTTATTATTAATTAATTAAAAATGATTAATAGCCATATATTATTAATTCAACGTGGGTAAGAGAGAACCTGAATCCCAAATCAGAAATCCAAAATGATTTACAGGGCAAGCCCTCTTATAAAAGGATGCCCTGGGTGAGGGTTTCTATCAGAATTCCAGACTACTTTAAAGGAAGTAATGCTGGATATTAAATAGCACTTAAATTCTGCTGAAAATTTTTGTTATATATATATATAAACAAAAAAACATGTATATTTAAGATAATTTTTTTTAAGAAATGTGGCATCACCGAATTCTCATTTCGACTTAACCAAAAGGTGGCATCAGTGATGCCTCCTTTCCATATTAGTTTTCAAAATATTCTTAACCTAGACTAGTTTAAATAAATATTTCTTTAAAAAACATATATTAATAAAATTCCCAAAGTTTCCTCTATAAGTGATTGAGATCAACCCAAATGACCATAAAAGAAATAAAGGCTCTATTTTGCTAGAATAAATAGAAAATGAGACAAAAACTGAAGTAAAGGATGGAATGACATTAGAGATATAATGGATAACGTTATTTCTCCATGAGAAAGTACAATAGGGTGACAAAGATAAATAGAAGTTGAAGCGCAACTATCTACAAGAATTAAGTGAGGTTTTTAACCGATGAGATTCCCTAGTGAAATATTAACAAGATTGTATTGATGATTTATCTATCCAATTGGTGATTCAAGGATGTATCAAACCAATATATGATTTTCTTGGCTACTCGATCTAAGGATTTTTATGATATTCCTGTAAGGGATCAAAAACATGTTGAAATAAAATCACCATTTATGATATGCATATTTTTTAAGGCATAACATGGTCATTGTATTAAATAAATCCACATCATCCATTATGATACACTATATTGTAAAACGTATTTTAGTCATAATTTACTATAACAATATATCGCTCGCTAAAAAATGAAGGTTTGGAGTACTTCATTCAAGAATCTATTATTCTTAAAACATAAAATCATTATATTTCTATAATGATCAAGGTCAAATCATGTCTTGATCAATTCTAGCCATATATGAATGTCCACAACACAATTGGGTGATATATAGTGCAAAATCATTTTTTGTATGGACATTTTCTAACTAAAGTGGGTAATGGTTGAATAAAGAGGACAGGTGTCTTAGATGTAGTTATAGATAACCCAAAAAGAGATAAAATATTATTCATACATATTTTATAACATAATTAGTTAATTAATTAAAATAGGTAAAATTTTGAAAAATTGTGGGATGAATTAAATTTTTATAGTGAATTTGGGAAATTGTTAGGAATAAATTATGATGTGTCCACCACTAAGAGGGGTGCATTGGTGTTGGTATCTTTTAAATCAATATAAAACTTTTATCCTTTGCCACCTCTTCACTTGTTTGGTGAATGGATCTCACTCTTTCTTTATCTTCACCTTTGGTTGGTAAGAATGTAGAGTAAGTATAAAAGCACACAATAAGACATCAGATTTTTTAATGAGGTTTTCCTCTATTTAGGATAACTATATTCCAAGTGTACCATGATTATTATCTGACTGACTGGAAAGTATTTTTTTTTATTAAGAAAAACACTTTTACGGGAAAAGTGAGAAACCGTAGGTTCCAACAAACACCCAACAACCCAATCAAAAGAAAGTAAGAAACAGGATACCTCTTTCAAGCAACAGCATAACCACCATCCCCATGCAGGGCACTCGGCGATCCCATGCAAGCATGGTCCCTCCCGATGTTGCCATCCCTCCAAAACAGCCATGTCCCAAATGTCCTGCAAAGAAGCTGACAGAAAGCTCTAGCCCAACCAGAAGACATGTGACGTACCGACAAACAGCACACAAACCGCACAACACAGAAAAACCTCCATGCCAGACCGAAGACCCCCTAACCCATGCATGTAAACCACCCAATTAACTAGGAGCATTGAAGATGAAACTAAGCTTCCCAGATACCATGTCCCGAGACAATTGCCAAGATAACGAAGAAACCTGTATGTTTGGGGAATCTGACAGAATTTTTTCAAATTCCGAGGCCAATTGGTCCCATGATTGAATATACTCCTCGATGTTGATCCTCCCTCTATTGAAACCCCAAACCAGGATTGAGTCTTGTTTATCAATCCAAGCATATTGTTCCTCATTGAATGTTGCCCTTAAGGTTCTCCCCGTCATGGAAGCGGCCTCCTGCTCCGAGGCATTGAGCCATAACACCTGCTCAGACACTTCCTCCTCACACACAACTTCCATCTTATTATCAAAAGAATCATGGAAAAGGGTATGGCCTTGAACTCGTTATCTTGGCACTAACCAGATATAAAGCATGAAATAGCTTTTTACTCCTCTTTATAAAGTTATAGGATTGGATTAATTCTAATGAGGTGTGATAAAAAAATCAACCATGGTCTTCTCTTAACATAAATGATCTGATCTATTTCTTTATAGCAATCTTTGGCGCTACCTCAAACTCAACATCAGTGTGTTATCTCGAACTTCTTTATACATCTACAGTATACGAATTTTATAGGCTGGACATCTTAATTTCTCAACCTGAGTATGACTGGTGGTAGATAAGGTTGGATTCTCTGTTCTCTTTTTCTTCTTATTCATCTCAGTGCACAAGAATAGCACTGGGACTCTATTTCTTTCGTTGATACACAGGGTCTACAACAAATGTTGTATCAGGTTTATCTCTTCTCTTTTCTTTGACTTATATAAAATGAAACACACACACAATCTAATATCTTTTTATTCCATGGATTATTCCTATATATATTTAATATTTATTTTGTGGTAATTATTCTCATAATATTCAGCAATCAAATTACCACAAATCTTAGCATTCATGTTTTCTGAAATCTCATATCTTAAAATTATGATACCTTGAGTATTTGGTTTCCTTTTAATATTATTGTATGATCATAAATTAAAAATAATCTAAAGGTATTCCTCATCATCTCCCTAAAATTCAAATATCCTTCCATGTTTTCATAAGGTTTTATACAGCACTTGACTAGTGGTTGTGTTTCCTTTTCATTCTCATCACATGCTTGTGGCATGATTACCTCACCTCAGTGAATACATTATATTTTCATAAGGTAGTTTGTACCTTATTAAATCAACTCTACAAGGATCTTAGAATGTAATTTATGAAGATCATTTCATTAACCTTATAAACTCCATTTACCTTACAAGATTCAAGTTGGAGTTGGTGCCCTAGAACCAACTTATGTGTACTTTATGATAACATTATTCATAGTTTTAAATATTAATAAACTCCTTATCATGTCATGATTGTTCTTCTATGTAACATAGTATGTGATTATTTCCTATGAGTATCCATCCGACAAAAATGTCATAGCAGTTCCCCACTATGACAAGAACCCAAAACTGATACGACACTATTCTTAAATATATGTTCAATAGCCGGATGATATCATTTTAGGGACATAAATTATACATTCTATTAGAGGTGGGAGACTCATGGGAATTTGAGGCACCTTCTCATGGTTTACTCCCTTGGTAATATTCAGTGTAAGATATTATGATAATGATACCCATTAGTAGGAAATCAACATTTATATATGTCATTAGATGTCCTTATATGCAGACGTTTGTATTGAACCTTATACATTAATATTATTATTAATGATTATTATAAGTTGTGAAATTTGATGTATTGATGAAAACAATTATGAGATATGTTCGCGGAGTGGTAGCATACGTTGGGTGTGTCACGAGTAGTATTGCATTAATGAATAATGTGAGAAAGGATTTGTCCCATCTATTCTTTAATAGAAGTTGATATCTCAGGACCTCTTATATAAATGATATAGCCTAAATAAATCCATTTCAATGGTGTTCTATAGGAAATTTCAATTTCTAGTAATTCAAATAAAGTGACATTGATCAAATAGGTTGATGGTATCGACATGAAACCTTCTTGATTTAAGATATCGTGATAAAGGGATTATATTACATAATAATAATTCATATGAGGTATTAGGTCATTGTGTCATTAAATTATTTCTCTATGGGTACCTTTGTCTGTTTATAGATTCTAACCTTTAACTTTAGGCTACTTTTTCTATTTCCACTGAGAAAGAGGCCTAGGGGTCACATAATAAGTGTATCCAGAATCTCAGTTAAATAATAATATTATTATTTATTATTTAACAAGTTTAATAATTATAATTCCCACATGTGGTTTAATAATTATTCATATTTTATTGATCACATATATTCTGTCACCAGTTATTCGAGAGAATATAATGTGAGCATAATATTTAATAAATATTTATTTTCTATTTAGGGAATATAATATTTATTTATTTATTATCAAATAATACAGTGATATTTATTTAATAAAAAAATAGTCATTATTCAAGGCTCAATAAATATTATGGAGGAATGGTGGACTATGTTTATTGTCCGGGTGAGAAATAATAAATATTGAATATTATTGGATTAAATAATATTTAATTTAATTTGAAAGTTAAGAACATGTTGAGAAATAACAATATTATTATTATTATTTGACATGGGGTTTCACAGAGATTAAATAAATAATAAAGGTAACTTGTGTAATTATTTATTTCTAACCCTAGAAATATATAAACCTAATTATAATATTTTCTCCGAGAGACAATTCATTTGTTTTGGTTTTGCACAATAGATTAGGAGAATCCTCTCAAGCCCTAGAGATCCCCTTCTCCAATAACTCTCCTAGGAATAGAGAGCGATCTTCCTCCACATCCCACTCTCAAGTCAAGAGAGATCTAGTAGAATGCTTTGGAAGTGGTTATGAAGGCAATCAAAGGTGTATGAAGCAAGTGATGGGATCTGTTGTGCTAGAACCCAGAGATTCTTATGGTGATGTTAGGATATTTGTGGAATACATGTAGATCACTGTTAGAGGGAATCTGCTTTGATTCCTACAAATTCAAATATTGTAAAATTAATATCTATTTTTAGATCCATCAATTTTTCAATAAGGTAATTCTTTAATTGAGTAAATTAATTATAAATAATATGTGATGATCCTCTCTCTGGTTTTGGCATTGTATCCCTTGTATATTTTCTTTGATTAAATTATTTATATCATGATGTTTATTGTTGTGTAAATATTAGATTGATCATCGATCCTGATAAAAATAAAAGATGTGCACGACCCATCGCACACTTCTGCTATACCCAGAACCTTCACTTCATAAGTTTTAAATAAACCTTATGAGCAGATCAACCTTATGATGGTTCAGGTTTTACTGTATAAACTTTATCACATGAACTCTACAAACTCAAACTTTATCATTCTTATTATTCATTATCATCTTCCTCATTTCTACTTGAATAGTGAGTAACAAAATTATGATTTTTGGATTTAAAATAACAACATGTGCATCATCATATTGATGTTCTGATTATCTTCTAGATAATTTTCAAACTCATTCGTCCTCTTCAAAATTATATCTCAAAATATCACTATAACTTTTGGTGATTCTCAAATCACTACATGCAGTGAAATATCATACTAGTAGAGCCATGATATAAAATTTCAAATTTAGAGTGCATACTCAGGCTATCAATATGGAAAGATATTCTACTTTTCAAAGCTCATTTACTTCAGACGCACTGGAATCTTCTAGAGAATATATGGCCTTAATTTTCTTCATAGTGCAATGATATTGAACATTACATGGAACCTGGTGATCTTATAAGGTAGATTCCAATTTATTGAAGATCATCATGTATTCCTCATAAGAAAACCTAAGTTCTTGAGGTTGAATATGACATGAGTAATTTTGTTTCTGTTATAAACATCATGTTTCAAAATGATGAACAATTCCACACACAGTGGTGGTTTCTCATGTGTCCCCCCACACGCCTTCTCTATGCATAGACCTGTGCACTACCTTTTCTCTCCATTTCCTCCATTGAGATGGGGATCCTTTGAGCTCATCCACTATTATGGATAGTATGATAATCAGATAGTTCTTACTAGTTTGTCACATTTTTAATTCCTTTAATAAAAAAATCCAAGTAGCCTGACTCATACACACTTTTTAATAAGTAAATGAATGACTCATATATGGTTCCCAATCCTTTTCTAAATATTTAAAGTGATCTTAAAATGAATAAAATCAATTTGAAACATAGAATTTAAAAAATCCTTCAACTCAATCAATCTTACTCTTCAAACATATTTACCATAATATGGATGGATCTTTGATATTCTAACGGTATCACCACACCTTGATTCCAAGCCTCATTAAATATACAGAATTCATCACTCATAATAATTTCTTACTTGTGAACCTCATTCTTTTTCTCAACATTCTTGAGAACTCCAATATACATCCAATCCATAATATTCTTCACATATTGTCATTATTCAAGATAGTTTCATTCTCATTGACACTTACTAACAACCAATACAACACAAACAAAAATTTGGTTCAAAAAAAATATCCCTTTATATTTTTTATCAATACCAATGTTAGAAAAAGGTGTTTCAATATGAAAACCAATTTTTCATGTTAATATGTCAACCAATTCATCTTTTCCAGTCATTGTCATTTCTTCTCTCCCCCTTTCTTATTAAATTCTTTCATTTCATTCTATCTCTCTTATTGATAACAAATAAAAATAGCTAGAGAGAGAATATGGTATCATTTCATACTGATGAAATGTTCTATCAATCATTCTAATCTAAGTCTACAAGAGTCATGCTTGGTGTAGAAACAAGAGGGTAGGGTTTAGACAACAAAGTTATCCATTAAAAAATTGATTATAATACCAACTATTACCTCTTACCAACTCATTTCCTTAAGGGATATCTAAAAAAATTTTAGGCTGAAAAAATTGACACCAATTGATAAGAATATCCTTTTGAATAATTACAACCTGAAATGCCTAATCTTATCACAATACACAAGTAAAAACACAGCTAGAAAGTTTTCACAATCCAACCCATCGAGGCTCGCCTAGGTAGTAGTAAGAAAAGATTGATACCCCAAGCATGTCTCTAATATGCTAAGAGCTAGCTACTAGAAATAAGTAGGCATATCATACACATGGGGGTATTGGCCTAAATTATCAGTACACATGTAAACTGTAATGACTCAGTTTTTTCCTTGTAAATCATTGGGAATATTTTAAATAATACTTTTAGAACTAGGCACTGAGTTAGTACGGGATTCAGAGACATAGGGAGGCTCGGTATTGATATAATAAAATTATTAAATATTTTATATCATTCATGCATTGTTTTTCTAAAATAATATAATAAATCTCAAACATGATCTCATATCAGAAATATGAGGCCACCCTTAAATCCAAAATGTGGGTTTTACTATATGTGGGACATAATCTTTGTATGTGTCATGTGTTTAGCTTGAGCGTCATCATGAGTGGAATAATAATTAAATTAATTAATATATTTATTAAACTATTATAATTAAGCCTAAACCTAAATCCCCCTTTATATAAATACGATTATGAAAAATATCTAGGGTTCTCTACATAACCCTAGGGATTGAGAGAGGGTCTATTAGAGGATCGTTTTTGGATGATCAATGATGGATCATGGATTGGAAATCATTGTTCCAGTCGTAGATTTTGGTTATTGACAATGATAGTGATGTGTGACCATTCTATGTTAGTGATTGATCCAAGCTCGTGGTAGGGTGATTTTATTTTCATTGGTTTAATCCCCATTTATTTACCCCATAATGAACACAAATCAACTCCACTAACAAATTGATTCGTAGGTCGATCAGGTTTTAATGGTATTGATTTATCTTCCTAAAGTTAGGAATTGATGGTATTTTATTATTGGTTATTGGTTATTCATTATTCATTCTAATAGAAATTAATTGAGGCTAACCCAAACAAAGTTCGAGGGTTGTTCCCTTTTTTTGTTTTTGAATTTATTCCACTATTCTTTACGTGTTCATTGCTGGTGTTTTATTTGACTGATGGTTTGACCAATACCCGGTGGATGATCATCATGTGGTCGTTCTTTGGAACAACGGATCATCATTGTGGGTTTGGGTCCATGATCAATGGAGTGATTGAGGTGAAAAGAACATGGTAGAATATTGGAGCTGGATTGAGATCAGACCAATGTTTCTCTATTTCATGGTTTGGCATGCAATGATGGCATGGTGTGATGGAAATGATTCATAAGAGGATTAAATGGACAAAATCTAGCCACCAATGATGGATGAGCTCAACCGGAATGATATTTGTGATTAACGGTGAGTCATAAGGTGGATTCAGCGATGGAGGCAATGTGAGAAGAAGATGAATGAAGGTACTGGGTTTCTAGAAAAATCCCAACTACATAGGGTGTAGTCCTAAGAACACATATTGTGTAGTCCCCTCCTGCAGTATTATGGTTTATGCATAGAGAAAAATATCACACATTGTGTGACACATTACACACGTCATAAGACCCATAGTTGTCAGCTCAGTGTGTACCTTAGGGTTACATGATAATTAACATGGGCACAACCATAGTACATAGGAATGACCTAGTACTCAAACATGTACAAGTACATAGGCATGGAAAGAGTACATGGGCAAGGACTGAAGTACATGGTCATGGGCCAAAGTACACAGACTTGGGTAGGCGGCACATGGAAAATGTCATCCTAAACTTTACATGTTGTGTATCATAAAGGGACATGATATGTATACGGAGGAAGACATGTGATTTTAGATGGGAAGGCATGATCATACTTGAGATAGACAACACACACCCTATACTTTTTCTAGGGCAAGTTGAGGCCTTTTGCCTCTTTTATAAAGATAAGTATCTGTCGGGTTTGTTCCCTTGGTCCATCCCCATGAGGTTACAGTGAGACACTACATCATAAGCATAGGATGTGATACCCTCTATGAGATTAGTGTCGGATATAGTTATGGATTCCCACTATGTGACTCAGGGTGTGATCCTATATCATTTCTTCTACTTCCCTATGTGTTATTTGAGGAATAGTCATGACCAACTTACATGAGTTTATAATCCCTTCTTTGTGGGTTATTCTAGATAGGGTACAGTACACCACAGAGGACTTAGGTAAGATCCTCTATCTATGTATCAAGGTCTTTAGAGTTCCATTGGGTACTTCTTTATAGTAAGGTTTAGAAATAACAACCTCTCTAATGAGCTCAATCGGTGATAGCTTAGCTCATGGAGTGAGTTCTTCTGAATGAGTGTTACCTTGAAGCCTCAAGAAGAATCCTATATATGGCAGTATAGTTAAGATCTATTTGATACTTGGTGTATGTTTTAAATATTTCTAGGTGTTCTTATTGTTATTTCTCATGTCTTGATTGTTATATCTTCATGATGATGAGCTGACTACTCTCTTGATGCTTTACATTTGATTATTTAGGGTGTCTTATTGGTTATTGTTATATTCACCCCTACATGGGTTCTTCCCACACATGTCATATCCTATAAAGATGAGAGGTCATTTGAAATAGTCTTAGGAAGACCAGTAGTGGGTGGAGTACAATGATCTTGACAGACCATGGTTTGTACCAGGTGTTTCATTTGACAATATTCACCTCCTACTTAACTGGTTGGACTCTTTTTGTAAGTATTATGGTGGGACTATATTTTGTCCCTTTATGATTTCCATTACTTTTGTCATACTCTAATGTGGGATAGATGTTATGCATGCATTATGGTATCATTTATGTTTTACCTTTTAGCATTGTATTGTTATATGAAGATGTGTGTGTGTGTGTGTAGATACCTTAGGCTAAACCCTCTCATGTGTGTGATATGCCTACTCGGTGCTAGTCATCATCCTTCAGACCATTAGAGATGGGCTTGGAGTGTTACATTGGTTTTTTTTTCAGCCAGGTGGGCCTCGGTGGATCATTCCATGACACAGACATATCCATACACCATCATAATATAGAACAGATAAATAACTGATATTATAGATGCATGTATAATAAGTATTCCACATTACAGTACAACAAGTAGTACATAAAAATATAAAAAGTCCAAATACAATCCCACAAAAAACTACAACTAATCCCAACCTACTGACAAAATGGGGGTAGATACCCAAAATCAACTCTTGGATCCATCTGAGGTTCGTCTATAACAACTAATCTTCACCTACTCCCAGTCCACCTAGGACTCCAACAAAAGGCTTTTCATCTTCATAAGACACAACATGTGTGGGAAGAGCCCATGAGGGGTGAATATAAACATACCTAGTATGACACCCAGAAATCACCAAACAAAAAGCACCAAGAGAGAGTAGTAATTTCCATGAAGGTATGTCAATCAAAATATGAAAAAACCATAATAATAACCCATATATGATCAACAAGAAGCCCAAATGAAAAGATAAAGGGGATATTAATATCCACAGTTATCTAAGAGTGATGAGTCATATTTTAGCTCTAAAGGTCTATCTTTAATGCCCAAAATCTTTTGCAACCGCACAACAATCCATATAGAGGGAATGCACCTCGCCACTACACTCTAAAACCAATGGGGGATATCTCTTAGACATTAATCTCATGTAACATTTCAAGAATCCATATGGAGGGACCTCACCTCACCACTACACTCCATGGTCTAGGGGGAACAATCTCTAGTGGAGGACTCGCTCCTCATTGGAGCTCAAAGGAAGGGGGTGCCACTCCATATATAGACCTGTGCCTAATGTAGTATGGGGGGTTTCCAACTCCACCTATGTAAATATTATAGAGGACCCATGACCTGGGGTGATAGTGTAAGATCCTGACCTTTTTTGGATTCATATCGAGCGTGTTTTAGGTACTTTTTGAAGCTTTTAAGTACCTTTTATTTGGAGTTGTGGATTGGGGTGCGTTTGGGTGATTTTTCAGAAAAAATTAAAGGAAAGTGGTTTGTACACGGTTTGCGCACGGTTTGACAAATCGTGTGACAAAACCATGCCAAGCATGCAAAACTGGACAAAGAGATCCACACAGTTGGTGCATGGTTTAAAAAATCATGCGACCAAACCATGCCAACCATGAAAAACTGGACAGAGGAGTCCACACGGTTGGTGCATGGTTTTCCCTAACCATGCGTCTCTGCCCAGGAAACCATGTGCATGGGATTTTAATTCTGAAAATAATTTTTAAATCCACCCAAACCCATGATATTTCCATATTTTCAACCTAAGATCAGGCTTGAATAATTATAGGTGTTTCTAAATCCTCCTAGAGAGATTCCAAGGTGATCCAAACACCGTTCTTTGAGATTGAAATCCCAGATTAAAGATTCACTCTCCTCTCAGTAAGTGAATTTCATCCCATTTCTTCTCTTATTCTTTCTCTTACCTTTTCTAGATCTTTTCATGGAATATCTCCACCATTTTTCTAGGATCTAAAACTATGATTTAAGATCTAGATCTAGGATTGTAGATATAGATCTATATTTTCAAGATCTTGATGCCTTTAATCTTAATTTTGGTTTTAGGGATTTGGATTCGGAGCTTGATTGACGACATTGTGCTGCTCAGATTTTGGGGATTTCTGTTGGGATAACTTCCATCAACAAACTGAGGTAGGTGGTCTAAATCGCACTTCCATAGTCATGATTTATGATATGTGTATGAGTTTATGAATTTTCTAGGTTCCCTTGATAATTGAATTCCCTAATTGGATTAATTAGGAATAAGGATTTGACTTGTAATCTGCCTTGGTGGTTAATTGATAATTGATCACGAAAAAAATTAAGGGGGTTGCCCAAATTGATGTTTGTTTTGGATATTGATTTTGGGTTGAGATATTTTCTTGAGATATTTAATTGTTTTAATAAGATAATTAATTAGGGGTAATTAATTATGGAATTATGTTTGGCTGTGTAAGATAATTAATTGTGAGAATTAATTATGTTTCAAGAAGTTGACCAAAGATAATTAATTGGAATAATTAATTATGAGTCATGATGTGATAAAAGATAATTAATTGGGAGAATTAATTATGACTTGTTGGGATTTGGTATGAATAATTAATTAGGGAAAGAGAATTATGTTGATTGATTAATTAATTGATGAATTAATTAATGGGTTATATGCTTATTTAATTGTCTAACTATTGGACTTTGAAATATTTAACTAATCATTGTATTAGTAAATAAATAATGTGGAAAATCCTTATGAATTAAATAATGATTAAATGGTTGAGATTTCGTGGTGCTAGGCATAACATCCTAGACTGATTAGAAGTTGGGACTTGGACAAGGCATTCCTCCCTAATAGTTATTCAAGCTTGAGATTATGGGGTGATAGGCATGGTGACCTACACAGAATGAGAAAAGAAGTGCAAGGCATAATGACCTACACTCAATGAGATTTTCAGTTCTAGGCATGGAAACCTACATCAAATGATTAATGATAATAATGAATGATGAATGATGATTCAACTAATAATTGGGGTGATAGGCATGACGACCTACACCAAATGATTAATGATAATGAATGATGATTAAAATGGGAAACATGAATTGAAATTGGCATAATTTGATGATTAAATAATAAATGAAAATGTGATAACTATTTAAATTATGCATTGAATTTATTGCTTTATAAAACTGCATGCACTATCTTTTGACTGGACTCATTTTTGACACCATTGGTGGTGGCCTAATGAGTTATACTCACGCCCTATTTGGGTCGCCTGATCGACACCTAATCAGACTTTGTTTTTGCAGGAATAGATAAGGGAAAGGCTATATGATAGGATGCAGTTTGGGATTGGAGTATGGGAGAGGGAACCGGGCGTGGATCAAGACCCATTTTGGAGTCGTTGTGTCTTTACTTTGAGTTTCATTGTAGACGCTTGGAACTTGAATTGTCATAGAATGTATTACCTTTCAATTGAGTATTGTATTCTCTGGTTTTGAATATCATATTTCATGGTATTGTTCTGGTTATATATACGCTTATGTACTTGGTTATTTTTATTTTCTTTCGCTGGTGTTTAATTCTGATAACATAGGGTATAGTCTCCCCAAGACTGACATACCAGACCATTGATACTAGTCAGCACCCTCTGGAATATGGGTAGGAACTCTTGAGAGAATGTGGCCAACCAGATCGGGGCACCATTCAATGGATCTTGGGCCGGGATGTCACAATGTGGTATCAAAGGATTTTTCTTTTCTTTCTTCTTCTTTTTTCTTAAAATTTTAGGAAAGGTAGATAGGATACTAGGAAGAGTCGAGGCTTGGAAATGATCTTGTGCATGGGAGTTGAAAAACCATGTATAGGGTAAAATCTGAGTACTTAGGGTGGTATTGTTGTGATTGTTGTTTGTTGTTATAGTTGAATATATTTCACCTTGGGTGGCGTACTTGTGGTGTGATGTGTTATTTGTTTTGAAATTTTTGTATTTTGATTTGTGGCCTAAAGAGGCACTATAGTTGATTATGCATGAATCATTCTATGCACTCAGGGTTTTTGTGACATGCATCATTCTAGGAACTCATAGAAAAATGGGTTATGGGTAAGTTGTTGAACTGTTTTCCTTGTTGTGAGATTGAAACAATGATGAAAAATGAGAATAAATGGGTGTCTAATGAGAACCTTAATTGAGGAAATGAGAATGAGAAATTAATTAATTATTTAATTAATTAATATGAGATAATGGGATTAATTAATGGTTGAATTAATTAGTGAGAATGATTATACCCTTGTTAACCAAGACCCAGCAGTATGATGGTTAAGGATAGTGATAAGGCCTTGGTGTTGACCGTGTGGCTAGAAAAAGGGGAAAAGACATGTTGAAACTTGTTGTGTTGGTTTCTCCTCTAACGTAAATGTTATAAGGTTGAGTTATGATACCTAAGACGTTTTTTTGTCTTTGTATAGATATTCCTCCATGATGCTTTTTGAGGGAGAGACCGAGTGGTATGGCCCAAAATTAACATCTAGATAGTGAGCTTGATGCACCATTGGTGCAAGCTAAGGAGGAAGGAGAGAAGTTCCAATAGAACTTTGCTCATTTCATGAAATTCAAGGATAGAGACCTAGGGTGGTCTTAAAAAATCATGTCTGGGTTGATAAGGGAGTTTTAGCTCCAGAACCCTCCTAATTTTACTGGAGAGGGTGGACCTGAGGGAGATAAATTCTGGATTGAATCCATAGAGATGATACTTGAACATTTGGAGACTCTGGCTAAGAGTAGGGTCAAGTTGGATACTTATATACTGCAGTGTTCTGTGAAGCACTGGTGGGATATTCAGGTATGATCTTGAAAGACTGATGAGATGTTATGGAAGGATTTTTTTTATAAGTTCTTGGAAGAATTCTATCCAAACATGATGAGGCAAGAGATGGATTCAGAGTTTATGCATCTGACACAAGGAAGCATGTCAATAATGGAGTAAACTGAACATTTCATAGATTTACAGCATTTTTCTCCAGCTTTGGTGGTAGATGAGGCTTCTTCAGAAAAATCATTTCAGGATAGACTTAAGTGTGAAATTAAGTCCCAGGTGAATATCTTTAGGATAAAGAAATTTTCAGAAGTGGTTAATCAGGATCTCATTTTAGAGGGGAACCTGATGGAGGATTCTAGTACTGGACAGGTATCTGGACAATCAGGGAGTGTGCCTTCCAAGAGTAGGAAGCACCATTACAAGAATCTTAGTTAGGATAGTGGAAATCAAGGTGGACAGTCAGGAGGAATAGTTACACCGGATCTTTTTCATGTGTTTTTTCACTAGTGTGGTAGGCAGGGACACTATCATACACATTGTCCTCGACCACTAGTGGAGTGCTAGTTTTGTGGCAATATGGGACACCTACAGAAGTTCTCTAAGAAGCAGTGGCGGGATAGTACTGAGGGAGCAGTTTCTCAGAGTCATAGTGTGGGAAGGGTGTATTCTATACCATATAGGTCTGGCAGCTAGAGTTATAATGGAAGAAGTGGTAGAGGCAATAGACATGGTGCTTCATGGTATGAGTGACTATATTAGCAGAGTGATGCTACTCAGGGGAGTCAGACGAAACCACAGGTAAGAGGGAGAGGAAAGTTACATGTAGTGTAACCTACACTTGTGGAGAGTAAGGCTGTTCCATTGATAGTGAGAGGTACTATTCTAGTTTATTCTACTTTAGATACTTCCTTATTTGATATTGGTTCCTCTCATTAATTTGTATCTAAAAATCTTTTTAATGGCTTGAACTAGGATGTAGAGTTCATAAGAGGGGTGATGAATATCGATACACCGTTTTGGGAACATTGCTAGGGATATCTGTTTATGTAAGGGATGTTCTCTAGAGAGTGGATAGTATCATTTCCTTCTGGATATCTATTTCTTTATATAATGGGCTTTGACTTGATTATGGGTATGGACTGGCTAATCGCATACTGAGGCCACATAGATTGTTACTACAGGAGAGTGACCTTTGTATGTCTTGAGGGTGACCAATATGTCCTTTGTGGATAATGGGATATCCATGTAGGTAGAGCTGGGACAATTACTCAGCAACTAGGAGAGCTCACAGCCCATGTTGATAGTCTTTTACTGGATTATGGGAGTGGTAGGAAATATGTCCTTCCACCAGTAGTAGAACTGTTTCATGATGTCTTCCCAGAATATTTTTTAGGGTTTCTACCTAAGAGATATGTGGAATTCACTATTGATATCATGCTTGGGGATGATCCAGTATCTATTCCACCTTACAGAATGGCACTAAATGAGCTTCAAGAGATCAAAATACAGTTGGAGTAGTTGGTGGATAAAGGGTTTATCCGTCCAAGTATGTCGTCTTGGGGATCACCTGTTTTGTTTGAAAATAAGTCCAACGGGAATCTACGCTTGTGTGTTGATTACCGAAATTTGAACAAAATGACTGTGAAGAACTGATATCCTCTTCCACATATTGATGACATGTTTGACCAGCTAAAGGGGGTAGTGTGTTCTCAAATATCGATCTAAGATCAGGGTATCATTAGGTGAGAGTTCAGACCTCTGATATACCAAGAACTGCTTTCAAGAGAAAGTATGACCTTTATGAGTTTTTCGTAATGTCTTTTGGGTTTACAACTACCCGAGCAGTGTTTATATCCTTGATGAATAGGATCTTTCATCCTTACATAGATCAGTTTTTTGTGGTGTTTTTGGATGACATCTTAGTGTACTCTAAGACTCATGACTATCATTCCCAACATCTTGACATCATCCTAGGTATACTAAGATAGAATTGTCTATATGCAAAGCTATCTAAATGTTAGTTTTGGATTGATAGGGTACACTTTTTAGGGCACATCGTCTCAGAAGAAGGTGTGGCGGTGGACCTAGAAAAAGTACAGGCGGTAGTTTATTGGTAGCATCCCAAGAATTATTTTGATATTCGGAGCTTTTTGGGTTTAGTTTGTTATTACAGGAGGTTTATCCAGTACTTTTCCTGAATTGCAGCACTACTTACTGGTTTGATAAAGAAATGGATAAAAAAAATTTGGAACGAATCATGTGATAATTATTTCTAGGAGTTGAAGAAGCGCTTGACATCGGCACCAATTTTGGTATTACCTAAGTCGGGTGAGGAATACACAGTGCTCTGTGATTCTTCTGGGATCGGGCTCAGAGCTATGTTGATGCAAGGGGGTAGAGTCGTTTCTTATGGGTCTCGACAGTTGAGTAAACATGAATATAATTACCCTACACATGACCTTGATTTGGAAGCAGTGGTTTATGCTCTTAAGTTTTAGTGACGCTATCTTTTGGGTGAAAAGTTTATAGTTTTTACAGATCACAAAATCATGAAGTATATCTCTTCACAGCACGACGTGAATATTTAGCAGCGAAGATGGGTAGCGTATATACAGTCCTTTGATTTTGAACTAGCATATACACCTGGGAAGGGGAATAGTGTTGTTGATCCCTTAAGTATAAAAACTTAGACTCATTTGGTACATGATTCAAGTGTAGAGTGGAAGATGATGACTTTTCTAGAGGACATTAATGTGGTAGTTCAGGAGAGTCGGGAGAGGATGAATCTAGTTTCTGTAGAAGAGGAGTCTACACTCTTGAGACTTATCAAGGATAGGCAGTATGAGGATCCAGAGTGTTTATACTTTAGGAAAACCCTTGAAGGTGGGGATGCACCTTCAGACTAGAAAATAGATGATGATGAGATCATCTATGTGAAAAATTGGGTTGTTGTGCCTATGAGTATACAAGAGGAACTCAGGTGAGAATTTCATGCTTTAAGTTGGGCGGTACATCCTGGGGTGACAAAAATGTATCGTGACCTTCGACGATATTTTTGGTTTCTAAGCATGAAAAAGGAGATATCAGGGTTTGGAACAATATTTTTCACCTGTCAGTAGTTGAAATCAGAGCACTAATGACCTGGAGGCCTTTTGCAGTCGTTAACTATTCCAGAATGGAAGTGGGATGACGTGACTATGGATTTTGTGGTAGGACTTCCAAAGATGCTTTGGAATAATAATGATATTTAGGTCATTTTGGATCAACTACCGAAGGTAGAACATTTATTTCCTATCAAAGAAACTTTTATAGTTGAGCAGTTGGTAGAACTGTACGTGAGAGAGATAGTTTGTTTGCATGGGGTGCCACAAACTATAGTTTCAGATCACGATTCACACTTTACTTAACGCTTATGTAATGGCTTACAGAAGGTTCTTAGTACAAATTTTCTATTATGTACGACCTTCCACCCAAAAATAGATGGGTATTCAAAGTGTACCATATAGGTATTATAGGATATGCTGCGAGCATGTGTTCTTGACTTTGGTGGTTCTTGAGAAAAGCACTTGGCTTTAGTGGAGTTCGACTATAAAAATAGTTATCAGGAAACTATACATATGGCACCATATGAGGCACTTTATGGTAGACCATGTATATCACCACTATGTGGGTTAGAGGTAGGTGAGTCAGAGCTGTTGGGATTGAGTCTTGTTCGGAAGGCATCAGAGAAGGTGCAGTTGATTCGAAAGCATATGGCTACGGATCAGAGTAGGCAGAAGTTGTATGCTGATAGATGGATATTTCCCCTAAATTTTACATAGGGTGATCATGTATTCCTTATGGTGTCGCCTAGATTGGGTCACCACAGGATACAGAGGCAGGGCAAGTTAGCGGCTAGGTTTGTGGAACTGTTTGAGGTGATGGAGAGAATCAGGCCAGTGGCGTACCGATTAGCACTTCCATAGAAATACAATGCTTTTCATGATTTTTTCCATGTTTCAAAACTACAGAAGTATCACCCTGACCCATCTCATGTGATTTATGTGGAATAGGTTGACCTCGAGACTGATGTTTCCTTTGAGGAGCATCTAGTATGTGTGTTGGGTCGCAGTGAGAATGTGTTACAGGGAAAGACTATGTCGTTAGTTCATGTGTTTTGGAAACATGGAAATGTTCAACAGGAAACTAGGGAATGGGAAGAAGGCATTAGGGATCAATGGTCCAATATTTTTGTCTTATAATCTTAGAGAATTTCAGGAGTGCAACTCGAGGACGAGTTGTTATAAGGTGGGTAGATTGTAAGATCCTGACCTTTTATAGAGTCATCTCAGGCGTGTTTTTAGGTAATTTTGAAGCTTTAAAGTAACTTTGATTTGGATTTGTGGATTGGGGTGTGTTTGGATGATTTTTTAATAAAAACTAAAGGACAATGGGTTGTACATGGTTTGTGTGTGGTTTGACAAATCGTGCGACAAAATTGTACCAAGCGTATAAAACTGGACAGAGAGGTCCGCACGGTTGATGCATGGTTTGAAAAACTGTGTGACCAAACCATTCCAACCATGAAAAACTAGACAAAGGGGTCCTCATGTTTGGCGCACTATTTTCCCTAATCATGCCCATCTGCCCAAAAAACCGTGCGCACAGGATTTTAATTCTGAAAATCTTTTTTAAAATCACCAAAACCCTTGGGAATTCTATATTTTTGACCTAGGCTCAGCCTTGATGATTTCTAGGTGTTTCCAAAGCCTCTTGAAGATATTCCAAGGTGATCTGAACACTTTTCTTTGAGATTGAAATCCCGGATTGAAGATCTTCTCTCCTCCTAGTAAGTGGATTTCATCTCGTTGCTTCTCACGTTCTTTCTCTTATCTTTTCTAGATATTTTCATGGAATATCTCCACTATTTTTCTTGGATATAATCCTATGAGTTAAGATATAGATCTAGGATTGTAGATCTAGATCTATATTTTCAATATCTTGATGTCTTTGATCTAAATTTTGGTTTTAGGGATTTAGATTCGGAGCTTGATTGACGACGTTGTGTAGCCCGGATTTCTGGGATTTCTATTGGGCTAACTTTTGTCAAGAAACTGAGGTAGGTGGTCTAAATTGAACTCCCATAGTAATGATTTATGATATGTTTATGCTTTTATGAATTTTCTAGGTTACCTTGATAATTTAATTCCTAAATTGGAGTAATTAGGAATATGGATTTGACTTGTGATTTTCCGTGGTGGTTAATTGATAATTGATCACAGAACAAACAAAGGGGGTTTCCCAAATTGATATTTGTTTTGGAGATTGATTTTGGATTGAGATATTTTCTTGGGATGATGAATTGTTGAAATAAGATAATTAATTGGGGTGAATTAATTATGGATTTTTTTTAGATATATAAGATAATTAATTGTGAGAATTAATTATGTGCCAAGAAGTTGACCAAAGATAATTAATTGGGAGAATTAATTATGTGTCATGATGTGATAAAAGATAATTAACTATGAGAATTAATTATGACTAGTTGGGATTTGGTATGAATAATTAATTTTGAATAATTAATTATGGAAAGATAATTTTTTTGATTTTTTATTAATTGATTAATTAATTAATGGGTTATATGATTAGTTAATTGTCAAATTAACTAATGGCTTTTTAAATGTTTAACTAATCATTGAATTAGTAAATAAATAATGTGGAAACTTATTATGAATTAAAGAATGATTAAATGGATGAGATTTTGTGGTGCTAGGCATGGCGTCCTAGACCGATTAGAATTTGGTACTTTCATATGGCGTTCCTCCCAATAGTTATCCAAGCTTGAGATTATGGGGTGATAGAAATGATAACCTACACCGAATGAGAAAAAGGAGTTCTAGGCATGATGACCTACACTCAATGATATTTGTGGTTTTAGGCATGAAAACCTACACCAAATGATTAATGATAATAATGAATGATGATTCAACTGAGAATTGGGGTGCTAGGCATGACAACCTAAACCAAATGATTAATGATAATGAATGATGATTAAAATGGGAAACATAAATTGAAATTTTCCTAATGTGATGATTAAATATTAAATTATAATGTGATAAATGTTTAAATTATGAATTGTATTTATTTCTTCATAAAATTACATGCACTATCTTTTGACTGGACTCATTTTAGACATTGTTGGTGGTGGCCTACTTAGTTGTACTCACACCCAATTTGAGATACCTGATCGGAACCTGAGTAGACTTTGTTGTTAGAGGACTGGATAAGGGAAAGGCCCTATGATAGGATGTTGTTTTGGATTGGATCAAGGTAGAGGGAATCGAGTGTGGTTCATGACCCAATTTAGAGTCGTTGTGTCTTTACTTTGAGTTTCATTGTAGACACTTGGAACTTACATTGTCATATCATGTATTACCTTTTAGTTTAGTATTGTATTCTCTGGTTTTGACTATCATATGTCGTGGTATTGTTTTGGTTATTTATATGCTTCTATACTTGTTTATTTTTATTTTCTTCCTCTGGTGTTTTATTCTAGTAACAGAGGGTATAGTCTCCCCATGACTGACTTACCAGACCCTTACTGCAAGTATGCACCCTCTAGAGTATGAGGAGGTGTGCTTGAGATCATGTGTCCAACTAGCTTGGGGAACCGTTCAGTGGCTCCCAAGTCAAGACATCACAGACAGGGAGGTTTCCAACCCCAGTAACACTCTAATGATCACACCTGATTGCTGCTACCATCTAAGTATCGCTTAAAGAAGCATACCACCACCATCACCTCAAGTTTTATCTCTACTACTGAAAAAAAGTCCACCATCACATAGTACACATAAAACTACTCATTATAGGCTACTTATGGGCCCACAATTGAGTATCAAATAAAGATATATGTAAGGTAGAAGATCAAGGGATCCAACTAACCTTGAAATTAGCACACAGTGTGTACCATTGGGTACATGACATGTCTCCCTAAGTCTGGAACTTCTTGTGTCTCTCTATATCTGATGGAATTTCTTCTTCCAGATACATAGTGTGGCCACTAGAGGTACACAGTATGTAGAGGTTAGTCTGGCACCCAGTATATCAGCTGATCTAGAACGTGTAATATAGCATGTCCCTATGTTCACTAGTCGTGTCTGGGTAATTTTTGAAGTACACAGGGTGTAATTCACATCACACAACATGTGGGACTCAGATCGATACTCAGCATGTGTCATATTCCTAAGATCATGTACTTTCTGAAGTTCATTTTGTGTGCCTCGACACAAATGGCGTGGGTGGTCACATGGCCACTTGGGTGTGTACTCCTGGTAAACGTTGATCCATTCAATTGGGGATACACGACATCTTATCTGACACACACAACATATATCATTACATGGATTCCTGGGTGTGTACTCCCTATACAGGTCGAGAAAAATGGATAAGGGTCACACGATATGTGATATTTAACTCACCATGTAAACCCTAGTTTTTGTATGGGGGGATACATGGCATGTGTTCTTCTGAATTACATAGTGTGGAGTTTATAATTTTTTATAAACTACAGTAAGTCTAACACATATCAACTTGTGTTGTTATTACCATTGATTCTACCACTAAATCCACTAGTATACATAGATATAGGCTTGATCAATCCTATCCATCAACAGTGGACATATTCTGACCACTATAATCCACCCAGAAATAATATTTCATCACTGCACATTTCCAAAACCTCAATATCATGAATTGGACTCCTCTAATCCATCATCGGGCCCTCTATCATCATCATTGAATCTTAATCACATCATAGATCCGGAACCCAAACCATAAGTTTTGATCTGTTCATCCAAATAATAGTTTCACAATAATCGATTATTTAGTATGTGTCAAACTACTGACCAAAATAAATATTGACTATGAATTTGTGAAGAATAGTGGGAGAGATGCACAAAACAAAAAAAGAGGAACGAACCTCATCCACTGTTTAGGTTGGCCCGAATCTATTACCATTATAAGGATGAATGAATCAGGGATTAACAATTATTATCAATTCAAAATCCAAGGAATATAAATACCAATTAAAAATCCAAACGTCGACCCAAAAATTAATCTATTACATAATTAATTCAAGTTCAATTATGTATAATCAACAAAGGGAGTTAATCCATAAAAAACAACCCTATATTGAGTTTTGATCAATCATTGAAAAATAACACTTTCGCATCATTTCCATTTGAGATATCCACGAACTCTGTAACATTATTCCCCTCACACATTGGCTTGGGAAGAGGTAGAGGGTGTTACTAGTCCTTAGGTGACATTCTCAAGAATCCAAAGGCTGGAAATACATTCCAAGGGATTCATAAATTGTTGGGGGGGATGATTTTCCCTTTGAAAATAAAATATAAAAATCAAGAATACCATAAAAATAACTACTATATTTTTAGTGTTGGTGTCCTGAGAACCAACTGTTTTGTAATTTGATTACATAAATGTTCACTTATTATATATTGTTAATTGTTCTGCATGACTATAATATAATAATGTCCTGGAATATTTGTTGCATTAATAAGGTCATGGAAGATCCCCTCTATGATGAGAACCTTGAAATGCTATAACAATATTCTTAAATAAATTTCTATGGTTGGATGACATACTATGATAGGACACATAGTATACAGACCATCATGTGCGAGTACTCATAAGAAGACGAGACTCTCTCTCTTGGAGTTCGCACTTGGTAATCTCTGAGATGGGATATTATTAGAATAGACCCGCCAATAGCAATTTTGCATGTCTTGGTGTCATCATACATTTCTATCTATGAGTGTGTGTAATGGTCCTTAGACTGAAAGATTATCATTAACTCATGTCATGACTCGTGCAATTAGATTTACTGATGAAAACCGTCACGCAGACAGTTGGCGGGAAGTAGGGTACGTTGGTTACGTCACGAGTGACATGTTGTTAATGGATAAGTGGAGGAAGGATTTGTCCATTCCATTTATGGAAGTTGATATCTCGTCCCTTTGATTGAAATAGAACTGTCGCATTAAATTCCATGGCCATGGTGTGAACGACGAGTTTATTTCAGGTAGTCAAATAATGATAGATCAAGCATATAGGTTTATGACACTTCCATGAAAACTGCTTGATGAGATATTGAGACAAAGGGATTAAATTACACAGTAAGCATTCATATGAGGTGATACGTCAATGCATCATCAAATTCTTTATCTTGGGTGCCTTGACCAATTGCTAGATAGTAATCTTGAACTTTAGGCAATCTCACCTAATGCCAATGAGAAAGAGGCCTAGAGGGTCACACACTAAGTGTATTAAATTATCTCAAGTAGAATAAAGATTATTCCCATATGTGGTTTAATAATTATTCAAGGAATCCTAAATCGTTTTAATGATGGAGGAAGAAGGAAGTGAAAAACAAGATATACATGTCGTGTATTAAAGATTACATGTCGTGTAGTTTTTCATGGAAAACAAGTACACGCCATGTATTAATAATTACACGCCGTGTAGTTTTATTTATGGAAAGGAAATGAATAAATGAAAACAAGATATACATTCTATGTACATTGAATGTACACGTCGTGTAATTTTCAATGAAAAACAAGTACATGCCGTGTATTATTAATACACGCCGTGTAGTTTTTTCAGTCGGGATTTTGAGGATATAATATTGTTTTAAATGATATTTATTATAATCAGTGTGGGAGCATGTCAAGGAATTAATTATTCAACATGGGGGTTTTAAATAAGAGTCAATTAAATAAATAAAACATGTAATTCTTTTATTTATTGTCATAACTCTACAACCTCAAACCTGGTTATAAATATCCTCACAACACTAACTCTTTTCTGATACTTAAGAGAATCGTTGTGCACAATAACTCTGGGGAATTCTTTCAAGGCTGAAAGAACCTCTTCCTCCAAGAACGCTCTCAAGACTGAGAGAGATCCTCTTCCATCGGATCAAGATGATCTAATGAGGACAACGCAAGAAAAGGTTTCTCCACGCTAGCACCCGGAGACTCCTTTGGTGACATCCCAAGATACGAGGTACACGTGTGGATCACCGCTAGAGTAAGTCTACACATGGATTCTACGACACAACAATGGATCACATCGACAACGTGATCAAGAACATCATCGAAGAAAGAATACCCAAAAGGTACTTCTTTATAATTAATTAAATTAATTATATTCAACCTGTAACGATCCTAATTTGTGGTTCTAGGACTTTCTATTTCTTTTGTCTATTTCTATGATTCTATCCATGTAGACTGGATTTTATCGTCATATTGATCCTAGATTGATCATTCCTAATGACAAAAATCCAAGTGGGCACATCCACCCATGCGCTTCTGCTGTGCCCGGAACCTTTAAATGGTATCAGTGTGAGGTTAAAACGTTGATTATAGTTATTTAATTTTCGTTGATAATTTACGTATTTATATTTAATTCAATTCGAAATAAATCATTATATAAATATGAATAAATGAGATCTATTCTTCCTGCTTTGTTTCTCGATTCATATCATAGAAACGGCCTTTTAATTTAAATTTTGATTAAAATAAAAATGAGGAACTCATCCAGAGGAGCCTCTCTTTCTGTCTGTACAACACGAGATTACACGGCGTGTAATTAAAACTACACGTCGTGTACTTAGGTTCAATGAACCGGCACTGGTCCGCCAAACCACACCATGTGAATTGATTATGCCTAAGTTTTAATCATGCTGTGTTGACCAGAATTGAACGACATGTGGAAACTGGAATACACGGCATGTATGTTGGAGCAACACGTCGTGTAGTCCGATCTGGCCAAGGTGAAACCGTGTACAAGGAGAAGTCGTGTTCCACGTACACGGGATCGCCAGGACAGTTACCATGTAACAAGGAAGTACACTCCATGTATGATTTATCTACACGCCGTGTACTCCAAAATTTCCAAATTACGAAGAACACGCCAAATCCCCCAGCGTGTACTTTGGATAAAAGTTGAAAAGAAATACATGCCGTGTAAATATAAACTACACTCCGTGTACTTTCCAGAAATGGAATTTCACCAGGTTTCCTCTAAAATTAAAAAGACTTGTACAAGGGATATGGATGAGAAGAATCTCAAGGAAATTCATAAAAGAATGTAAGATAAAGAATTGATTAATTATAAGATCATAATTAATTATTTTCAAGCGCGACTTATCTTAAATAATAGAACGATTAAAATAATTTGAATTCTAAATATGCGTAAATTTTGTTGCATGTTATGGATGATCATGAGCTAGACCAAAGACCCTTTGTATGTGTGTTTGGTTTCATTTGAAATTTATTTAAATTTGTTACCCTGTGAGCCTTCTTCCAATAAAATGTAGGGACTGTGTGCTCATGGTTTCTTTAATGTAAACACCATGTAATGGAGGATATCCCAAGCCAGAGGAGATGGTTCGAAAACCTGAAGCTGAGGCGAAACCAACCCAAGAAGATACAAAGGTGGACAGGTGGGAGCTACAAAACACGAACCATCAGGTTCAAGGTGTTTTCCCTAGGTCAAGGTTAGATTATAAAACCGCTGGATAAGCTAACCAATAGAAGCTCACGATCATGCCATATTATTTTATTTCTGTCTGATTTCAAGGTTTATTTATTATGTATGTGTTGTCACGATCACATAATTAATGAAATAAACAAGCATGCAAAGATGGAATAAAATAAAAACCTAACTATGCGTAAACATTATCAGAACATGGTTAATCACCTAAGAAAGCATAACTTAATATTAACAAGAATGTGATAATTCAAAAATACGCATAAAGAATAAAATCCCTCAAATACCATATTAAGTCAGATCAAGCCTTCCATTACTTGATTAAGGTCAAGACTCAATAAAACTATGTGTTTGACTAACCCTTGTTGGGACACTTACTTTTATAAAGGAAACCCTTATAAAAGGTTTTGGGTTGACTTAACCATATTAAATCAAGATAAGTAGCCCTTTCTAGACTTGATGTGATATTGGAGGTAAGAGTTGAGGAATTCCAAGTCAGGATTTCAAGATTGGAGAGTCCACTCAACATATCAAGGAACTGTAAGCTCACAGTTGGAAAATACCTACCTACCTAAATACCTTCAAATAGCTTGACCAACCCTTGTTTGGGTTATGCGAAGGGGAATATGGATCCTTGCCACTAGAATGTCAAAGAAACTGGACATTATGAGTTCAATGGTGAGGGACATTGGGACTTTATAAAATAGTGGGATAATTAATAAATTAAATTATTATTTCTCATAAAATGTAATCAAGAAAGTACTGATAAATCTGCTCTTTTAATTTGTAGAATCGATATGACAAACTCATCAACCACCTTTTCTCTATGATCAATTATAGATAATGACAACATAATCACCGGCAGTAACTTTCAGGAATGGTTTAGGCGCCTTCGGGTTATCCTATGCCATGAACGAAAGTTTTATGTGCTGGAGTCCTCACTTCCTGATCCCCATGCCCAAGGGGTGAGTGATGAATATTTCCTCATCTATGATCAACATTTGAGCGATGCACTCAACGTTCAATGTTTGATGTTGTCATCTATATCTAGTGAGCTCATGAAGTCTCATGAAGATATGGATGCCTATAGCATGCTCGAGCACCTCCGTGGTCTATACCAGGAGAGAGCAAGACAGGAAAGGTTTGAGATCTCTAAGGCTCTATTTAAGAGTAAGCTTGGAGAGGGTGCCCCAGCTGGGCCTCATGTAGTCAAGCTCACTGGCTACATTGAGCGCTTGGAGGTTCTAGGGTTTAAACTCCCTAAAGAACTGGGTACCAATCTCATTCTTGCATCACTCCACTAGAGCTTCTCAAACTTTGTTGTGAACTCCAACATGAACAACATTGAGAAGTCTCTATCTGATCTTCTTATCCTTATTTGCCAAGTAGATAATGACATGAAGCGTGAAAAACCTTATGTCCTTATGGTGAATAAAAGGAAAGGGAAGGAAAATAGATTTAATCCCAAAGCTTCTTCAAGGCCCTCCAAGAAAAGGAAGATCAAAGGGGAGGCAAAGGAACAGGATGTTGATTGTTTCACATGTGGCAAGAAGGGCCACTAGAAGAAAAACTGCACCCAGCCAAGGAATCAAGGGGAAGCTTTAGGTGCGTTTGTTATCGAATGCAATCTATCTGTTTCTACTAATTGGGTATTAGATTCTGCTTGGGGTGCTCACATATATATATCCAAATATAGGAACCAAGTAGATTCATAAAGATCGACCGAGGTGAGGTGGATCTATGAGAAGCCAACTGAGCTAGACTCACTGTTGTAGCTGTCGGAGACTACCACCTCACATTGCCTACTGGGATGATCTTGGTGTTAAAGGGTTGTTATTATGTACCTTCTGTTACTAAAAACATTATTTCAGTATCCAGATTAGATACTAATGGATTCATATTCAATTTTGGAAATGAATTTTGCTACTTTTATAAAGATAGCTTTTGTTTTGGTAGGGCACATTTATATAACGGCCATTATGTGTTATACTACACAAATAAAGTAATGATAATTGATGACAAAGTAAATTCACATGACTCATACCACACCCAACTTTGGCATCACCGACTAGGTCATGTCAATGAGAAACGTTTGACGAAATTACATCAAGATGGGTATTTAGATTCTTTCGAACTAAAACCACTTGGTGTATGTAATGCATGTCTACAAGGAAAAATGACCAAAGGCCCATTTAGTGGGAAAGGTGAAAGGGATAAAGAGATTCTAGAATTAGTTCACACAGATGTGTGTGGATTATTTCTAGTTGAAGAAAGGGGTGGGTTCTCGTACTTCATAACTTTTACTAATGATTTTAGTAGATATGGATATATCTACTTAATGAGGTATAAGTCAGATTCTTTTGATCGGTTCAAAGAATACAATAATGAAGTTGAGAACCATCTTGGTAAGAAGATTAAGAAACTATGCTCAGATAGAGGAGGAGAATATCTTAATTAGGACTTCATTGGTTTATTACGGGAGTTTGGGATTCTATCTCAACTTACTCCTCCTTACACACCTCAGTGGAATAGTGTAAGTGAAAGGAGGAACCGCACCCTGTTGGACATGGTAAGATCAATGATGAGTCATGTGAGTAATCCATTATCCTTTTGTGGATATTCATTACAAACAGAAGCACACATACTAAACCAAGTACCAACTAAATCGATAAATGGTATTCCATACGAGTTATGGAGTGGATGAAATGCCATGTTATCGAATTTACATGTGTGGGGTAGTGAAGCATTTGTTAAGGCCTCTTCAGGTAACAAACTTTCACCCTGAGGCACAAAGTGTATCTTTATAGGATATACCAAGGAAACAAGGGGATATTACCTATATAACCCCTCAGACAAAAAGGTTATAGTGGCAAGATACTCCATATTATATGAGAGGGAGAACATCTCCAAAAGAGATAGTGGGAGTGAGATAGACTTCGATGAAGTCGAAGCTCAAGATACACAAGATTTGTTACAAGAACATATTCCACAAATCCCCATGGAAGAACAATCTATTCCAGAGACACAAGAACTGCATAGGAGCACGAGAGAGGTGAGAGAACTAGAACTATATGGTTTTCTTGTCACTGAGGATGGTGACTCATTATTGGTTGAAAATGATGATCCTCTTACCTACAAGGAAGAAGTTTAAGGCACAGACATTTCCAAGTGGCAAGAAGCCATGAATTCTGAAATGGATTCCATGTACCAAAACCAAGTCTGGATTTTGGTAGATCCTCTAGTTGATGTAAATCCTATTGGTAATAAATGTTTATTCAAGAAGAAACTGTACATGGAGGGGCAAGTCAGCACCTATAAGGCACGACTGGTTGCAAAAGGTTTTATACAGCGTCAAGGAATTGAATATGATGAAACTTTTTTACTGGTTGTGATGCTGAAACCCATCAGAATCCTATTGTCCATTGCCGCTTACCATGAATTTGAAATTTGGAAAATGGATGTCAAAACAACATTCCTTAACAGGGACCTCTAGGAAGATGTCTACATGACACAACCTGAAGGGTTTGTGACTCAAAAGAATTCCAATAAGGTATAAAAGTTGCAGAAATCCATTTATGGATTAAAGAAAGCATCAAGGTCATGGAACATTCATTTTGATGAAGCTGTAACGGAATTTGGATTTATTAAGAACGAATGTGAGCCTTGTGTCTACAAGAGGTTTAGTGGAAGTGCAGTCATTTTCTTAATAGTATATGTTGATGACATATTGCTAATTGGAAACGAAGTACCTGTCTTACAGTTAGTTAAGGCATGGTTGCATAAATGCATATCCATGAAAGACTTGGGCGAGGCAGCATATATTCTTGGGATCAAGATCCATCGTGATAGATCCAAGAGAATGATGGGCCTAAGTCAAAGTACATATATTGACAAGATACTGAAGAGATTCAGTATGGAATAGTCTAAGAGGGGATTGTTACTAGTGTCACATGGAATTCATATTTCCAAGAAAATGTGTCCTCGGACACATGAGGAAAGAAATAGAATGGAAAGGATCCCTTACGCATCCGTGATTGGGTCAGTCATGTATGATATGATATGTACAAGGGTAGATGTTTCTTAGGCATTAAGTTTGGTAGGTAGATATCAAGCTGATCCAAGAGACCTTCATTGGATGGCAGTCAAGACTATCCTTAAGTATCTGAGGCATACTAAGGATATGTTCCTGTTTTATGGAGGAGATGAGGAACTAGTCATCAGAGGACATGTAGAATCTAGTTTACAGACTGATCAAGATGACATGAAGTTGCATACTGGATACATATTCAGTTTTAATGGAGGTGCAGTGAGCTGGAAGAGCTCAAATAAAAGTGTGGTAGCAGATTCTACAGCGGAGTCCAAGTATATCACGGCTTCTGAAGCAGCTAAAGAAGCAGTATGGATGCGAATCTTTCTCCAAGTGCTGGATGTAGTACCGAGCAGTAAAGATCCTATCACACTCTATTGTGATAATACTACAGCGGTGGCACTTGCAAAAGAGTCAAGGCCACATCAGCAGACAAAGCACATACTTCGGAAGTATCATCTCTTGAGGGAATTTTCTCAGAGAGGTGAAGTTGCAGTGAGCATTATTTCCACGTAAGACAACGTGGTAGGCCCCTTTAATAAAGCCTTGACTCAGCAGAAACATGATCATCATGTGAGGTCTAGCGAACTAAAAGTCGTAGGTAGTTGGATCTAGTCCAAGTGGGAGTTTGTTAGGGTTTGTGTCCTGAGAACTAACTGTTTTTTACTTTGATTACATAAATGTTCACTTATTATATATTGTTCATTATTATGCATGACTATAATATAATAATGTCCTGGAATATTTGTTGCATTAATAAGGTCATGGCAGATCCCCTCTATGATGAAAACCTTGAAATTATATAACAATATTCTTAAATAAATTTCTACGGTTGGATGACATACTATGATAGGACACATAGTATACAGACCATCATGTGCGAGTACTCATAAGAAGACGAGACTCTCTCTCATGGAGTTCACACTTGGTAATATCCAAGATGGGAGATTATGAGAACAGACCCACCAGTAGCAATTCTGCATGTCTTGGTGTGATCGGACATTGCTATCTACGAGCATGTGTAATGGTCCTTAGACTAGAAGATTATCATTAACTCATGTCATGACTCACGCACTTAGATTTAGTGACGAAAACTGTCACGCAGACAGTTGGCGGGAAGTAGGGTACGTTGGGTGTGTCACGAGTGACATGTTGTTAATGGATAAGTCGAGGAAGGATTTGTCCCTTCCATTTATGGAAGTTGATATCTCGACCCTTTGATTTAAATAGAGCTGTCGCATTAAATTCCATGGCCATGGTGTGAACGACAAGTTTATTTCAGGTAGTCAAAGAATGAAGGATCAAGCATATAGGTTTATGACACTACCATGAAACCTTCTTGATGAGATATTAAGACAAAGGGATTAAATTACATAGTAAGAATTCGTATGAGGTGATACGTAAATGTGTCGTCAACTTCTTTCTCTTGGGTGCCTTGACCCGTTGCTAAACAGTAATCTTGGACTTTAGGAAAGCTCGCTTAATGCCAATGAGAAAGAGGCCTAGAGGGTCACACACTAAGTGTATTCAAGTATCTCAAGTAGAATAAAGATTATTCCTGTACATGGTTTAATAATTATTCAAGGAAGCCTAAATCGTTTTAATAATGGAGGAAGAAGGAAGTGAAAAACAAGATATACATGTCATGTATTAAAGATTACACGCCGTGTAGTTTTTCATGGAAAACAAGTACACACTGTGTATTAATAATTACATGCCATGTAGTTTTCTTTATGGAAAGGAAATGAATAAATGAAAACAAAATATACACATTGTGTACATTGAATGTACACGATGTGTAGTTTTCAATGAAAAACAAGTACACTCCGTGTATTTATTAATATACGTCGTGTAGTTTTTCCAGTCGGGATTTTGAGGATATAATATTGTTTTAAATGATATTTATTATAATCAGTGTGGGTGCATATCAAGGAATTAATTATTCGACATGGGAGTTTTAAATAAGATTCAATGAATTAAATAAAACACGTAACGCATTTATTTATTGTAATAACTCTATAACCTCAAACCTGATTATAAATATCCTCACAACCCCAACTCTTTTCCGATACATAAGAGAATCGTTGTGCACAACAACTCTGGGGAATTCTTTCAAGGCCGAAAGAACCTCTTCCTCCAAGAACTCTCTCAAGACCAAGAGAGATCCTATTCCATTGGATCAAGATGATCTAAGATGGACAATTCAAGAAAAGGTTTCTCCATGCTATCACTCAAATACTCTTTTGGCGACATCTCGAGATACAAGGTACACATGTGGATCACCGCTAGAGAAAGTCTACACTTGGCTTCTGCGACACAATGACGGATCACATCGAAAACATGATCAAGAACATTAACGAAGAAAGAACACCCAAAAGGTACTTCTTTATAATTAATTAAATTAATTATATTCAACCTGTAACAATCCTACTTTGTGGTTCTGAGACTTTCTATTTCTTTTGTCTATTTCTGTGATTCGATCCGTGGAGACTGGCATTTATCATCGTATTGATCCCAGATTGATCATTACTAATGACAAAAATCCAAGTGGGCACATCCACCCACGTGCTTCCGCTACACCTGGAACCTTCATATATTATTCATGAAAACAATGTAATACAACTCAAGAGAAATAATCCTAAACAAACTATATCAGAGTACAAAGCAAAAACCAAAAACCAATAAGACCCTAAAGACATAAACTGCATAGATCCCAACATGATCCAAGATCCAAAAACATAAGCCATTCACATAGTATCATGATGCATCACTAAATAACTATAATACCTTTCTGTTAACTATTTTTCAATATATGATATCTTTAAATGCACAAAAGTACCCAAGAAGGGGGTGAGTATAAAACTCAGTACAATTCCCCCCCCCCAATGACTTCCCAACACAAAACACAAGGATAGAACATGTTAGAACACTCATATAAATCATATTATAATAATTTAAAATAGTTTATATCAAATCCAAAACCATTTACAATAAAAATATTTTTCCATATAAAGAAACAAAACAAGTCCTTCAAACGATTTTACAAATACATTTGGCATACCCATTTCTTGGTTCCACAAATACACATAACTACACATGCATGACTTGGTTATAGTTCCATACTCGTGAGTGGAATCTCATTGATCTACCAATTCATCACAAGGTAACTATATACCAAGTTCCCCAATGGAATAGGCCCCTTTCACAAGTTCATGTCAATGCAAATGAAAACATGCCAACAATTTAGGCCAAATACCATGCCAAACCAATTATTCCAAATCCATTTCAATAAAATAAAATTTCTATTGAAAAAATTTATATAAAACCTTTTCCATATATCAAAAACCAAACAACCATTTTAAAATCATCATTTTAAAATCGGGTAACCAATTTCACTTTCCAAAAACAACCAATTTTTACAATTTCACAATCCATCACTAAAGAGGGTTTCAATTGATATTTGCACAAAAAAATTACAATTAAATAAATTTAAAATAAATCCTTCAATTTATAACTAATCAGAGTAAATATTAAATCCACCTACCTGATAACTTAGGTGAAAATGAATAACGACACAAATTCTTTAACAAACTCAACTTGAAACTCCTTAAAATATCACTAGATCGTGTTCCCTATCATCCAAACAACCATAACTCAACATGATTGGGATATCAAAACATGAATCTATGATAAAAGGAATACATTAATGAATTAAAGAGAGGGGAAAATATAAAAACTAAGTGAAACCACCAAGAATGAGCACTTACCAGATAATTCAAGTCTTCAATGCACTTAAAATTGCCAACGGATTGCTCTCGGGTCAAGAGGAAGTATCATACAGACTTTGGAAGAAGTAAAAATCATGTTATGGTTAGATTAGTGGAAAAAACCATTAAGGGTTTAATCTAAGTGAGATCCAAAATTATTAGATCTTTTTTTATAATGCATGGTTAGGCAAACCATATACTAGATGTGCACCATCCACTGCCTCCAAACACCCCTTATACGATTGGCTCCCACAGTTAGACAAACTATATTCCAACCATGAAAAACCACTCTATAGAAACTTGTATAGTTTCTCCTAGTTGGATTCATATTTTTTCCAAACCATGTTCCTTCCCAGTTCCCTCTGTCTTAGTTACACAGTTTCCTAGAATGTGTTTCATGATTTCTAATAACCGTACTCAAATTGTACACCTCCATAAAAGCTCTAAAAACTTTCCAAAACTCCTCCAAACCTACCGAAACATAACCCAATTACTTTATATAATTAAAATACATAAATAAATGGTTATTTAAATAAAATTGTGGGAGCTAAATTCTATTCACCATTGGTCTTTTCGTCAACATAAATTATAAAAACACCATTGGCTTGAAAATATTTAGGACATTGCTCAACCATTTCCTTATCACTCTCCCACATTTCTTCTTGAATTTAACCATGTTTCCATAAATCCTGTACTAGACCGATGCTTTTTCCACACAATAATTTCTCTTACCAATCCACAATTAGCACTAGCACATGAACCAACATATCATGTGGCTCTAGGATAACGTGATCGCATCGAATCACATGGTCATGATCAGGTTGATACTTATTTAATTGAGATACACGAAACACATTATGCACCAAACTAAACATTGGTTGAAAATCCAACCAATATACCACCTCACCAATCCGTTTAAGTATCTCAAAAGGGTCTATGTATTGAGGAGATAACTTTCTCCACTACCCAAAATGATGATGCCCAAGCCTTAGAGAGATTATCAATAACACATGATCACTCACCTAAAATAGAATACCCATTTAAGATGATATGAATATGATTTTTGTCAACTCTAATCTATCACCATTCTCTTTCTGATCAACTAAATATTATTCATTGTCTCTTGCAAAGGGATTGATCCAATCAGTGAAGTCTCACCTATTTTTACCCAACAAAGTGAAGAATGACAAGGATTATCATACAATGATTCAAAAAGATCCATATTTATCGAGGCGTGGTAACTATTGTTATATGATAAATCCACTAATGGTATGTGCTCCTCCCATTATCCACCAAAATCCATTATACATTCCCAAAGCATGTCCTCTGACATTTGTATTTTCCTTTCATATTGTACATCTGTCTGAGGATTATAAAATGTGATCATAGTCAACTAGGTCCCAAGGTATTTCTATAAGGATTTCCAAAAATGAGATATAATCCTTAGATCTTGGTATGATACTATCAAAACTGGTATTCCATACCTCTTTAACACTTCCTGAATAAAGATTTTAGACAAGTCCTCCACTGTATGAGATTCATGAATAGGGATGAAATGGGCCAACTTTGTAAGATGATCCACTATCACCCATATAGAATCATGATTCTGAACCATCCTTGGGAGACCTATCACAAAATACAAGGCTATATTATCCCATTTCCAAATAGCAATAGGTAAAGAATATAGCATACCCTCTAACTGCTGGTGCCCTGCCTTAACCTACTGACTGGTGAAGCATCACAAAACAAACCAAATCACTACACTTTTCATGAAATCCCACCAAAAATATTCTTTCAATACCTTATAAAACTTCTGTATTCCATGTTCAAAATCCCATCTCGAATGGTGGTAATCATGAAGAAGTTATTCTTGACAAGAAATAGGAAAAACCATCTAATCTCAAAAACAAAATGCTAATCCTCTGTCAAGATTTTATCCCTTAATGGTATCCCCACCGTTGATTTTTTGAACTCATAGAAACACATTATGAATTAGATGTATATTACTATTTAACCTTTTTAACTAAATTAAGAATAAAATAAATATGAAGGAAAATAGTAATAGTGCCTCAGTCTTTACAATCCAAGTGCATGTCAGTTATTACCGACATCATATTCCACAGATCAGAGGTTTATTTTTCCAAATAACCATATGAATTTCTAATTAATGAATCTACCACCGAAAATAGTAATATTTCCTTAGTCTTTGTCTTTGGTTCAAATATATTTTTGAGAAAATGTGTTTCAAACTCTTATGATCCGCAAACACTATAAATTTCTCACCAAAGAGGTAATGATGCTAAGTATTCAAATAATGGACTATAATAGATAATTACAAATCATTATTTGGGTAGTTCTTCTCATGAAACCATAACTACCATGATCCATAACCAACAACATGATCCCCCTACAAGAGAACACACCCCAACCCAGATCTCGAAGCATCACAATACACCACATTTCCATTTCCTGGTTTTGGAAACTTCAAGATTGGTGATGATGTAAGGAGAAAATTAAGTTATTGAAAAGAATTTTTACATTTAAAATTACATTGAAATGGAACAAATTTCCTTTTTAAAGCTATCATTGGTGAATCTAGTCGTGAAAAGTCACAAACAACATGGCGATAATAACTATCTTGACCAAGAAAACTACATATCTCGAAGACATTATTTGGTGGTTACTAAGAGATCATAGCCTATATCTTGTATGGATACATAGAAACACCATCTTTATAGATAACATGTACAATAAAATTTACTTCTTTTATCCAAAAAAACACACTTTGAAATTTTAGAATACAAATGATGATCTCGCAAGACACCCAACACTGTCACCAAGTATTTCTCATTCTCAACCCTTGTCCATGAATACACCAATATTTCATCCACAAACACCACCACAAAAGAATACATATTCCTTTAAAATATACTATTCATCAATTACATAAAGACTTTTGGTGCATTCATAAGACCGAAAGTCAAAACCACAGACTCGTAATGGCCATATCTACTCCAGAAAGTTGTCTTTGCAATATCCTCCTTCACAACCTATGATTGGTGATATTCTGATCACAAGTCAAATTTAGAGAACCATTGAGCTTACCTCAATTAATTTAACATATAAATAATGCATGGAAGAGGGTATTGATTCTTTATTGTAACTTAGTTAAGATTATTATAAACAACACAAAGCCTAATATTTCCATCTTCCTTTTTCAAGAACAAGATCGATGTTTCCCATAGAGATGTACTAGGCCAAATAAATCCTTTACTTTCCATCGATTCCAACTGGACTTTCAATTACCTTAATTCTATTGGTGTAATCTAATAATATGGAAGTGAGATAGTAATTTTCACTGGTAAGAGATCAATTATATAACTCCACTTCTCTTGTTGGTGGAAACCCTAATAAATTCTCAGGAAAAACATTGGGAAACTAATCAAAAATTGTTATAAAACTTTTATCCCCAATCTTATCCATTAATGCCAAGTTCAAATATTCCAACTGTTATGTGATAGTTCCAACTACTGGTGTCAACAATCCTGATGCACCTACCTTTACATTTAGGTCTCCTATAAATATATCCTCAATGATTGCATCATGATTCATAGTTTTATTTCACACTTACACCACTATATTAAAATGATTTTGTTTGTAAATTCAAAATATTATAACAAATTTCACTTCATGTTTTATTCAATAATTTAATTTTTATCACTATTATAAATAGATATTTTACTTGTTTTTATGTTTTCATTTTAGTTAGAGGAGATTTGGAGGTCCCAGAACAAAGTTGAAGAAAATTGACAAAATTGTGCGGGAATCCAAGAACATTTGTAAAATCAACCACATATTTAAACTAATTAGTGAATACAATTGGGCTGATATTTTTTTGATGATCCAAAATTAATTGGGCAAGAACCTTTATGAAGACACTCAATACTAATTCATCCATATTGTGGCCCAACCAGACTAATCTTTCCAAGGAACCGAGTTAGCATGAAGTCAAAAGTTGTGTTCTGTATTTTTTCCATATCTCAAGCTGTAACTATCAAAATGATTCAAAATTTTCAGTAGATTTATTCAAGTGGTGGGGAAACAAATTTTTAAAAAAATTATATAATAATTTATGTCCACTGAAAAATGTGGGAAAAGTGGTTTCTCGAAATCAGGGCACTCAAAACCACCTTCCACTTTGCCTATAAATTACCACCTTTGGAACCCCATTTTCAAGTTCTACCAAGGAGTGAATTGCTACCATTTTGGAGTTCCATAAGACTCATATACTCATCCTAGAAGTTGTGGAGACTCCTATCCTCATAGGTGTATCAAGTATAAAGATGTAGATCCACCTGAGCTTCCTCCTCCTCTCAATGTCAGGATAAACTGTGGGTATTAATTGTGAGGGAGATACACACATGTCAAGGGAGTTCTGACACATATATTAGCTACTAGTTTGGAGTAATTTTTGTTTTAAAACATTTTATTCCATGTATCTTACATTATTTTATATTTTAATGATAGTTTTTATACATTTGATTGATATTCTTTTAATTTCTAACTGATCGATGTGAGGCTTTGATTACGTGACTTATGTTGTTCTAATTAGAAAACACGAGATTCGTTTTCTTACCCACTCTCTTGAGATTTAAATCTAATTTTTAAGCTCTTATTCATTGCATAAGTAATGTAACATGGAAATATGATTTTTATGACAAGGTTTGGTTCTTTATGAATTGAAATAAAAGCTTAGGAATTAATCAGGATTCCAATTAATTTCAACCAAAGAATTACTCCAAACCTGAATGAATCTCTAAGAATAATGAAATTTAAATGTGTGTAGTGAAATCAAAAAAAAACTTTTATCTAATTTTTTTCAAAATCCACAAGTTTTTTTAACTATTAAACTCTATAAATTAAGTTATTTTCTTAAAAATATTTTCAAAACCACCCCCTCTTTTAGTACTTTTTATTAAAAGTACACACGTTAAACCTATCAAAACTCCTTGAGAGATGACCTAGGGTATTCCCTATACTAAAAATAAACTTTTAAAACATAATCAATTTGATTTTTCAAGACAAAGTGGACAAATTTTTGCACCGTTTCAGGAGATCACTTTGGTTTTTGGTGCATGGTTTTATATGGTGTTTATAAATTTTGTGAATATTTATTTGTTTTATTTTATACCTTTACATATATTTTTGTGTTATGATTTATTTACTTTTTAGGTTATGTTCATAAATCATTCTACTTTAGGATATTTACCTACTTTTAAAGCTTAACTGAAGAGGATCATACATCAATGACACCGAGTCACACAGGACAATCCTTTGAAGGAGGACACGCCACACCTTTCTACTTTTATTAACCCCTCTCCATTTGGATCCAAACAAGAAACTAAACATAACCTGTATAACATGGATGAAAATAACATAACACTAAAAGAAATAACCTCTCTTGATATTGATATCCAACCCACTTATATTCAAATTCAAGTCGAAGCACCAAAATTTGAACTAAAATCCGGTCTAATTCACTTATTACCAAGATTTCATGGACTTGCTGGAGAAGGCCCACATAATCATTTAAAAGAATTTCATACTTTGTTTTAGACTTTAAAACCTAATAATGTGGATAAATAATAAGTAAATATTATGTAATTCCCTTTTTCATATGAAGACACCGCAAAGGATTGGCTATATTATGTTAATTCCCCAATTAGAGGTCGGGCAAACATGAAATGCCTTTTTCTAGAAAAATATTTACCAGCATCTTGAACTACAATAATAAGGAAATAAATTTGTGGGATAAGACAACCACAAGTGGAAACACTTCATGAATACTATGAAATATTTAAAAGGTTTTTTTTTCAAGTTTCCCACACCACCAAATAAGTGATCAACTTTTAATACAGTATTTTTATGAAGGTTTAATTATTATTGCTAGAAACATGATTGATGTTTTTATAGGTGGTGTGCTAGTTGATAAAACCCCAGTCAATATAAGGACCCATATTTATAACATGATTCAAAACACTCAACAATTTGTTTCAAGGTCCATTGTACCCAATAGTGGTATTCATGGGGTTCAATGTTCTGAGTTTGCGAAGAAGGTGGACACAAAGTTTGAAGAGGTAAGTACCCTTCTCTGACAACTCACTCTTTCCCAAGGTAAATACCAATCTTCTACACCCATCCATTGTTATATCTATTCTTCTAACACTCTATATTATAACCAATTACCTTAGATAAGATAAAATTATGAGATTTGTGAGGCAATATTCCTTGGATGCCCCTATAACCAACCCATTAGGCAAGAACCTTACTATAAATCCAAACCTAGGTGGAAAGACAACCAAGCATATAGGAAAGGGGGTATTAAAACCAACAACCATGGAACCAACTGGGTAAAATTAGTCATCCTATACCACCCATAAATCCTAAACCACTAAAAATGAATTTCCAACAACCCCCTCCAACCCCCAATTCTAGTTAGAAGGCATGATGAAAAAAATAGATCCAAATAATCTATAATTCTAAAAAACCACCAGACCATCCATACAAGACCTAAAAACCCAATTAGTCTAAGTCTCTAACTTGATGGGGGGAATCAAAAGTCATGGGTTAGGTAAAATACCTTCTCAACCACTGTTCAACCCTAGGGATAAGGGAAATGTTGGTCAAATCACCCTTCAGAGTGGAACACAACATAAAATACAAATGACCGCTCCATTAGTGATATACCCTCATGAGGAAACCACTATCCCAACCATTGAGAATAGTCCAAGAGATAAAAAACTTTATCTTGAGAAAAATACCACCAAAGGAAAGAGTGTGTCTATTGATGAGTCTCCTAGACCAACCATTTCTCTTCCACTTCTTCAAAGGGATACCCAACAAAGGAAACAAAAAGAAACTGAACTTGATAAAGAAATCTTGGAAACTTTCAAAAAAGTGAAAGTTAGAATCCCCTTAATAGATTTCATCAAGTAAATTCCATGATATTCCATGTTTCAAAAGGAAATGTGTACATACCAAAGGCGACTTTGAGGTGATGAAAAGGTGATATTGAGGATGAATGACTCAACATTTATTGATCCAAAACTTCCCACCAAATGTAATGATCCTGGAACTTTCTCAATTTCATGCACCATAGGGGAGTAGACCTTTTCCAATTATATGCTTGATTTGGGTGCTTATATAAATGTGATGCCTCACTCCATTTTCTATTCATTGTAGGTTGGGGAACTAAAGTCCACTAGAATTTTTTTCAACTAGTAAACTAGAGTACAACACACCCCACGGGTGCATTAGATTATATTCTTGTAAGGGTGAAAATTTTAATTTTTCCTCCTTATTTTTATATTCTAAAAATAGAATATGATAAGATGAATAAACATGAGCCAATTATATTAGGGAGGATTTTCTTGAAAACCTCCAAAACCATAATTAATTTCCACAATGGTACATTATCTATGGAGTTTGGTGGTGAAATTTTCGACTTCAACATCCTTGATTACTTGAGGAATCCCACAGAATAACATTTATGAATTTTATTTAATTCTATTGATGTACTCTCATCCCCTAAAAAAATTATTTTATTTCCCCTAATCCCCTTTCTGAGTTTTCATACTTTATAGAAATTCTAGGTAATTAATCATGCATTTAATGTTGTAGTCGTCTAGAAAAATGTCATGCATGTTTTTTAATTGATTATTTATTACGAACTGATGATTCCATGACCATCGATGATACTTATAACCTTTTAAAATATTATCCCTCATATAATGATGTTACTAATGACTAGTTAGATGAGATCATTGACATTTCACACTCACATTCACTACCATAAATCCAAAATCCACCTGAATTAGAACTTAAAAAAATTACTTGAAATTTAAAATATTCTTATCTTGAGAATGGAAATAAGATTCATGTCATCATTTCTAGTTAACTCCGTATAGATCATGAATTGTGACTACTTAGCCTTTTGAGGGAGTATAAAAAATCATTGATATGGACACTTTCTAACATTCCTGGTATTAGACCATAAATTTATACACATCACATATGTTTAAATGATGATGCTAAACAATTGAGGTAGGTACAACGTCGACCGAACCCAAACCTCCTAGATGTTGTTAAAAAAGTGGTAACAAAATTATTGGTTGTTTGAATCATTTACCCCATCTATGATAGCCAATGGTTCAATAAAATGTAGGTAGTTATTAATAAAACTAGTCTTACAATAATTAAAAATGAAAACAATGAATTACTTTCAACCCGTATGAAGAATAGTTGGTGTGTCTGTATAGAGTATCTATGACTAAACCAATACATTTGGAAGGACCATTTCCTATTGACATTCATTTACCAAATTCTAGAGAGGATATAAGATAATTCTTACTAATTTTTACTTGATGGGTATTATAGATACTTTTTTATCTGTATTTCCCATGAGGATTAGGAAAAATAACCTTCACTTCCCCTTTGACACATTTTCCTATAGGAGGATGTCATTTGGTTTGTGCAATGTTCAAAGTAATTTCATGTGATGCATGGTTATTATTTTTTCATATTACCTAGAGAAATGTATGCAAGTTTTCATGGATGATTTCATTATATATGGTTTCTATTTAGAACATTTTTTGAGTAGTCTTGGTTCTATCCTACATTGATGTATTGTAAAGAATCTTGTATTAAATTATGAGAAATGAAATTTCATGGTACATTATGGTATAGTACTTGGAAATTTCATTTCTAGGGATGGTATCCAAGTAGATAAATAAAAATTGGATGTATTTTCTTCCCTACCATTCCCCAAGAATGTGTGGGATGTTCGGTCTTTCTTAGGTCATGTTGGATTTTACCGTCATTTCATTCATGACTTTAGTAAGATTACACACCCTCTCTCCTGATTACTCCAAAAAGAAAAATAATTTTTTTATAAATAATGTGAGAAAGCTTTTAATAAATTTAAATGGACTCTCACATCACCCCCAGTAATCCAACCACCTCAGTGGGATTTACCATTTGGTCTTATGTTTCATGCCTATAACAATGCAGTCGGAGCAGTCTTATTACAATGGGTTGATCGAACTCCACATGTCATAGCCTATAAATTAGAAAAATTGGATGTTATTCATAGGTTACTTCTTGAACTTGGAGTTCATACATGAGGGACTCCATAATGAATTCATGAAATTGGTTAAATCGATGCCCATTGACAGTGAAGGTTTGTTTTGTTTCTTCATTTTGAAACTAGAAAACACCAAATGGATAAACATTAGTAACGGTGTATAGGTCAAACCAACAAGAAAGAAGCTTACCTATATGAAACATCATACTTTCATTGAAAAGTAGGACCTTATTACCAATGTGGAATTGATGATGAAGAATGAGGAGGTCTTGGGAAGCCTTGTTTCTCTCCTTATAAATTTTGGAGTTCTCATATGAGTCTCTTCTCATTTCCTCCATCTCCTAATATTTAACTTAATTTTAGAACTTGAACCATAAAGATTATAATTTCATTATGTAATGGAAATGTAGGCCCGGTTCTCTATCTCAATAAGGAGGTTACAACTCTTTCCAAAAACAATACAATAAGGTGAAATTCCAATGGGAGTTTTAAAGGCGATACAGTAATCCTGTAATGAATCATTGATTCTAAGAATCCAATATATATTTTTTGTATTGAACCATTTTTTCAAGAATTTTTTTTACCTTTCTATTTGATAAATCGTCTCAAACATTGTTTTGTGGGTGATATGCAGTATACACTCAATTCCCAACCCCATACTGACAAAAAAGTGATTTCATTATTAGTTTGCTAAAAAATGAGAACCCCAGTCACTGATGATAAACCTAGGTAATCCAAACTTAAAGAAAATTTGGGTTCTCAAAAATTCCACAACTATCTTGAAATCATTTATCCCCATTTCTCATGACTCTACCCATTTCGACACATAATCAACTACTATAATAATGCACAAGTTGAAAAAGTAATTGAGAAATGGCCCCATAAATTCAATTCCCTAGACATCAAAAATTTCATGGAAGATAAAGGTTTATTATGTCATTTCATTTATTTTAGATATGTTACTTATTCTTTGACAATGAGGAAAATATTTAAAGAAATCAAGGGAATATTGAAATAATTTTGTCCAAAAGAGACTAGAATTGAGGACCTTACAAGCAGTCTGTTGGTGATTAAAGTGGACCCCATAAGCAAGAGTATGGAAGAACCTAAGGAAAAACTAAAACTTTCTATAAAAAACGAAATGCCTAAATAAATTATCACTACAAGTTTAATAATGTTAGGGTTTATCCTAAATGTACCAACATGAATCTCATTTTAGATGGTTGTCTTGGTTTTTATTAAAATTAGTAAGAATTAAAGACACTACCAAATAATTTACAATTTCAGCATACCAAGGAATAACATATTGAACACAGTGCAATTTATCATCTGAAAACATGTTATTTATGGGAATATAGGGGGATGAGTCAATGTTTGAGGATGTGATGATCCTATTGATATGGTAAGGTACCACATTCTATGCTCCATTTTTATCTCTAATTTATAGGTTAAATTCCTGAAGGAGGAGCATCCAACGATTGAGACATGGTTTGACTTCTAGTTTCTTAAGGAGATACCGGAGGGTTGCATGGTTTGAGAACACAATTAATTTTGGACCCTAAAAGTTATGACTTTAATTTATCCAAGGAAAACAAAATGGCAAGGAATTATTTTTTATTTTTGGTGTACCAAATTAAAATATGCATGTGTACCTATTATCTTATTGTTGTACATCCTCGAAAAAACTTAAAATAAAAAACAAAAAGAATATGAGTTGTTTCTTGGGTAGGTCAAAAATCACTCTTCCTGGACCTTTGATCTTGTTATAACTATATCAATTATTGTAATGAGGAGATTATAATATGGTTGAGTGATGAGTGTGATATTTGTTCCAAGTTTAAATTTTGGAAAAAAATAATAATAAATGATGGGAGTGATTAAATGTACAAAATATGGGGATATCTATGTTGAGAGCTTAAGGTTTTACTTTCAATAATTCTTAAGTGAGTGGGTCTCGAAATTTAATTGCAAATTATGTAGGGTAGGTTCAGTGGACATAATCATATAAGCAGAAAAATCTTAAAATAAACACTATTTACTGGATAGAAAGTGGAAAGAATAGCATGAAATGGTTTTCACACACACACGTGGAGAGTTGGTGAAATTGTTTACTTTTAAATTATTTTCTCAAATTTTTATCATTCATATTCTTTAATTTTATTCTGATATAATTTATGAGACACCTTTTTCCATGAACACTGATAATAACACCATAGTGTGGTTTTTTCTTTATTCACATTTCTATCAAGAGTTAAATTTTCAATTTATGTTAAATCTTTATGAAGTTGGTAATATCACCATGCATAATTTTTTCAAATGTGACTTTTCCTAGGAGTGAAAAGTTTTAGGTCTGGGGGTGTGATCACACTACGATTCACTGTTTGATTTCACCAATACACTACTGTATTAAACTAATTTTGGTTTTCAAATTAAAAGTATTATTAAAAAAATAAATTATTTTTATTCAATAATTTAATTTTTATAACTTTTATAAAGTGTTATTTCAATTTTTTTATGTTTTAATTGTAGTTATAGGTGATTTGGAAGGCCCAAGACAAATTTAAAGAAAATGGGAAAAATTGCACAGGAATCCAAGAACATATAATACTTAACCACAAAATTATACTAATAAGTGATTCTAATTTGGATTAATATTTTGTGGTCTAATAAAAAATTCATTTTTATACAACTTTTTAGAAGACACCCAAGCCCAATTCGGTTATCTTCTGGCCCAACCAGACCGATCTGTCCAAAGTTCCAAATATGCACGAAGTCAAAAGTTATGTTTTTATTTCATCCATATCTCAATTGTAGTTGTCCAAATGATGCCATTTTTTTGGAGTTATTAAATATGTAGGTAAAAACTTTTTAGTTTTTTGAAAATTGATATAAGACTTTCTAGCCACTGAAAACTATGGTCCAATTTTTTTTCTCAAAATCAGGGTGCCCAAAACCACCTTCCACTTTGCCTATAAATTTCCACCTTTGGCATACCATTTTCAAGTTCGACTAAGGAGTGAATTTATTCCATTTTTGAGTTATATAGTATTAATATCCTCATAATATAAGTTCTATAGTCCCCTATCCTCATAGTGGGGTCAAGGATGAAGAAGGAGATCCACCTGAGCTTCCTCCTCTAAATGTCAGGCTAAATAGTGGGTCTTTATTGTGAGGGATCTAAACACATGTAAAGGGAGTTATGAAATATATATTAGCTACTAGTTGGATTAATTTTGGTTTTAAAACATTCAATTCCATGTATCATATATTATTTCATATTTCAATTCTTTTTTTGATGCATGTGATTGATATGCTCTTAATTTCTAACTAATCAGTGTGAGGTTTTGAGTACGTGACTTGTGTTGTTCTGATTGGACAACACAAGAATCCTTTTATTACCCACTTTCTTGAGATTTCAACCTACTTTGGAATCTCTTATTCCATGCATAAGTTTTTTACCTTGGTAATAGAATTTTTATGTCAAGGTTTGGTTCATCAAGCATTGAAATAAAAGATTCGGAATTAATTGTGCTTTCAATTAATTTCAACCAAAGAATTAATCCAAAACTGAATGAATATCTAAGAAAAAAACTTTAAATGTGTGTAGTGAAATCACAAAGACCCCTTTATCTCATTTTTTTTTCAAAATCTACTTGGTTTTTCAACTATTAAACTCTTTAAATTAAGTTATTTTCTTAAAACTATTTTCAAAACCACCCCCCCTCTTTTAGTATTTTTTTTATCGAAAATACACACTCTAAACCTATCAAAACTCCTTGATATATGGCCTAGAGTATGACCTATAATATAAATTAACATTAAAAAAATAATCAATTTGACATTTAATGATAACATGGTCTCTCGAGGTCATCATTAGTTGTAAAACTAACCCTTTGGGTATAAAAATTGATGTGATCTTTGAACATTATCAAATAATCCATACCCAATATTATTTCATAAATATCCATAAAAAGAATATATAAGTCCCATATCAATTCATCCCCATCAATAGTTATAAAATATGATTTTCACATAAAGGCTTTACATTCACTTTGACCAAGAGGATCTTGAATTTTTAAAATAGAAGACATTATCTCAACATGAAAACCTAATAGACCAACAGCATGAGAAGCAATAAAGTAATGGGATGAACCCATATCAAACAAAGATTGCATAAGGTTATAATTCAAAATAATCATACCTATCACCATAAATGTTCCATATTGATCATCCATAATCACTTTCTCAGCTCCATACAATTTATTACTCACTTCAATTTGTTCTTTATTACCCATAAGTATCAATATGATTCCTCCACCTGTATTACCTGAGATGTCCCTTTCTACCATTTTTTCTCTATTATCCAACTCCATATAATATGTTATAAAAAGCACAGTAATCTTTGAGTGAATCATTGGCCTCAAAATCTATTCAAAAATGTTTAAATTCAAGGACTCTCTTTTTGTAAAGACCTAAAAAATTCCATGTATTTTTTTTAATTATATGGAATATTACGAGTCCATGAAAATTGATGGTGCGTGATTCCGAGGCCCAGTGTGCCCGGAATGATCTTCTAAATTTTTTTTAAGTACATTTAGTAAACGTGCGAGTGGGTTTTTATAACTTTTGAACCGGTGCTCAGAATTGAAATCCAAGGACACCGTTGAACTCACAGTGCCGATATTCTCTTAAAGAGATCTTCATCTCGACCGTAGTAGGTAGAGGGTGGAAGATAGTTTTTCACTTTTCGTGGAAGAAGAAAAATAAAATAATTAACATTTTATTTTTCTTTTGAAACCTCTCTTTTGAAATTATGGAGGTGGGGACCACCCGAGCTAGAAAAACCTCCCAATTTGAATTTAGGGTGGTGGGGACCACCCGAACCCCTCTTTATGTGGGAAAACCATCAACTCTCTAATTAATTAATTGGGCCACTTCAATTAATTAATTGTGCCATTTATTTGTGCTAACTTTAATTGTGCCAACATAAATTAATTTGATAAACCTATTTTAATTTATTGGCTCCTCATTTCCTTGGGGAAATCATTGGAAAAGGGGAGAAATTTGGAGAGACTCTTCCTCCAACAAAGAGAACCCTCTCCAATGAAAAATGAGGAACCGACCCGAGCCCGGATCAAAAGCGCTTTGTGGAAGCAGAAAATGCTGACATTCTTCAAAGACTTCATCTTCTATATATCGACTCCTCCAATGAATTACAAGGTAGCGTTTATTTTTTTTTGAATACCCCTTACCCTTTATTAACATTATTCATGATTCAATAACAAATAAGCCACTTGCTACCATTCTAACACGAAGGGTGGAGGCCAAACAAACATGGTTCGGCCTCTCTACAACCCTGGTGAATTTTGATGGTCTTGAATCGATGGATACATACGGTCTTGAATCGATGGATACATCCCGAGGTGAGTGTGGAAATTTTCGAAATGAAGAACGGGCCACCAGGGCGCACTCAGTGACCCGAAGAACGTCGTCGGCGACTGTGTTGATGACCGGCATCGGTGGAACTCAAGAGAGGTGGCCGGAACCCTGGCCGACCGCGACGGCAGTGGCGGCATGACCGCACCGCCAGAGAAGGGTTGTGGCCTGTCAGTCGTGGCTGACCACGTGATGGGGGTGGAGGGTTGCATCTGTGCCGCCCGACATGCAGGAGCCACAACACAAGGCCGCGGCGGCGATAAAGGTGGGGCTGGCTCACTGTCGGTCGCCGGTAATGGCGCGGCGCACGACTGCACCGCACGGATTAGGGCTGGTCGTCTGGCCAACCGCGGACCAGCGGGCCACCCAGCACGGGTCGTGTATCGCAGTCCACTCAGCGAGCTGCCCAGCGTGGGCCGCACCACGAGCTGCCCAGCAGGCCGCCCAGTGGGTCGGGCCGCACGAACGGGCCAGGCCGCGCCGATGGGTTGGGTCGCGCCGACAGGTCGGGTCAGACCCAACAGGTAGGTTCGACCCGAATTGGGTCAGGTCAGCCCAGGTCGGGTCGGTCTGGGTCAGTCCGATAGGGTTGGACCGGACTCGAACCTACTTCGACCCCTTTTAACTCTTTTGGCCATAACTTAAGCTACATGCGTCCATTTGATGAACCGTCTATGGCGCCAGAAACCTTGGATCGAGATGGTCATTTTCGTATACCCCACTTGAGTTTTAGATAAATTTGGGGTATGTACGGGTTGGATCGAACACGAATCCAACCGGACCCCTCAGGACTAAAAGGCCAATAACTTACATATCGGGCATCTGATTGACGCAGTGTCTATTGCATTGAGACCCCTTTTACATGGAGGTCCTTTGGGATACTTTGTCATGGGACTTAGTTGAAGTTAGAGTATTGACATGTGTCTTGAGGATCAGACCCTCCTGGAATCAAGTGAGCATAGTGAGGGAACCCTGTAGGTGTATGTAACATGTGATTGGGATCCTATGTGGGTCTGTGCTTTGGGATCCTACGTGGGTCTATGTTCGAGATTCTCACCTAGATCCACTCTAGGAATCCACATCATACTACTCTAGGATCCTATGTGGGTCTGTTGTTTTAGGATCCTATGTGGGTCTGATGATTTAGGATCCTACATGGTTCTGATGATTTAGGATCCTATATGGGTCTGTCTCTTAACAGAGTAAGAAGATTCAGTAATTACATCTAATAATCTTTACTACCATACCTTAGTTATATCTGTGAGATAATTATTTATCTTTTTGTTAATCTTCTATGTGGAATACCTTTGTGGTACTTACCTTCATGGTGATACCTTTGTGGTATTCTTCTGTGTGGTGTTACCTTTGTAGTTATTACCTTTGTGGTGTTACCTTCGCGGTATCCTTTCCTTCATGGAATAGATGAGCTTTGGGATAATGAGTTATGACTTGTGTTTCCTCATGAATAGGATGGGTATACTTGATAACTTAGGTATATGTATGGGCATATACCTAAGTAGGGTTTTCATATGTTTTCATGCTTTTGGTTTACCCTTTGTGGGTTTTTGTGAGACCTTTGAGGGTCTCAGGGTCCCTATTGAGTATCGTTATACTCACCCCTATACAGGCTATGCCCACACCTTGTTGTGTTTGGTGCAGACGACGAACAATGATAACTGAGGACAAGAGTACCAGGATGGGTTTATTTGTACTTTTCATTTTTCTTGTACTTTCCAGTTGGGGCTTGTATTCTGGACCCTTTTTCTTATTGTACACACTTTTTTTACTATATAGTTTACTTGTGTTTGTATCTTTTTGTGTGCTTGGTTTTGTGTGTTTATAGGATATAAAGGCAATGCCTTTCTAGTTTTAAGGAATATGTCTTTTGGTTCTAGTCGCCAGCCCCTGGCCTATGGAAGGCAGGCTTGGGGTAGTCACGACACAGGCCCCGAGGGATGGGTCAGAACAAATTAGTATCAGAGGGAGGTTCTACTATAGAACATTAGACTCTGATATTTTAACTTTAATAGTGTTAAGTTTAGTGAGTGTGGTTATCAGTTTAAGGTAATCCAGTGTTGGTGTGGCGGCCGACGTATCCATACACCAGGACCCTGACTTCTGATTTCTTACTCAGTGTACAAAAACACTGATTGTGTTTGTGTTTCGAAAAGTTTTCCATATGATCTTTTTGAGTTAGCTCACTAGGTATAACTTATTGACTGTGGCTCACCTTTTTCCTTTCAGGATGCCTCCACGTAGACATCTAGCTAGGGTTCTGGGTAGAGTACACAATGACAGCCCACCGAGCGATGAGGCCTTGGTGTAGGGACCTTTATCATTACAGGCACTAGCAGAGGCACCAAAGGTACCATTACCCATTGGGACACCGATACCACCATCCCCATCATAAGAGATTTCACACCTCTTGAGCACATTGCACGAGTTCCAGCGCCAGAATCTACCTAGGTTTAGGGGTGAGATGGACCCACATGTGGTTGAGGATTGGTTGGAGGTCGTGGTGTGAGTCTTCCGACTGATAGGGACACCAGCTAATCTCATGGTGATCCTTGTCACCAGTCTTCTATAGGAAGCAACAGTAAAATGGTGGAACTTGATACTCCAGGTTCATATGAGGTGAAACTTCTCTGGGTAGACTTTGAGAGCCTTTTTCCAAGAGAGTTTGTCTCGGTGACCCTTTGCGCAGTGCACATACAGGAGCTTCTTCATCTACAGCAAGGCAGCATGACTGTGGCTCAGTACTCAGTGAGGTTCATCGACCTCTCACACTACTCCATAGATATAGTGTGGTACCCATTCTTTAGGGACCATACTTTATAGTAGGGACTCAGGCAGGAGATCAGGGCTTTGATGATTTCTCTCAGCATCCCGATGCGGGCGGGGGTGTTAGAGCGAGCCCTCTTAGTGGAGAGTTTTCTTACTAAGCAGTCACCAGCTGCGAGACCCGCCACCAGGCATCACATAGTGGAGTCTTCTACAGTTGGCAGCAGACAGATGTCACATAGGTCCAAGAGGACTAGACTTACAGGAGGATGGTCGCAGGATTCAGGTTTGGTTGTGCGAGGCACCCAAGATAAATCCATTCATGTGAGGAGAAAGCAGTGTTATGCATGTTCTGGGTAGGGTCACATGGCTCATGACTATTCGACCCACCGTACGAATGATCAACAAATGGTCGAAGGACTGTCTAGGCAGAGACATAGGTTTGACTAAGGAGGTCCGCAAGGAGCGGGCGGATGTGGTAGAGGAGCTGGTCATACAGCTGGTGGTGGGCGATGATTCAAGGTGTTACCACCACCACCACCAGGTGGTCTACCCCGACAGTAAGGAGCATGTGGACAGGGGTAAGCTCAGCACTAGACAGTTTAGGCCTACAATCACGGTGCTCCACAGATGATATGAGGTACGATATGTGTCTACTCCACCTTAGTTGCAGTACTTATAGACACAGGTTCCAGTCATTATTTTATTGCAGCTACCCTCGTTCGGAGCTCATAGATTTCAGTGGAGACATTGGCTCGATCCTTACGGCTAGATACTCCTACAGGAGAGGATTCGATGATTACACACTGGTGTCAGCAGTGTGAGCTTACTCTAGGAGGTGAGAACTTTGGCTAGGATCTTCTAGTAGTGGCATAGAGGCCTTACAACGTTATCTTGGGTATGGACCGGTTATCTAAATTCCATGCTCATATTGACTATGTTAGGAGAAAAGTGTGGTGTATCTACGAGAATGGGACTAGGTTTACCTTCATCGGCGAGAAGGGAGCCTTTGCAACACAGGATGGACTTACCCAGAGGAGATTTCATCCAATCACTCATCAATTGGCTAGCCTTACCCTTAGAGCGGTTGATGTGGAGAGTCTGAGCTATCATGTAGTGGTGGACCAGTACATGGATGTCTTCCCTGATGATGTCCCGGGTCTACCTCCTCACAGAGAGGTGGACTTTTATGTTGACTTGTACCCTGGGACGGCACTGATATCTACACCAGCGTATCGAATGGCTCTCGTGTAGCTTCATGAGCTGTGGGTATAGCTAGAGGACTTACAGGGTAAGGGGTTCATCTGGCCCAGTTTTTCTCCTTCAGCATCCCAAATTTTGTTTTCCAAAAAGGAAGATGGGAACTTGAGAATTTGTGTTGACTATCGGTGCTTAAACCAGGTGACCGTGAAGAATAAGTACCCACTATCGAGGATTGAAGACCTCTTTGATCAGCTGAAGGGAGAACAGTGGCTCTCAAAGATAGACCTTAGATCAGACTATCACTAGCTTAGAGTACGAGATGAGGATGTGTAGAAGACGGATTTCAGATGTTGGTACAACCATTATGAGTTTTTTTTCATGTCATTCAGTGTGACCAACGCTCCAGTAGTGTTCATGGGACTCCTGAACAGTATGTTTCGTCCATACCTTGATCGCTTTGTAGTAGTCTTCATCAACGACATTCTGATCTACTCAACTACCGAGGAGGAGTGTGCTTGTCATTTGCAGATAGTTCTGGACACACTCTAAGAGCACCGGCTTTATGGTAAGCTCTCGATGTGCCAGTTCTGGATCTTATAGGTTCACTTTCTGGGACATGTCATCTCGGAGGCTAGATTTGTAGTGGATCCATCAAATATTAAGGTGGTACTTTTTTGGGAGACACCCAGGAGTGTGACGGAGGTATAGAGTTTCCTGGGTTTGTCCAGATACTACTGGAGATTTGTGCCAGATTTATCCAGAGTTGCAGTACCTTTATCAGTGTTGAAAAAGAAGGTGCAACCCTTTGTGTGGTTAGAGAGATGCCAGTGGAGTTTTCAAGAGCTGAGGCAGAGGCTGACTAGTGCCCCCATCTTGAGGCTTCTGGAGGAGGGTGTTGGGTACGTAGTCTACTTCGACGCATCAGGGACCGAACTCAGATGTGTTCTAATGTAAGAGGGAGCAGTGATCACGTATGGTTCTTGATAGCTGAAACAGCATGAGCAAAACTAAGCTACCCATGACCTGGAGTTAGCAGCAGTGGTCTTCTCTTTGAATATGTGGTGACATTACTTGATAGGTGAACATTTTATAGTCTACTCTAATAACAAGAGTCTCAGGTATATCTTCTCTCAGAAGGACCTGAACCTGAGACAGTGACATTGGCTTTAGTTACTCCAGGACTATGACTTCAAGATAGTCTATACTTCTGGGAAGGGGGACGTTGTACCAGATGCACTCAACAGAAGATCCAGTATACAGCTGCTAGGTGAGGCGATGAAGCAGTTGTCCGGTTTGCATATATCCTTTGTGGATCAAGATGGAGTATCTTTTCTTTAGTGTCTTACAATCACTCCCCCACTCCTTCAACAATTCAGGGAGGCACAACATGGGGACACTGATTGCAAAACTCGACGTGCTCAGATATCCACAGGAATGGCACCTGATGGATTTTCTGAAGGTGGGGAGCACTCCATACTCTTCAGAGGACATACCATGGTACCCGTGTCACTTTAGGAGGAAGTATTGAGGGAGTTACACACATCCCCTCTAGAGGTACATCCAGGAGTGGCGAAGATGTACCAGGACCTCTGATGATAGCACTGGTATCTCGGAATGAAGAAAGTAGTAGCAGATTTTGTCTCTTGGTGCCTCACTTGTCAACAAGTGAAGGCGGAGCATCAAGTACCAGCAGGCTTAGTTCAGCCTTTAGAGGTCCCAGAGTGGAAGTGGGATGGAATATACATAGAATTTGTGATATTACTTCCACATACATCTAGTGTTCATGATTCTATCTGGGTGATCATCGACTGACTCCCCAAGTCAGCCCACTTCCTATTGATCAGAGAGCAGGGTTCAGTAGAGAGCTTGGGATGCCTCTATGTGCAGAAGATTGTGCGGCTACATGAAGTACCCTCAACGATTTTCTCCGATCATGATGCATGTTTCACTTCCCAGCTATGGAAGGGGTTTTAGGAGTCTTTAGGGACACAGCTTAATTTAAGAACTACCTTCCATCCTCAGATGGATGTCCATATTGAGCGAACCATTCAAACCCTCGAGGGCATGTTGCGTGCTTGCATAATCGACTTCGGTCGTAGCTAGGAGGGACACTTTCCCTTGGTGGAGTTTTCTTACAACAACAGCTATCACTCCACCATTGGGATGGCACCTTTTGAGTCTTTTAATAGCCGAGTTGGATCAAACACGAATCCAACTAGGCCCTCAAGACTAAAAGGCCAATAACTTACAGATCGGGCGTCTGATTGACACACTGTCTATTGCGTTGAGACCCCTTTTACGTGGAGGTCCTTTTGGATACTTCTTTATGGGACTTCATGGAATTTGGAGTATCGACATGTGGCTTGAGGATTGGACCCTCCTAGAATCAAGCGAGATTAGTGCAACAACCCTGTAGTTGGTCGTAACATGAGACAGGGATCCTATGTGGGTCTATGATTTGGGATCCTACATGGGTTTGTGTTCAAGATTCTCACCTGGATCTGCTCTAGGAATCCACATGGGACTACTCTAGGATCATACGTGGGTTTTCTGTATTATTATCCTATGTGGGTCTCATGATTTAGGATCCTACGTGGGTCTGATGATTTAGGATCCTACATGGGTCTTCCTTTTAATAGAGTAAGATGATTCAGTAGTTAAATCTAGTCATCTTTACTACCATACCTAAGTTATATATATGTGAGATGATTCTTTACCTTTGTGGTAATATTCTGTGTGGAATACCTTTGTGGTACTTACCTTCATGGTGATACCTTTTTGGTATTCTTCTATGTGGTGTTACCTTTGTGGTTATTACCTTTGTTGTGTTACCTTCGTGGAACAGATGAGCTTTGGGCTAATGATTTGGACCTTGTGTTTCCTCATGAATGGGATGGGTATACTTGATAACATAGGTATATGTATGGGAATATACCTAATTAGGGTTGTCAAATGTTTTCATGCTTGTGGTTTACCCTTTGTGGGTTTTTGTGAGACCTTTGAGGGTCTCGGAGTCCCTACTGAGTATCGTTATACTCACCCCTGCACGGGCTACGCCCGCACCTTGTTATGTTTGGTGCAGATGATGGAAAATGTTGATTGAGGACTAGAGTACCAGAACTAGACGTAGCTCGGAGGTGGAAATTAGATAAGTCGTGTCGTAGAGAAGGTCGTTCGAGAGCTGTACCTACCCTTCAAGTAGGGTCCTTGGTGGGAGTTCACAGGAGTTGTTTCAGTTTACTTGTACTTTCTAGTTGGGATTGTATTCTGGCCCCTTTTTCTTATTTTACACAATCTTTTTACTATAAAGTTTACTTGTATTTGTATCTTGTTTTGTGCTTGGTTGTGCATGTTTACAGGATATAAAGGTAATGCCTTCCTAATTTTATGGAATACGCCTTTCAGTGCTAGTCGCTAGTCGCTAGCCCCTAGCCTATGGAAGGCGGGCTTGGGGTAGTCACGGCATGGGCCCAGGGGGACAGGTCATGAAAATTGTAGTAACTTCATATGAAAAGTGAGCAAAATTCATAAATTTAGTCGCATAATCTATCACTAATAGATTATCCTACTTAAAACTGGAAAATTCCATTTTTCTAGCAATCCTTAATGTGTGAGGAAAAAAATTGTTGAAAATTTCTTTAAAATCCTTCCATGCAATGCATTGGTCTAATTTAGCCTGAACTGTTAAATCCCACCACGGGTATGCTAGATCTTTTAGAATATACATTTCCAAATTTACTATCAACTCTATTAGTGTTCCTAGGAAATAGAATATTCAATTAATCTAATTCATCCACACTTATACCTTTTTAGATTCTAAATCTCCCTGAAATATGTGAGTATTTTTCTTCTGGAACTATATGGAATGATACACTTGTATTGGTCCATCCATTTTATTCCCTCTATCCATAGCTTGAAAATCATGGACAATACTCTAAACTAGCTGTTGGTTCAACTATAGCTTAGGTGAAACTACATTCTTAGTAGCCTCTTACATTTGGTTTCTTCTATGCTTAACCGGTTCCATTTTCTTAGTTGCCTCTTACATTTGGGCCTCTAACACACTTATAATCACCAAGGAATTTTTCTTGGATCAAGATGAAGGGTCTCTCCAAACTTTAAAAGAAGTGGAAATCATTTTAGGGTTGTATTAGAGTAAAAACTAGCTATTAATGGTTTAATAAGGGTGATATCCACAATTTTTGGATCTCGTTTTCAAGGGTGTGTGGTTAGGGGGCACAGTTAAGAAAACTTTGTACTTTCCACCACCACCAAATACCCCTTTCATGGTTGGATAGCATGGTTAGAAAAACCATTCACTAACCATGCTAAATCCCTCAATCCACACTTTCATGGTTTCTATTAGGTGGCTACACAATTTGGAAAAACCGTGCACCTGACCGTGTACCTACCTAGTGCCCTCTGTTTCAGTTGCACAGTTTCCAAGAATGTGTTTCACTATTTATATTAAGTGTTCTAAAATCGTGAACTGACATAAAATCTTCAAAAAATTTCCAAAACTCCTCCAAACCTCCCAACACTTAACATAATTACTTTATATACTTAAAATACATAAATAAAGGGTTACTTACCTGAAATTGGGGGTGCTATATCCTCCCCACTATTGGTCTTTCCATACCTAGAAATTATAAATCCACCATTGGATTGAAAAATTTTAGGACATTACTCAACCATTTCATTCTCATTATCCCATGTTTCTTCTTGAATATAATCATGTTTCTATAAAACCCACACTAGATTGATGATTTTCCCATGCAATACATTCTCTTGCATACCCAAAATATGTACTAGAACATGAATGAATGTAGCATACGAATCTAGTTCAATGTGATCCCATTGAGTCACGTAGTCAGGATCAGGTTGATACTTCTTTAATTAAGATACATGAAACACATTATGCATCGAACTGAACCTTGGTAGAAAATAAAACTGATTTTCCACCTCACAAACCTATTTAAGTAGCTCAAAATGGCATATGTATTGAGGAAATAACTTTACTTTCCTCCAAAAATGATGATGCCTAATCCTTGGAGAGATTCTCAAGAACAAATGATCACTCAACTCAAATGAAAATGGCATCGAAGATGATCCTTATAATATTTCTAATGAATTGGATCCATCTTTATTCTCTTCATGATCAACTGAATCTTCTCTATTGTCTCTTACACAAGGCTCGGTCCAACCAGTGAAGTCTCACATGTTTCCATCCAAAAAAGTGAAGAATGCTATGGATTCCCATACAATGATTAAAAAGGAGTCATATGTATTGAGGCCTTATAAATGTTGTTATATAATAACTCCACTAATGGTATGTGATCCTCCCATGAGCCACTAAAATCCATTACACAAGCCTTAATAATATATTCTAATCTTTTTTATCATCCTTTAGGATTTTCCGTTTGGTTGAGGATGATACATTGTGATCATAGTCAACTGAGTCCCAAGGGATTGTTATAAGGATTTCCACAAATGAGATGTAAACCTTGTATCTTAGTCTGATACTATCAAATTTGGTATTTTATGCCTCTTTAACACTTCTTAAATATATATTTTAGAAAATTCCTCCACCATATTAGATTTATTAATGGGGATGAAATTGGTAAACTTTGTGAGTCAATCCACTATCAACTATATGGAATCATGTTTTCAAACTATCCATGGTATAACTATCATAAAATCTATGGATATATTATCCCATTTCCAAATAAAAATAGGTAAAGACTACAACATAATCACATGTCTCTAGTGCTCTTCCTTAACCTACTAATAGGTGAGGAATCTAAAAAACTCATCCAATACCTTTTTTATGCTAGCTAACCAAAATTGTTCTTTCAATAATTTGTACATATTGTATATTTTTAGATGAATAGACCATCTATAATTGTGGTAATAATGAATAATTTATTCCTAAAAATCTATAGGTATAACTATTTGATCTCAAAAACACAACACTAATCATCTATCAAGCTTTCATCCCTCAATGGTTTCACCACCACTGAGTTTTGACCTCATAGAAACACATTCTAAATATGATGTACGTGCCTATTTAAACTTATAAACTAAATCAGGAAAAAAAGAAAATGGAATGAAAACCACAAAAGTAGCTCGGTTTTCACAATCCAAGTGCATGTCGGTTATCACCGACATTCGATACTCTGATCTAAGGCCTCTTTTTTCAATTGAATATATGAATTTATACTTAATTCATATTCCATAGAATTTCCTTAAACCGGTGTATACATCAAGTTGAATTCAAACATTTGAAGATACTTCATCCATCTTTTTTTCTCAGGTTCAAATCTATTTATGAGAAAATGTGTTTCAAACTCTTATGATCTGTAAAACCATAAATTTCTCACCAAAGAGGTAATGATTACAAGTCTTCAAAGCATTAAATATAGGAGTTATTCCAAATCATGAGTTAGGTAGTTATTCTCATGTAACCATAACTTCAATGATCTCTAAGAAACAAAATAATCTCCCTATATTAGAACACACACCAACCCAGATCTTGAGAATCAAAATACACCACATAGACTTTCCCTTATTCTGGAAATATCAATATTGTTGCTAATGTAAATATAACTTCATGTTCTTGAAAGTGATTATTACATTTATCATTACATTGAAATAAAACCCCTTTTCTTATCAAATATTACATTGGTGAAGTTGGATGTGAAAATTTGTGAACAAAACATTGATAATAACTATCCAGACTAAGGAAACTATGTATCTTGAAGACATTCTTAAGTGGTTTCCAAGGTATCACAACCTCTATATTTTTTGGATCTATATAAACACCTTTTCTAGAGATAAAATTGACAATAAAATGTACCTCTTGTATCTAAAAAACATACTTTGAGATTTTTTTATACAAATGATGATCCCGTAAGATACCCAACTCTGTCACAAAGTGTTTCTCATGCTCAAACCTTTCCCTTGAATACACCAATATGTTACCCACAAACACCACCAAAAAAGAATCCATATACCTTCTAAATATATGATTCATCAATTATATAAAGACATTTAATGTATTCATAAGACCTAAAGACATAACCATATACTCATAATGGTAATATCTACTCCTAAAAGATATCTTTGAAATATCCCCCTTCTGAACCTTTGATTGGTGATATCCTAATCGCAATTCAATTTTAGAAAACCAATAATACCCCCTCAATTGATCGAACAGATATTCAATGAATGGAAGAGGGTACGGATTATTAATTGTAACTTGGTTAAGCTTATAATAATTAATACAAATCCTAAGACTTTTGTCCTCCTTTTTAACAAACAAGATCGATGATGCCCATGGAGATGTACTGGGCCGAATGAACCCTTTTCTTTCTAGATCTTCAAACATGACTTTCAATTACCATAATTTTGTTGGTTCCATCTGATAAGAAAAAATTTATATGTGACTGGTTTCCGGTAATAGATCAATCGTAAAATCCACTTCTCTTATGAGTAGAACCCCAAATAAATTATTATGAAAAACATCAGGAAACTGATCAAAAATTATTGGAAAACTATTGTCCCCAATTTTATTCATTTATTCTAAGGTTGAAGCTACCAAATAGTATAAGATAGTTCCAACTGTTGGTTCCAACAATCCTGATTCACCTACCTTTACATTTTATTCTATTTTAAAGAGATGCTTGATTCCATCATCAATTGTAAAACTAACCCTTCAGGTATAAAAATTGATGTGATCATTGAACACTGTTAACCAATCCATACCTCAAATTATTTCATAGACATACATCTCAAGAAAAGAGAATATCCATATCAATTAATCCACACCAATAGTTATAGAACATTTTTATTACATAAAGGCTTGAAATTCTATTTGACCAAGAGGAGCTTGAAGCTTTAAAATAGAAGACATCATCTTAACATGCAAACCCAAAAGATCAATAGTATGAGAAATAATAAAGTAATGGTATACACCCATATAAAAAATATTTTTTATGGTTATAATTCAAAATAATCATACCTATAACCCTTAATGGTTCAAATTGATCATCCACAATCACTTTATTAATTCCAAATAATTTCTTACTCATTTCACATTGTTCTTTATTACCCTATTGAGATTTAACTAGTTAAGGAGTCATGGTATTCATAGAATTTACATAGCTATATCAGTCATGTTGATGAGAATTATTTTGTTTCCCTAATCCCATCAAAGCATATGATGTCTGTGAAACATGAGTCGTGTCCCTTGCACCTGACCTTAGAGAACTATGGAAATAGCACTGGAGATGTCTCATCTGGTTGAAATTATAGAATGTTCTAGGTGGTGTCGTAAAATCTCATTTCATGTGATCAAAAGAACTATATTGTAAACATCCAGGCTTGCTCTTATCACCCAACATTAGAGTTCCCACTATTTCCCATAGGTATCAACATGCTTCTTCCACCCATATTACCTATGATGTACCTTTATTCCACCATTTCTCTATTGAAAACTCATTATAATATGTTATAAAAAGCATGGAAATCTTCATGTGAATCTCTATCCTCAACCCGGATTTAAAAATGTGTTCCCAAGGACACACATTTAGAAACTTTGGGTGAAAATAATATTAAATTCATAAATTTATCTACACACTCTGTCATTGAGAGATTCTCCTTCTTCAAGATGAAAAATTCCATTGTTCTAAAAATTCTCAACGTGTGAGGATATAATTTTTTGTTGAATTTTTTTTCAAAATCCTCTCATAAAATTCCTTGGTCCTATTTTTTTGAAACTGCTAAATCCCACCATTGGAATTCCATATCCTCCAACATATACTTTTCTAACATAACTTTTATCTCTACTTGTGTTCCTAGTAAATCAAATATTCAATTCATCTTATTCAACCACACTTATTATTTTTTCAATTCTGAATCACCCTAAAAGATGGATGGATTATTCTTTTGGAACTTTTCTGAATATTACACTTACCTTGGTTCATCCATTCTATTCCCTCTATCCATTGCTTTAAAATCTTGTACAATACTATAAAGATATTGTTTCACCTATGGAACAGGTGAAACCATATTCTAATAAGACTCTTCTGGTTGATTTCTTTTACGTCTATCTGATTCCATTTTCTATAATGAAAAAAAACCATTGAGTTTCACTCTCTAGTAACTAAAGGCTTAGAAGTTTCAAATTTACCACATCACACATATCACAACAAGGCTTTCCAAAATTATACATTTTTCTACTTTCAAACCATTTTTGAAAATTTTACCTTGCTCTTTAAAAATCAAACCATTTTAAATTATTTTTAAAAATCAACACTTTTTTCCCCAAATCATAAATCATTACTCAAAATGAATTGCGTACTTATAGTGGGAATTCATTTCTATTAATTCATGTCATGCTCTTATCATTGTCTGAACCCATGACAATGAGGTAAAAACTCCTAGGAGTGTCTCAAAACACTCATGAACCCAAAATCCCTGGTAACTTGAAGTTCAGCATAAATAGGTTAGCTACACCTATTTATTCTATACATTTCAAGTTTTGACATTCCTACTCCTTGTTACCATCCCATCTCAAGGACTAAAGCATATTGACTTTCAACTCTAGGATTGAACAAACTGACCGAATTTGTAATATCTCTCATCTCACTTATTAGCTTTGGAAGAGGTAGAGGGTGTTACTAGGACTTAGGTGACATCCCCAAGACATTAAATATAGGAAATAAATTCCAAGGGATTTATAAGTAGTTAAGGTATGATTTTTCATTTGAAAAAAAATATCCAAGCCAAGAATACCATGACCAAAAAACCACTATATAATGCATGAAAATAATGTAATACAACTCAAGATAAACAATCCAAACCAAACTGTATCATAGTACAAAGAAGAAACCAAAAACCAATAATACCCAAAATACATAAACTCCATAGATCCCAACATGATCCAAGATCAAACTCCACAATCCATGCCCATAGTATCATGATTCATCACTAAATAATTGTTATTTATTACCTTTACCTATGTCTTGATATATGATATTTGCAAATGCACAAAAGTTCCCAAGGAGGGGGTGGCTATAAAACTCGATAGGATTTTCCCAATGACTTCCCGACATAGGACACTAGGATATAATAAGTTAGAATATTAAAATAAAATAGTTTAAAATAATTTAAAATAGTTTATATCAAATCCAAACCCATTTCTAGGACAAATAGTTTTCTACGGAAAGTGACCAAACAAGTCCTTCAAAACATTTTAAAAATCCATTTAGCATACCCAATTATTGGTTCCAAAAATCTGCACAACCACACATGCATGCCCAGGTGACAATTACATACTCATGAGAAGTCTCTCATTGATCTACCAAGTCATCACAAGGTATCCATATACCAAGTTCCCCAATGGCACACGCCCCTTCCATGGTGTCACGTTAATGAAAATGAACACATGCCAACAATTTATGCCAAATACCATGCCAAACAATTTATTCCAAACCTTTAAATAAAAAAATATTTTCTAAAAACATTTATACAAAACCTTTTCCATAAATAAAAAACCAAAAAAAACCATTTTAAAACCATGTAACCAATTTCACTTTCCACAAACAACCAATTTTCACAAACCACCACTAAAGAGGGTTTCCATCAAGATTTGAACATCAATTTCACAATTAAATTCAAGAAATTAAATAAATTTTAAATAAATACTTCAAGTTATAACTAAGAGGAGTCAAGAGTGAATCCACATACCTCACAACTTATGCAAAAACGAAGAATGGCATAAATTATTCAATAAACTTAGCTTGAAACTCATTAAAACGTCCTAAGATCTTGTTTCTTAGCATCCAAACAAACATAAATCAACATTATTGGTATAAAAAACATGAATTTATCCCAAATAGACTATATTCATGAATATAAAAGAGGGAAAAAGAATAAAACAAAGGAAAACAACAAATAATGAGCACTTAACAAGGAATTTGTGCATCCAATGCACTTAAAATCACCAATGGATTACTCCTAGATTAAGAGGAAGGGTCTCTACAGCCTCTAGAAGAAGTTTAAATTGTGATATGTTCAAATTAGGGGAAAATGAGCTATCAAGTGTGTAATATGGTTGAGAACCACAATTTTAGGATATTATTTTTTAGAAAGCACAGTTAGGGCACTTGGTTAGGAAAACTGTGTGCTAACCGTGTGCTAGCCACTGCCTCCAAAAACTCCTTGCACGGTTGGCCCACATAGTTAGAAAAACCATGTTCCAACCATGATAAACACCACTATCTACACTTTCATGGTTTCTCCGGGGTAGCCATATGGTTTGGAAAAATTGTGAACCTAACCATGCGCCTACCCAGTGCACTCTGTTTTAGTTGCATGGTTTCCTAAAAGGTATTAGACAATTTCTACTAATCATTCTCAAACTATAAACCTCCATAAAAGCTCCAAAAACTTTCCAAAACTCCTCCAAACCTCACAAAACATAACCCAATTTCTTTATATGCTTAAAATACATAAATAAATGGTTAATTAACTAAAATCAAGGGTGATTCAAACTCAATCGATGGAGATGATCCTTGTGGTACTCCAATACTCAATCCATGACCTAATATCATTCACCAACACACTTGACACCAGATCTCTCTCTTCATCCAATCCATTCCCTCTAGGGTTATGTGGCTAGCCCTAGGGAATTATCCAAAACTTAGTTTATATAGAGGTGTCATTAAGGTTCTAAAATAAATGATAATTGAATTAATTCATTAATTTAATTAATTTAACTCTCCAATGATGTGATCATTCAAAGTTCCCAATGTCAAAATGACTTATATCATTCCCAGGGTAAAAATCACATTCTAGATTTAATGACGGTCTCATAATTCCCATATGAGATGCCATTTTTGATATATTCCATAATCTCTAAAAAACTAAACATGAGCATTGTAATATATTTAATATTTCTAGTATATATTCTCTAAAGTTCTTCGGACCCCAAAATCTCATACTGACACTATTACTAACTTCAAAAATAATCCTTAAAATATTACAAAGTTTTATAAGTAAAAAAAATCATTACTTTATCCCCACCTTCAATCCTTTTATCCCAAAAATAAAAAACCAAATTAAATGTTTTCAGATACTAAGATTGTACCCAGATTTCCCACTATAATGAGCACTCCTATAGGTTCTCATACTACCAAAAAACATGCACCCATGGGAAAAACTTTACCAAAATGGGTCTTCTCCCATCGATTCTAAAATTATATTGGGCACCATGAAAATGAAACTCCACCCTCAACATCCAATTCATTCCAATCAATATCATGCAATGTGTCATTCACTATATCCAACTACTAACAACTCTTAATCCACTAGATCTCGCATGAGAATCATGTTTCTGTTGAGATATGGATTTTTTCAGGGGGTTTTCCATGTTTTTATCTATGGATACTCTAAAAATTGTGACTTTACCTCTCTGAGTAAAATCCATTAATAGATGAAACTTCCAAAGTATATGTTTTTTCCTCAATTGTGACATGGGTTCCTTGGCAAGCACCACTATTATGGTACTATCACAATAAATTGGAAAAGGGGATTCACTACTAGTCACAACACCGATGTCAAAGAAAAAGTTTTGTATCTATACTGATTTCTTTGCTACATCAAACTCTGTTATATACTCAAATTCTACTATAGAATCAATGGCCACAGGTGTTTTGAGCTTCTCCAGTTCACTACACCACCATTTAGGTAAAAAATGTAAACTGGCTATGATTTCATATCATCATGATCTATTTGGAAACTAGAATTAGTGTATCATATCAAAAATAGTTCCTCATCTCCTCCATACACTAGGAACATATCCTTTGGACATCTCAAGTACTTCATTATAGTTTGACAGTTTCCCAATGTAGCTCTGCTAGATTAGCATGATATCTTCCCACCATGATTAAATCAAAGGTAAAATAAAACCTATTACATATCATGGAATACATGATATATCCCACTACTAAGGAATAAAGTATTATACTCATTATTTCAACCTCCTCCTATGTTTGCAAAAATGTTTTCTTGGAAAGATTGATACCTTGTTCTTGGGAAACAATCCTCTCTTGGATTGTTCCATACTATAACTTTTGAGTATATTGTCAATATATGTACAATGAATTACCCCAATTATCCTTTCAGATCTATATCGATAGATCTTGATCCCTGGAATTTAGTTTTATTTACCTAATTAATTCCTAGATAAGCATTAATTTAACCATGTATTAACTAAATGTAGGACTTTCATTTCATTTCCCATAATTAATATTTTATCAACATATAATACTAGAAAAATGATGGCATTACCATTAACCATGTTATATACCATGGCTCACTTTCATTATTGAAAAAAAAATCTATTAAAGACTCATCATAATGAACATTCCATGATCATGATCCCTACTTCAACCCATAAATCGATCTCTATATCATTCACACTTTACTAGCATTATTTGACCAAACAAACCCTTTGGGTTGATACATGTATACATCTTCAACCAAATTCCCATTTAGAAAAAAATTGACATCCATTTTATAAATTTCATAATCATAGAAGGCTAATATTACAAGATATATTCTGATGGATTTCAAAATTGCTACTAGTGAGAAGGTTTCAACATAATTTATTCCATGATGTTGTCTAAAACCCTTCAATACCAGTCTTTATTTATAGGTATTGAGTATACCATCCATTTCAAGATTTTTCTTGAATACTGATTTTCACCCAATAGTTTTTACATTAGATATAAGGTCTACTAATATATAAACTTTATTTTAATACATGGAATCCATAATAGAATGCATGGAATCTTTCCATTTTTCATCATCCTTTACTTCTACATATTACTTTTAGGTTATAAGTTCATTATCCTCAAGGAGTAATGTGTAGTCTACCTAAGTTATAAGGAAACCATAACGCTCTAGTTCTCTAACCTCTAAAGTTTACCTATGTGGTACTTATGTCTTAGGAACTGCTTCATTTTCCACTATCTATTGTATATATTGTTCTCCTACCAACTCCTATTCATATGGAGCCTTAACTTCATTGAATTCAATATTTCTATCACTATTTCCAATTGAAATGTGTTCCCTTTCTATAAATATGGATTTTCTTTCCATAATTCATTTTCTATTTGAAGGTTTATATAGGTAATATCCTTTGGTTTATTTAGGATAACCTATAAATATGCACTTTGTGCATCTGGATGCTAATTTTTCACTTGGTGTAATATTGAAAAATAATCACATCCCCATGTATATTTGTTTGACAGATTGGGTTTCTTTCCACACCAAAACTCGTATAGAATCTCATATATAGCTTTAGTTGGTACTAGGTAAAGAGTATATTCTGATTTCTACAAGGTATATCCTCAAAATGATAAAATAATAGTTTCTTGACTCATCATTGATCATCCTATGTTTAGAGGGGTCTAATTCCTCCTTTTACTAACACCATTCCACTATGGTGTATAAGGAGAAGTGAGTAGGTATACTATCCCAAAATCCTTCAAGTGATCAATGAAAGCTTGGTTAAGATACTCGCCACCTCAGTCTGACCGGAGTGCCTTGGTCTTCATATCAATCTGGTTTTCTAATTCATGCTCATATTCAATAAACAACTGAAAGGAATATGAATTATACCATAATAAGTAGATATAATAATAATTACTATAGTCATCAGTAAAAGTAATTAAGTACAAAAAACCACCCCTTTCCTCTATTGTAAATAGACTACTTACATTAGTATGAATTAATTCTATCAATTCAATAGATCTTACTCCCTTCCTAGAAAAGGGTTCTTTGGTCATTTTCCCTTGTAAACAAACATGACATAAATATAGGGGTTTTAACTCAGTTGAGTCTAAATACCTTACTTGATGTAATTTCTATAATCATATTTCATTTACATGACTAAGCCTAAAGTTCCATAGGTGGGTGTTATAAGAGTCATTTTTATGGTTTTGTTATTGATTGTAATTACCGATTTTTTGAGTTCAAGTATATATAATCCATTATTAAAATGTGTCGTGCTGTAACACATGTCATCCTTATAAAAAATACAACATTTATTTCTAAAATTAAAATAAAATCCCATAGTGTCAAGAATTGACACTGAGATTATGCTTCTGATTACAGAGGATACATAATAAAAATTATGTAATACAAAAACCAAACCACTATGAAAAGAGTCATGATAATATCCCACTGCCAAGGCTCATATACTTGCACCATTTTCATCTTAGAGATCTACTTTTCCTTTTTACTCCTTCTTGAATCTACTTGGATCCTGTATATGAATACAGATTTTTGAACCACATTACATATCCAATTCCTAACTTATAGATCATGAAATATTGTATTCAATGAAAAAAATACCTAAAGTAGAAGTTTCACCTTGATTCTTCTTCCAAGCTCTACAATTCTTCTTCTGGTGGCCTTTCTTTCCACATAGAAATAATACATCCTTATACTCGTAACCCTACCTCTATATCCTTTGATTTTAGGAAGGATAGTGCATCAGTGACTTTGGCCTGGACTTGGCCTTAAACCCCTTAGTCTTTCCCTTCCTCCTTTTATTCACCATAAGCACTGAAGAATTGTTATTCTTCAAATTCTTGTGATATTGGAGAACTAAATCCAAATGATCTGAGAGTTACTTTTTCATGTTATTAGTGCTTTATTTAATAATGAAAGTCAAGAAACTTGATGAAAAAGAGGCAAGAATGATATCTTTTACTAGTTATTGGTTCATCTTAAACCCAAGGGCTTCAAGTCTCTCAATGTACCTAATCATCATAACTACATGAGGCCCTTCTTGATTCAATTATACTAGAATACACCTATACAGTGCACTGGATATCTTATACCTTTAATGTATTTCTCTCTCCTGATATAATTCTTGGAGATGAGTTAGCATATTTTAGGTATCTTTGTCCTCATGCATTTTCTACAGTTGACTGGACATAGATGAAAATGTGATTCACTGTACATCTAGTATATCATCTGCATGATTTTTTCATTTGTATTTATCCATATTTCTTTCTCCCTGAGAATATTTAGTAGGAATTGAGGACTCCAACACATAAATCTTCTTTTCTTGGCATCCTACTATGCACAAGTGCATGTACCCCTCCTAGAAGTTATGGATAGTCAAGATATTTTATTTATCCAATATGGATCGTAGTGATAATGTTCTAGTGGTGTTCGTGGTTATAATTTCTTATCTACAAGAAATAAATTTAGCAGTTGGTACTTTATCTTGATTACCTTTTAGACGTTTTGATTAATTAATTATTAAATCATTAAATGTCTCCCACTATTTTATAGAACCTTAATAGCTCTCAATATTAGATTCAGAATACTCTATCACTTGGATATTATAATGGAAAGTTCTTTTTAAAACTCTTGTCATAGTCTACAAGTTTTGGCTATGCCACTACTTTTAGAGTTTCTAGATAAGATCTAGATTGGCCAACCACATTTACTCACAGTTTTTATAACTGTTGAGTAAAATCCCAGCTTATCATAATCATAACCTTGATTCCCTCAATGATTTTTCTATAAATTAATATCAAGCTATATTTGGATACTTCTTTTCTACCAAATTTAGTAAAGTCAACCCATTTCTATCATAAGAACTCCCTGGTAGTAGGAGGTACCCTCACCTTTGGCTGATGAGAACTCGAAACACCTGTTTTTATTCAAATTTCAGTAATGGAGAATTTACGACTTGATATATCTTTGAGTTATTTTATTATATCTATATGAATGTAATATATTTATATTAAATATGTTCAAAATATGTTTTCATGATCATAACTAAAAATTTATTAATAAAAAATCATACATTGCATCCTTTTTCATTTTTCTTGTTTATTATTTTATGTAATCTCATAGTAAACATGCACGCACACAAAATAACAAAAAATTCATAAAGGAAATAATTACCTGACTGGTCTTGAGAATATAATTTTGATTGATCCATTTTTATTAAATAACATATCAATATTGACCTAGGGGTTTTTATACCTGAGTTGAGTCATGACTCGTATCACATATCACCCTCAGTCTAGTTTATTCGCTTCTCATCTAGAGTACTGCCTTGTACTAGTAGGGATTTCATCTTATAACGTCATCCTCAATTGTACATATATACTTGTATGTATGCGAGAGAGTCTGGGGGTGAAATATATGTCTGATAAAGTGGATTTGTGGGCCCAAATACATATTTAATGAAAATACGATGCATAGACCATCATTCAATTATCTACATATATAATTCATTTAATTTATTTATTTACTGAAATTTAATTTTTATCATGAATTTATTTATTACTAAATGGTATTTAGTGATTTATCAGAGCATGTATGCCCACTTTATCTGCTGTTCTTAGCCCCGTAGGACTATTTGGGGCCAAGAAGACCCATAGCAAGGGTATTCTAAGCTAGACTGACCCACCCAGGTCTGCCCTGGGTCAGATCAGCATGTCCCAACACATCATGGGGTGAATCAGGTCCATATGGACCCATGGAATCTGTGAAAGGGGTACCTAACGGCTAAGGTGTTTCACATGGGGCTTGAGGTTCTGAGAAGTGTGGCACGGTAGTCAGCTGGGAGCCTCATGGGAGTCAAGAGGAGGTAGGATAGTTGAAGGGCGGAAACCTCATGCTCGCGGTGGTCGGATGGCAGTCCGACCTCAACAGGTGAGACATCCAGCATCTTGGATAGGGTCATCTGGGTTTTTTATGTGATGACAATAACGAGAAAGGCAGCAGTGCAGCAGTAGAGGCACGATCCCGATCTAGGTGGTGGCAATGACAACATCCCGATCTGAGCGGGTTCGATGTCCAGTAATGGGGATTTGGTCAGTGGTAACTTCTATGATGGCTAGTTGTTAATCTTTCCTTGGTTGGTAGTGGTGTGGGTGTTAGGGAAGCCATCAAGGGAGGAGCCAGTGGGAGACTACTGGTCGGATTCTATGAGATCACAGGAGGAGAGGGAGGTGATGGGAGAGGGATCCAAGGTGCTACGGGCTGTAAGGGAAGGAGAAGGGGTCATGCATGGGGGGGCTCCCATGTGAATATCTAGAGAATAAGATACCCTTTGGTCTTGGTATTCTTTTTTTTAACTTTCCTTATAATATTTGAAGAAAGTGGTGTCCCATATTAAATTTACACAAATCCATCAAAAATACCACTGCCTTCTTGACTTTTTATTTATTTATTTTTTCTTGTTACTATAAATTATAAAAAATGTGTGGCATTTTCAGTTTCCAACCGGAGGAATTCCGGCTACTGGATTTTGGTCAGATTTTGGCCAAGTCTTGATCAGAATAAAACAGGGCCATTAGAGTCACCTCAAAAATAGAATAAATAAATCAATATATATATATATACTACATTCTTTAATAACATAAAATCTGAAATATGAATATCATATAAACATAATTTTGATCTATAAATTTTTTCAGATGGTCCTAACATGGCTATCCAAGAACAGATTGATGTGTGGTCAGACTTGTTGGGACCGATTTACAACCCTCTACTTAAATTTAAAGTCAAATAATGTTCTTAGCTCAAAAACTCCATGTGCTCCCTATGAAACCAATTATTGGTAATGAGGAACATAGTGGAAGCTGGTGGGATAGGGATTTAAAATATTTCCATCACCAAAGTGATGAAACATCATCATCTCTAGTGATACGAGCCCTAGTACAGTATGAGGATCTCACATGGTTTAATCAGATCACATAAAATAAAATAATGGGTACCACATTCCAATTTTAAGCATGCATGTATGTCGCAAGTCACCAGTAACTATTTCTCAGAGGATCCAACAATGGACCCCTATAGATTGTCTGCACATGCTTCTTGAATCTACGCATATTTCATTCTTCAGATTCTGAGTTATAGTGTGTAACTCTGACGATCTCTTCAAAATCATGTAAATCACTACGATCATCTACCTTCGATCCATAAAGAATATCTTGGATCATTTTCTCAATTGGAGAGATTATCTATCTAGGATTTATTAGGATAGAGAAGCTCTCAATTTTGACTGATGAATAGTCAAATAGAAAGATCTTCTCTATGATTTATATAGTGGGAGTCTAAATACCCTGTTATGATTCCCTAGCCCCGTATATTTAACATCCACTAAATAAGTAATAATTAATTAATTAGTAATAACTAACTACATCATAAATATTATATATATTTTATCATATACTTTTAATATGTATTAAATATATTCCATGATAAGCTAGAGCCTTTAACTCAACTCATAATTCCTGATAATATTAAATGAACCTGGAATATTATGATAATATTCATTCAAATAAATTTAATCCTTGTATTTACTTAACCACTTTTAAATACTTTTAATAAATAAATTCAACCCAATTATTATTTACTTGAATAATAATGAATTTATTTATTTACCAGTGATCGATAAAAAATATACAACTCTGGGATCCCATGGTGAGTCCCACCATGTCCTATATACCTATTCATTATAATAGGGAAGATTATTGAATGCTCTATTGTGTGTGACCCTCTAGGACCTTATCTTGATAATAGTGAATAGTATTCAAAAACCAAGAGTGGAGTCTAGAAACTCATCAAGTACCTTAAAGAGACAAATAATAGTCATAAAAACAATAACCAACCTACAAACACACACTGTGAAATATAGTATTTTCTTCATAAGATATATCATAAAGAAGGACACACACTTGAATCATCATTTTTTATTTATTATTTTTTAATCTATATGGATGGGTTTACCTTTGACTTACATGGCCATGAATTTTTGAAGGTACTACTATCCTAAACAATGAGTCCTAAGATATAACTTCCTAAACTCAGAATTGAAAAATCCTATCTTTATCATTCAACCAATGTCATACCACTAATGATGCAGCTAACACAAGCCACCTCTCCAAAAATTCATTTTCATGGTTTTCTCCTTACATCAAATTACATGATCAAATGGAACATATTGAAAATGAACTCAATTTAGGAGACCAATACACATGTACATTGATATGATCAACCAATGACACCCAAAACATGTGGTGTTCATATTGGAAGGTTTGTCCTTATGATCTCAACTACTAGAGATCACCAAGTATTAACTTCATGAGAAGAAGACTCGATGCTTATGATCCCCCAAAACCTGATAGTCAAACATCATCTATGTTTTGTAAGTATGATGTATATGGACCATAGGAAAAAATATTCAGATTACTTCCATAGTATCTATAGGTTCCTATTATAGCCTGGGAACTGCTATAATCCATTGATACAATAAGTAATCTAAGGACATTACCATAAATATAGTGGAAACATAATTATCAACACTTTTATGGTAAGATAAACACATGTATATATCAAACTATATACATGTAGTCATAATCAAAGTATATGCACAAGTTGGGTCTAGGGAACCCACTTTCAATAGTATTTACTTTCATACTTTCAAATACCTTAAATAAATAAGTTCAACTCCAATTACTCTATACTTTAATAATGATGAATTTATTTATTACTTGGAGATCACTTATATTGTTGGATATATCTCGAATTTCATTTTGGGGCCCACCATGACCTAATCTCATATTCATTGGAATATGTTAGACTTTTGAATATGATTAGTGTGTAACCCTTTATGCCCTTATCTCGAAAGCATTAAATGTTATTCACATACTAGGTTTGGAGTCTAGAAACTCATCGAGAGCCCTATAGAGATAATGAAAAGTCATAGAAAAGTCTACCTTTCATACAAACACACACTAGGAAATATAATCTCTTTGTCCCATGATATCTCATAAAGCAGAACACACGCTTCAAGTCATTATCATTTCTTGTTTTATTATTCATTGACCTTACTAGACATACTTTCATAATTTTACCATGGTCATAGAATTAGTTAAGGTACTACCATCCTAATAAACTTGGCCTGATATATCACTTCCCTTCGAAATAGAAAAATTCTATCTTGATTATTCAATCAATGACATATCACCAATGATGCACCTAACACAAGCTACCTCAATATGATATCAATGTCATAGTTTTCATATTGTATTAAATTATTTGATCAAATAGCATAAACAAATAATAATTTCATGTTTGTAGATCATTACACATTTTCACATATAATAACAACCAATTACACTTGAAACATATGGTGTTCATATTGGAAAGTTAATCCTCATGATCTCATTCACTTAAGATCACCAAGTGTGAACCTTGTGAGAAGAAGTCTCGATGCTTATGATACCATAACACATGTTGTGAGACATCATCTTTGTCCAGTTAGTATGATGTATATAAACCATATGACATACTTTTAAGATTATTGTCATGGTATCTCTATGTTCTCATTATAGTTTGAGAACTATTATAACCTTTTGATATGAAAAATAATATAAGGACATTGCTAAGTAAATAGTGGATTTAGAAATATTAATACTATTATGGTAAGTTTACATCATGCATAACTCACTATATACATGAAATGGTAATCGAAAAGTATTACTTAAGTTGGGTTTAGGACATTTTCTCTTACAACACTCCCACTTTCATTAGATCCAATTTTCTAATCATCCTTGTTAGCACTCACATGATAATATCATGATTTTGTTGAGTTATAGATTTAGTCATTGGGTCTTCCATATCTCCGCTACATGGATATTATATTATCGATGACTTCACCTCCTTGAGTAAAAATTTTCAAGAGAGATATCCTTTAGTATATTCCTTTTTTCCAATATCAAAACTTGAAATCTTGTCATGTACCAGTGGAAGAATTATCATAATTTATATTATGATAAAAAATTACTTTCTAGGTGTGATTCCAAGAACTAGAACAAATCATTATGTATTTTTCACTACTTCTTCAGCTACATTAAAAATCATAATGTACTTGGTATTTGTATATATGTATACCACTAGCTTGAATGAGATTATCTTTCTCATTACCTTAGATTGATTGTGATATTTTATCATATTTATCCAAATGAAGGTTTGTTTGTGTCCCCTTATAACTATTTTCCCTTCCTCTTCATGTACCAAGAACATGTCTCTTATACTCTCAAATATAATAAAATAGTTCTGACTGTTTCCCATGAAATTCTCTTGGATATAACTAATATTTTTCTACAATAAAGTATATGTTAGCAATATCATATATTGTACATAAAACAACATATGTAATTGATCCATTGTAGAAGCATATGGAATTCCACTCACCACATTTATCTTCTCATATGTCCCATACATGTCTTCTTGGGTAGATTTATGTCATGTGACAATGGTAACAATTCTCTCTCAAATTGTTATGACTTGTATTTTTCAATACTTGTCAGTATATATGCTTTTGACTTGGTTTAAGAAACCTATTAGATCTACCTCATTAGATATCATTACCTAAAACTTAGGTTTCTACTTTAAGTTAATATGTGAAGTGTTACTTTCATTTTAGTCTTAACAAACTACAGAACCAACAGTTGTTTTCCATATGTTATCAAACATATTTTTTCATGGAAAACTGTAGTGCTCCCACTAACCACTTTTAGAAACAATAAAAAATCATTCCAAATTAATATTCTATTATCTTGTTTTTTTACTTTAATCCTCAACTGAATTTTAGTAACTTTCAACCCATTTTGGAATTCTATGGTGTCACCAACAATTTCAAGTTGTGTCATATAGACACCTTCTAAGATCAATGGTCTTGACATCCAATTCTCAATTTAATGATCATAGAGATTAGCTATGATAGGTATAAAATTATCATGGGTTTAGGCATGAAGACATGGTATGACCAATCAAGCCTTACTAGTACCACTCTTGTACCACCCATGGATTTTTTTCTATTGAATACTACCATAGTATCAAGATTTAAAACATTCAAAATACTAAGCTCCTATACTTTGATACATGGAATCCATTATTGAATTTTATTGAAATTTAAAATCTTAGATTGTTTTAATTTACTGTTTACTTATAGGATTTATTATTCTCAATGAATAATGTATCACCTATTATAATGAATGTAAAAAAATTACCATGTTGTGTCCCTAGAATATTCTTTTCCCATAAGCTCCTGTGAAATTTTTCCTATACCAAATATTTGTGCATCTTCAGCATTTACTAAATCTAAGTCAGTATTACTCCCACTATCTCAAATAGATATCTTCACCCTTTTAGAGAAATATAGTCTATCAATTGACTATAACTTTTCTATCCTAGTGATTTCAGCAACATCCGTATAAAACTTTAGGATAATTACTTTAGATGTACATTGTGTTTTTCTTAATGAAAGTTTTTTTATATCCTTAATAAAAACTTTTCATTTAGACACATGTTATTATGAAATGATGGATTAATATCATACTATAACCCATACAATATCAATTTTTCATTATAATTGGAATATTAGTAATGTGATAACATCTCTATTTATGAAGTATGTCTTGAGAAATAATGGAAGTTTCTCCAATGCATATGAGTCTCAACATCGATACTCCTTTTACTTACATCATGGATATGATGTGTATAAGTAAATGTACATTTAGTAATTACTCCACGCTATATTTTACTGATCAATGTATGAATATAAGACTCATCATTAATCCTCCTAGTAATATCATGACTTTGATGTGCATAAGGAAATTTTCTTTTATGAATTACTCCACATTGCATTTTAATGATCGATGAATGCTCGGTCAAGATATCATTCAACATTCAGTCTCAAAGTAACTCATATCTTATAGCCATGCATATTCCATACTTCACTTTAACATTACTTATAACACTTAAAGAAATCTAATGAAGTATATGAATTTATTTCTAAATATTCCTTTGAATAGTTCACAGTCTAGCTAAATTAATTCTAAATGCTTTGTGACATATCATTATTTATAAATGTTTCTTTGTCCAAAAATAGATAATTAAATGTGTTAATAACACCTGAGTTCTTTAAATATAGAGTCTAAAAACCATACAAGGTATATCCTTGACAATCACTTAATTCTTCTAAACAAGGAATTTTCTTTCCATAATTGGGTATATCAGAGACTTACATTTTATATTCATTAGTTATTTCCAATGATTCAATCATTATTGAAATATTAGTTGAGTACTATGAACCATGAACAAAATTCATTAAAAAAATGGAATAATGTCTTCTTGTGTCCAATGGAAATTTGAGATAAATATTTTGGTAATACTGAACAAAATTTCAACTAAAACCATTAAACTTAGAAATTAGAAGTTGTGTACTTATCATCAGTGACTTAAGAATCACCCTTTCTTAGTATCTTGTAGAATTAACCTTACTTATTGTAATGTTTATTTTCTTACTTAGTTACTATATTTAAATGCACATATGTGATAGGCATATTGTATTTAATACCCAAAAATTATGGCAGAAACATTACATACAATTGATGAATATACCTGAAGAAGAAGAAACTACTTTATTCTTTAAATTATTTCATAGCATTTAATCTTTCATATACTTATCTCATTAAATTAAAAGAAAATAAACTTTCATATTATGATCCAACTCAGTTATTTTTAGGACATTTCAAAGCTTTCTTTAGCATCACACTTGTACCGATAATAATTATTTTTTATTTCAAAATAACTTTTATGGAAATGTGGGAAACCATCAACATTCAGGATACATAAGGATCAAAACTCATAAGAAATCATCATTCCATTCCAAAATAATTTAAAATAGTTAGAGTTTTTTACCTTGAATAATTTCTATTTGATATAGGTAACCTTCATATCTAGATTTTTTTAATGAGATCCTCAAATAAAAAAATCTATCATGTCCCAAGTTTTCAGATGTTCTTTCAAACAGGTTTTCCCTTCATTCAAGTCACGGATCAAAATCCTAATGTTTTTATCAATATGGGATCTTTTTTTGTCATTCAAATAAACTTGAAATGGTCTTTCAAACATTCTATGGGAATACTATTCTAATATATTGATCATGAAATACTCTTCTAGCATTTCTTCATTAGAATTCATGAGGATCTCTTGGACGTTCTTTGATTCTGCGTCCTCCTTATCAGCATTCACCAGGTCCATGTAAGTTGGTTCTCCTACCTAGATTAAAATATCCTCCTCATGAGGGGAGGATGATATCTCCACATATGATGAAGATCCCTTGAATTTTCTATTTGTGGTGTCAAATACAGTAACCATCCCATTTTTAAGAGGCCTACCTTTTCTAGACGACCTTGTAACCAGAGGACTAGGTAAATTAGAGTAATCCTTTCATCATCATGGATTTCGAACATGATGAATAAACCCATAAGCATACATTATTGTGTTATTAACTTTATTTTAATAGAATTGAAAAGAATATTCCACAAGTTCTATCTCCTTGGACATAGAGGACCATGATTCAGAAGTAGAGTCATCATCCAATCCTTCGAACTGGTTCCCAAGTTCAATGGTGGAAATGATTCTTAAAGAACCTGACTCATTAACTAGATTTATTCCATCCCCTTGGTAATTTTCCTACACTTCCAGCCCTTGAATACATGAATTTGTACCACCCTCAGAAGGCTTATGGTTTTGATCAGTCGCCCCAGATGAAAGAACAGCCTCTAAAAATGTGGGGGGATAGGCTTCTACTTCTATAAATATCTATCCTTACAACTAACCTTCCCCACAAACCATGTCTCAAATGATAAAACACATCAAAAAATTTAGGTTATGCTTAAATGTAATTAAAATCTTTAGGGATGGTAGGGGGAAGCCTAACCTCACTAGTTCCTGGTGCATTCACTTCTGGACCATTACAATGGGTATTAGAAACTAAGGGAATCATTCCACAATCCTTTACAACCTCACTGGATCCTAGTTCATCCTCCTTAAATAAATTACCTAATGATCCAACAACAAAATTGAACTTTTCACAATTCCATGTGGCCTGCAGATGGAGACCCTCACTGAATGAAGCAGAAGAAAGGGTCACTCGAGAGACCCCCATGAATCGGTTCCTGCAACTGGAGGCATCCTGGCTGATATGATTGTAGGATGAACTGAAGAGGACTCAATATTCATAGACAACCTTTTGATACTACTAAATATCACCTCTAATATCTATGATGATTTTATCCATCTAATTCTTGGAAATGTCAACTAAAACACAAATTGTAGGGGAAATTTGGTGGCTTATGATGTTCGTTCACTAGTCTGAGCATAGGAATTGACCAAAAATATTTCCAATAAAGAGAAGTATAACTAGGTTATAAAATGGTAGGGGAAGGCCAAGAAGTAATATCCATATTGCAGTGATAGGAGGGTCTCTTTTCAAGTGGAAATAAAATGTCCATTGAAAAAGAGAGGCATGTAAACCTGAGATAACATGTGAAGCATTATCCAATGTGTAGATGAGAGCTTCTTCCGATGGGAAACAAACCAGGAGGTGTTTCAAATATAGGATCCCTAAAATAATCAGGTCCTATATCTTCCACTGGTTGTAGATAAATCTATCAAATACATCAATAGTAGTTCATCTCTTATCAAAGTAAGCTACCATAGAAATATACATCATCATGGAGGCATTTGTGAACTCCGGTGAAGAGAGCGGAACCATTGGGACTCCATCGACATTCAAATGAACTTTAAGTACAATGTAAATGGAGGGGAAAATATGGAGCGTGTAATGATCCATGAAAGGCATGAAATACATGGGGTGAGAAGACAAGGGAGGAGGAGGAAGAATCTCCCCCCTCCCCCTGCCCGACCAGGAGTAGCCAAGGAGGGGAGCCACCGTAGAAGACATCACCTAGGGAATATCGAGAGGCAGTGATGTGAAGACCCACTCCTTTTATCATCACACTTTTAATTGTCATTTTCACCTTATCTTTCAACTTTTTCACCATAAGAACTAAAGATTGGTATTTATTTAATTATTATCTTCTCAGAAAACCTTACTGAAAAGGTAATGAAGTGTTTTCTCCATACTATTTATTTTATAATATTAAATGAAACTGGATTAACTGGGTGATAAAGATATAATAATGGAATGTATTGAAAGATCCTGATCCATCTTTTAATTTACCCATATTCAGTGTAATCATCACCTAATTTATATCTTAATTTTTTCCTCAAAGATTGTTCGGAGATGAGACAAAATGATATAACTATCCATATCCTCATGATATTTTCACAACTCATTAGATATTTATGATGTCATTATAATACAAACATAAAATTCATCATACATAAGTCTCCTATGAGAAACTTTTATACCCTCTCTTCATGAGGCAGCTCAACAAGTAGTGGGGACCTCATCACGTAGAATTTTCTATATCATAGAATATTGTGCAATAACTTGTACTAATCTTGGAAATTTACATTGGTGGTGACAAGTTATTTTTCAAATATCAATCTCAATTTATTGGTGTTATAACTTTCCATTTTTATAAAAAATAAAATGTAAGTAGATGAATGATTTAATCTTGATTATTGATTTGACATTTCCAATTTATTAAATCATTAAATGTCTCCCACTATTTTATCGAACCCTAGTACCCCTCACTTATATTTTTGGAATACTCATTAGGTAGAGTATTTTAGTGGAAATTATCCCTGAAATATCTCCTCATTGTCCAAGCTATGGTTATACCACTACTTGGAGAGTTTCAAGGTATAAATTTGACAAGTAGGCATGACGAGCACCCCATATACCCGGTTTTGTTCAAATTCAAATGAAGGAAGGTGTTATGACTTAATATTTATTTGAGTGTTTTTATTATTTCTTGAAAAAATAAATAATTTTCTATCAAATATGAACATACTATGTGATCTCACTCACAACCTGGCTATGTAGTAAATAGGAAACATTCATCTCGGATGAATTTGTTTTAATCCATGAATTATTCTTTTATTACTTTATGTGTAATGATTTATAAATTAAATAAACAACTTTATGGTATTAAAAGTTTGTTATTGGTTGATCTATTTACACACAATAGATCAATCATGACCCTAGGGGTATAATACCTAATTTGTGTCTGACTTTTATCATAGCTTGTACCCCGGTCTAATGTATCTACGTCTCATCTGGAATACCGCCTCACCTCAACATGGTTCACATATGACAACATCCTCATCATAATACATAAATACTCTCATGTATACAAGGGTGTATTACAATTGCGTAATACATGTGAAAAATGTTAGAGTTTTTATCCTATGACCAACTGATTATACTTTTATTACATGTATATTTGATGTATTAAATATTAATTAAACATATTATTACATATTTTTTATTGTTCATCATGGATTTAATGTAATATTTTCCTAGAGTATTTTTTGCATTGATAAGGTCATGGTATTTCTCCTCTATAATGAGAACCTTGAAGTGATATGAAAATATTCTTAATATTATTTTGTGGTTGGATAACGTACTATGATGGGACACATAGTATTTATACCATCAGGTTTGATTACTCGTAAGATAATGAGGATTATTCTCATTAATTTCACACTTGGTAATCTTCAAGATGGGATATTATGATAACAAATCATCTAATAGTAATTCCACATGTTTTTGTGTAATTGGATATTCCTATCTACGAGCATTTGTAATGGTCCTTAGACTTTAATATTATTATTAATACATGTATGACTCACTCACTTAGATTTACTAACAAAAACCATTATTTCATATGTTGGAGGGAAGTAGGGTATGTTGGGTGAGTTACAATTGAAATTTCATTAATGGATAATTCGAGGAAGGATTTATTCCTTCCATCTTTATGGAAGTTGATATCTCAACCCTTTGATTGTAATATAACCTTCACCTAATTACCATGGTTGTGGCATAATGACATGTTTAATTTATATAGTCAAAGAAAGATGTATCAATCATATAGGTTTATGAAACCATCATACAACCTTCTAGATGAGATATTGTGACAAATAGGTTATATTACACAGTGAGCATTCATATGTGGTTTTCATCATTGTGACATTAAGTTCTTTCTCTTGGTTTCCTTAACCCATTGCCAGACAGTAATCTTGGAATTTAGGTAATCCCACCTAATTACAATGATAAATAATCCTATAGGGTCACAAACTAAGTGTTTTCATTGATAGCAATTAAATTCTATTTGAATTTAAATAATGGAATAAATATTATTATCAAGAACAAGGAATAATTTTATTCAAGTTATATTGATCACATAAATTAAATAAATATTTATTCACCAACATGTGAATAAAAATATATTTTTTTATTTTTTTGAATATTTATATTCCAGTACGTAAATGAAATATTTATTTATAAATAAATTATTTATTTGGGTATTCAATAAATACTGAGGATTTAAAATTGACCAAGATTGAGTGTGGTGATAAAATAATTATTTACATGATAGTAAATATTATTTATCAATTTGTACAAGTTGGTGTACCATAAAATAATAATATTATTATGTGGTATTGGGTTTACTAATGGTTTTAAATGTTATATAATGGATGAAATATAATTAAATAATATTATAACATAAACCCTAACTCTATAAATAGACGATTATGTCTATTGTGTATAGGATCCAAAATTGAGAATAGATAATTTTTTTGCACAGTGAATTCTATCTTGACTCCTCCTTTTCTCTCCCTCTCAAGAATGAGAAATGCAAGAGAGATTTATTCAAGACCAAAGAATGAGCGATCAAGAATGAGCATCACAAGACATTTGATTCACCGTGCTAGCACCAGAATATTGAGTAGTGTTTCTTAGAGATCATTAGAGCATGTATGGATCACTACTAGAGGGATTCTATCCTTGGATCCTCATAGCACAATGAAGGTAATCTAAAAGGGTCTTTTTGAACTATCAACATTAATCAATGAAGAAATTTCTTAAGCCTAGGTATTTATTTCTTCAAATACTAAATAAATTAATTGTAAATTTTACATGTAAGATAATAACTCATGGTTTTAGGAAACAGTTATTAAAATAAATTTTAATATATCATCCACCACCAAATGCTTCCTCTATACCTAGATCCAACAAGTGGTATCAGAAGGTTCACATTTAAATTTATAATTATTTATATGATTTTTTATGTATATGCAATTTTGTTTAGATTTTCATTTCATGTTATTATTGCTTTAATCCAATTTGAATTAACATGTTTTGACATGTTAATTCTATTCATCCAAGTGATTTAATTTTCTTAAAGATATATAAAAAATAAAGAATGGTCGGAGATTCCATTGGGAAATTGAAAATTTTTTGCTAGTAAGATAGGGTTACACTACTTGTACTCAAAAGTATATGCCATGTAACCTAGTGCACTGCATTTGGATAAACTGAGGGATACATGGTGTATCATGCAGTAATTATATATGGTATACACAATGTGTTGACTAGCCAACCTAGCACACGGTTGTTATATTACACATCATGTATCAGTATATACGCAGTGTAGTCAACACGAGTTAATAGCATAAATCGTATAATCTATATGGTCATTATACACAGTCAAAACCATGTGACACTAAAAAATATGAGAATTTATGATATACACGATGTGTATTTGATGTACACGGCATGTAGTTCATCAATTCCTACATCTGAAAAACACACTGAGTGTCTCGATGAGAAAAGCGGACACACTGATCAAAGAGATACACGACATGTAGTTGGCCTGTAAACACCGTGTAGTCCGCCAAGACACACACCAAGACCTAGGTGTATATCCATGACACATGATAAGAGGAACACATGGAGTGTAGCTGGTCTGTACACATCATGTAGTCTAGCCTAGATGCACCCTGAAGGCCCGGGAATGTGAGTTGGATACACAGAAACTGAGATACATGGTGTGTGGATGGATGTACATGCCATGTACTCTCCCATTAATGGACAAAATTAAAAATTACATTAAATTGGAAAATTTTATCATTAAAACCTTATTTTATTGATTGGAATACCATTATGTGTTTGATAATTTAACAATGGTTTTAAATAATTTTAAATGCTCATTTATTTTATTATAATAAATATGTCATTGTTGGTTCTATCATTTATTTTCCATGAATTTCATAAATTATGGGTATCTCCAATTATGTTCATATGATAATTAAGATGATATGTAATTAATTAATTCATTAATTAATTAATACAATCATGTTCATCTTAATAATAAATAATGAATAAAGAAATGAATATTAGCCAATTACTTTTTTGCATATCTGTTGCATGTATAACCATTCATGAGCTTGACCAAGACCTGTGTATGTGTTGGATGTTTTAATTTAATTTATTTAATTTGTTTTAAATTATTTAATATTAAATTAAATGATGTTCCATGATTCATCTCTCGCTCCATTATTATATAGGACCTATGTGTCTAATGATATTTATGTAATCCCATTTTAACCAATCCTTTGATTCCCCTCACCTATGTGTGAGTCATAAATACATGTAATTAATGGAGTATCTGAATACATGTAGAGTCAATTCAAAATGGAACCATTATGATGCCAACTTGGATGAAACATAGGTGGATAGGTGGAATGTTGTAACTCATTCCAAGACTGGTAATAGGAGTTATTTCTCCTAGGTCAATGGTTGGTTTAATGTACGCTCATTAAATTAACCATTAGATAAATATCATAAATGGGTCATTTAATTAATTATTTATTTCTATCTATGCAATTATTTATTTTATGGATGCATGGTTGCAATCACATAAATAAATGAATTAATTTGCAAAGAAAAAAATTATATAAATAAATTATATGTAAATGTTTTATACAACATAGTAAATTAATTAAGTAACATCCACTTAATATTAACAAGACATGTAAAGGATAAAACAAGAAAGAATTGATGCATAATAAATTAAAATACATCAATTAAATATTCAGTCAGACTTATCCTTCTATTACATGATTGGGAATGAAACTCAATAGAACTAAGTGTATGACCAACCCTTGTTGGGACACTTACTTTTATAAGATGATTTCTTATGGAGGTTTTGGGTTGACTTAACCATTTTACATTAATAGGAGTATCCCTTGATAGACTTGGTGTAATTTGGAGGTAAAGTATTGAGGACATCTAAGTCAAGATTTTAAGATAGGGGAGTCCACTCAACAGATCAATGAGCTATAAGCTCATAGTTGGAAAAGGCCTGCCTACCCAAATACCTTCAAATAGCTTGAAAAAACCTTATTGGGGTTATGTGAATTGGAATATAGATCCTTTCTTCTAGAATTTTGAAGAAACTATACATTCTGAGTTCAATGGTGAGGGCTATTGGAACTTGATAAAATAGAAGGCGATTTAATAAAATAAATTAATTTATTATATCTCACCAAATTTTTAATCAAGAAAATTATTAATAAACTTATATATTAATTATATAATAAAATGGAAATATTTTCATTCACGTTATCTTAATGATCCATATTAGATAAATACATCCTCCTAACTGGTAGTAACTTCTAGGAATAGTACAAATGCCTTCAGGTTGTGTTATACCATGAATGGAAATCATGCATACTAGAATCGTCATTTCTTGATCTTCCTGCTATGGAGGGGAGTGATGAAGAGTTCTTAGTCTATGAGAAACATATTAATGATTTGGTATAAGTTCAATGTTTGATGCTTTCATCTATATCCAGTTAACTCATGAAGTCTCGTGAAAACATGGATGTGTATAGCATACTTGAGCATCTCTGTAGTATTTACTAGGATAGAGATGGATAGGAACGGTTTGAGATTTCTAAGGTGATGTTTCAGAGTAAGCTTGGATAGGGTGTTCCAGATGGGCCTCATATAGTCAATCTCATTGGCTAAATTTAGTTCTTATAGGTTCTAGGGTTTAAACTCCCTGAATAACTAGGAACGGATCTCATTATGGCATCACTCCCTCATATATTATCTTACTTTGTTGTTAATTTTAATATGAGAAACATTGAAAAGTATATGTCTGATATTCTTACTCTTATTAAACAAGTAGATAAGTATATTATGTGTGAAAAACATTCCATACTTATGGTGAAAAAATGGAAAGGGAAATCAAATATATTTAAGACCAAAACTTCTTCACACCAATCCAAGAAGAGGAAGATCAAGGGGAAAGCAATGGAATATGATTTTTTCTATTTCACATGTGGAAAGAACGGTCATTGGAAGAAAAATGGCACCCAGCCAAATAAGTAAGGGAAAACTTCAGGTGCATTTTTGATCAAGTGAAATTTATATGATTTTACAGATTAGGTATTAGATATAGCTTTTGGTGCTCATGTATATATTCAAATACAAGAACCAAGTGGATTAAGGATGATTGGACAAAGGGAGGTAGATCTATGAGTAGTTAATAGAGATAAACTTGCTATTATATCTATCAGGGACTACCACATCATGTTTCTGATCAGAATGATCTTTGATTTTAAAGTTTGTTATTATGTGTCATCTGTTACCAAAAACATTATTTTTTATCCACACTTAATACTGATGGATTTATTTTAAAATTTGGGAATGAATTTTTCTTCTTTTATAAAGATAGCATTTCCTATGGTAAGGCACATTTAAATAATAGTCTTTATGTGTTGTATTACATGATCCAAGTAATGGAAATCAATAATGAAGTTACATCACATGAATCACACCACACCCAATATTGGAATCACTGACTAGGTTATGTAAATGAAAAGTGCTTCACTAAATTACATCAAGATGGATATTTATATTATTTTGAACTAAAACCACTTGGTGTATGTCATGCATTTTTACAACAAAAAATTTCAAAAGCCCTGTCTAGTGGGAAATGTGAAAGGGCTATAGATCTTTCTGAAATAGTTCATATTAATGTGTGTGGAACATTTCATGTTGAAGCAAGGGGAGGGCACTCATACTTCATAACTTTTACTGATGATTTTAGTATATATGGATATTTATACTTAATGAGGTATAAGTCGTATTCTTTTTATAAATTCAAGGAATAAAATAATGAAGTTGAAAACCAACTTGGTAAGAATATTAATAAACTTTTCTCAGACTATGGTAGAGAATATCTTAATCAATACTTAATTGACTGCTTATAAGAGTTTGGGATCCTATCCCAACTCACTCATCTTTACATTCCTTAGTGGAATGGATTAAGAAAAAGTAGGAACCATATATTTATGGACATGGTGAGATCAATGATGAGTCATGTGAGTCTTCCATTATCCTTTTGGGGATACGCGTTCCAAAAAAATCACATATACTAAACCAAGTACCAACTAAATCAATAAATGGAATTCCATAAGAATTTTGGAGTGGAAAGAAAACCATGTTATTGAATTTACATGTGTAGGGAAGTGAATCATTTTTTAAGGCCCTTTAGGTAAAAAACTTTCACCCTGAGGAACAAAGTGTACCACTATAGGATACCCCAAATAAATGATGGGATATTACCTATATGAACCCTCATAAAAAAGGATATAGTTTAAAGACACGCCATATTCTTTGAGAGGGATCACATTCTAAAATAGATAGTGGGATTGAGATAGACTTAGATGAAGTTGAGGAGTGAGGCACACAAGATTTGGTATAGGAACAGATTGCATGAATCCTCATGGAAGAAGAAATTGTTTTAGAGACACAAGAACTGTGTAGGAGTACAAGATAGGTTGTAGAACTAGAATGTTATGGTTTTCTAGTCATCAAGGATGGTGACTCATTATTAGTTGATAATAATGATCCTTTAACCTATAATGAAGCATTAGGGGTGTGGATGTTTCCAAGTGGAAAGAAGTGATGAATTATGAAATATATTCCATGTACTAAAACAATGTATGGATTTTGATAGTCCCTCATGTAGATGTAAATCCCGTTGTTTGAAAATGGGTATTAAATAATAATTTGGACATGGAAGGAAAATTCATTACATATAAATAGTGACTTGTTACAAAAGGGTTTAAATAGGATCAATTCATTGACTATAATGAAACCTTTCACCAGTTGCAATGCTGAAATCCATCATAATTCTAATTTCCATTAAGGCCTTATAGGATTATGAGATTTGGAAAATCGATGTCAAAACAGATTTTCTTAATGGGAACCTTCATAAATATTTCTATATGACATAACCTGAAGGGTTTGTGACTCCAAAGGAATACAACAAGGTATACAAGTTGTAAAGTTTCATTTATGGATTAAAGAAATCATCCAGGTCATAGAACATTAATTTTGATGAGGATATAATGGAATTTGGTTTCATAAAGAAAGAATGTGAGTTGTGTGTCTATAAATAGTTTAGTGGGAGTGCGGTTGTTTTCTTGATACTATAGATCGATAACATATTACTTATTGAAAATTAAATTCCATTATTACATTCTATTAAGGGGTAGTTTGATAAATTATTCTCTATGAAGTAATTTCATGAGTCATAATATATTCTTGGGATCAAGATCCATCATGATAGATCCAAGAGGTTGATCAGCCTAAGTCAAATTACATACATTGAAAAGATACTGAAGATGTTAAGTATAAAACAATCCAAGAGGGGGGTTTTCTAGAATCACATGGCATTCATATTTTTATGAAAATCTGTCCTCAGACACATGAGGAAAGAAACATAATGAAAATTATTGCATGTGTTTTAGAAATTAGGTCAGTCATGTATGATATGTTATGTACTAATCTAGATGTTGCCAACGCATTGAGTGTGGTAGGTAGATATCAAGATGATCTAGGTGACTGCCATTGGATGGAAGTCAAGACTATCCTTAAGTACCAAAGTCATACTAATAATATGTTCCTGGTATATGGAGGAGATGAAGAACTAGTCATCAGAGGATATGAAGATTCTAGTTTATAAACTGTTCAAGATGAAATGAATTCACAAACAGGATATATCTTCACTTTGAATGGAGGTGTTGTGAGATAGAAGAGATCAAAAAGGATTATAGTCATAGATTCTATAGCAGAGTCTGATTATATTTTAGCTTTTAAGGAAGCTAGGGAATCCATATGAATGCAAAACTTCATCCAATATATTGATGTGGAACCTAGTAGTAAATATCTTATCACACTCTATTTTGATAATACTGCAGTGGTGTATCTTGCAAAATATCCAAGGTCATATCAACAGATGAAGCACTTAATTTGAAAGTATCATCTCTAGAGAAATTTTTCTCAGAGAGGTGAGATTGCAATGAGAAGTATTTACATCGAAGACAATATGGAGGACCACTTGACTAATGACTTGACTCAACAGAAGAGAATACACTAGACTAGGGGCGAGCTGTGGTACGAGTCAAGATTTAACTCGAGTATAAAACCCCATAGTTCAAGATTGGTCTATTATTCAATAAAAATGGATCAATCAAAATTATATTCTCAAGACCAGTCAAGTAATTATTTCTTTTATGCATTCTTTTTTGTTTTTTGTGTGTGCATTCTTGCTATGAGATCACATAAAATAATGAACAAGGAAAATGCATAATGATGCGATGTATGTTTTTTGATTAATTCATGTTTAGTTCTGAGTGTGACAATATAGTTTGAATATATTTAATATAAATGGATTATATTATTCCATAAATAATAAAATCCCTTGAAGATATATCAATTACTAAAGCCTTATGTTGCTCAAATTTGAACAAAAACAGGTGTTTGGGGTGCTCTTCATCCAAAGTTGATGGGGTCTCTTACTACCTTGGATTTCTTATGAGAGTAATGGATTAACTTGACTAAATTTGGTAGTAAATAAGTATCCAAATCTAGATTGTTATCACTTTATAGGAAAAGAATTTAGGGAGTCATGGTTTCAATTCTGATAAGCTAAGACTTTACTCAGTAGATAAAGGAACTGTGAGTTAATGTGGTTGGCCAGTCTAATGCCTACCTAGAAACTATCCAAGTAATTTAATATCCAGATATTATAGACTAATAAGATAGGTTTCAAGGATCATTTCCACTAGAATAATCAAGTGACCAAGAATTTATAATCTAATCATGATGGATATTATGGTTCGATAAAATAGTGGGAGATATTTAATGATTTAGTAATCAATTAATCAAATTTTTTAAAAGGTAATAAAGATAAATTGTCCACTCCTAAAGTTATTTTTTTGTATATAATAAATGTAAATTACCAATAACATTGGAACATTGTCATTGTGATCCATATTAGATAAATAAAATATCATGATTGGCCATAACTTCTAGGAGTGGTACATGAACTTGCACATAGTACTACACAAATAAAGGAAGCTTTATGTGCTGGAGTCCTCACTTCCTACTGAGCCTCCTCAGGGAGCAAGAAAGATGGATAAAGACAAATGGAAAAGGTATATAAATGATGAGCTATATGTAAAGTGCATCATGTTTTCATTTATGTCCAGTTAATTTCATAAAATGTGTGACGAAAAAGTTTCCTAAAAGATACTGAATCATCTCTAAAAATTATATCAGGAGAGAGAAAGGTATGAGATCTCTAGTGCACTATATAGGTGTAGTGTCACGAACCAGGATGGGTCGCTATCTGACTCGGTGCCCAACCCAGTCCGCGAAATGGCCCGAATGGCGTTTCTGATCCCCATGGGCTGGCACAAGTGCCCGGGTATCATAAGTAACAAGTGGGAACTATTTACCCGAAAGAAAAGATAGAAAGACAACTAACAATATAAACAACTGAAACTGAAAATAGACAACCAAAAACTCCTTTAAACTATAAATAGGTTAAAAGTATATAATTCGACTAAAAACCCAAAGTTAGCAACAACAAAGATAGAGAACTAAAATTCCAATACCAACCTCCAAGAGAAGACTATCAGCAAACAGAACTGCCATCACTAAGCACGATGCCTCGACCTGGGATACACAAAGAACAAGATCTACATACACCCAAAGGTGTATGTAGGGTGTGATCCAAATGCCCAGTAGGAAGTCACCCAATAAAAAGGTTACACGTATAAACATTAAATGAAAAATGCATTTGCAGGCTAAATAAATGAAAGGACACCAAATCTTGAACAATTTTAAAGAAACAGTTTCTATAAAGAAAACACTTTCAAAGAAAACAATTTCAAAGAAAACAACTTAAATAATAAAAGAAAACACCCTTGAATTTAAGAAAAACCCAAACCTTCAAGAAACACCCAAAACCTGCACTGTATGCCAACGATGAGTGTATAGTAGTCTAGGAGCACCAAAAGTGGGAGAGGCGCTATAGGTACTAGAAAAAAGAATGGGATCCTAGAACATCGCATCTCGGTGAACAGTAGTATAGGAAACACAAAAAAAATACATTCTCGTGCATGAGCCACTAGTAGGGAAACACATCCATAACCTAGTGGTCTCCAATCATCATCCAATGTTTATTTAGTGTTGTAATCATCAAACTAGCAAAGTGAAACCGGTCTAAAGCTTCTTCTGTATCACTAGCATGCTAAATCTAGTCTGCCCACCTAGTACCCAGGCTTCCCCTTTTGTGCTCAAGATGTTCCAATTTCACATTTCATGTAAAACTCAAATGAACAAGACAAACATGATGTTACCTAAACCCAACACCACACTTGCACACACACAAAAACCATTTGAAATATTCCGCACACAAAAGACTTTACATAACTCAACTAAACCATTTTTGCCTCATTAATAATTATTTACTAAAACATAATAAATTTTGTAAACAAGTTCTTTAAAAAGAAGCATGGCATGACTTAACACACAAAACCAATCCAACCCTCCTTCATGACCAAACACACCCAACGCTATATCGATAACACAACCTGTACCACTTACATCGATTAATAACCAAACCGCACATTTAAAAGACATTTTTCTGATTAAACAAAACACTAGAAATTTTATTTATCAATTCTAGAAGATGAAACATGACTTCAAACACCAAAGACCCACTCAAATTCCCTTTTTGGACAAAATGAATATGAATGCTACACCAGAACATAAACCGTGCACTTTTCGCATTTTCACAAAACAAACGCATAATTTATGAAACACTAGGAGACAGTTCAATGTGGGTTTTCACAGCAACAACCCAATCAACCCACACAACACATTCCCTTATGACCAAACACATGTAACACTGTGTCGAAAACACACTTGTCACCACTTTCACAAATAAAAACTAACTACACATATTATTAAACACCGACGATTGAATAAATGCAAGTTTTCAACCAAAGAATGCACCCACCCATATGAACATACTACCAAACAATCTGACACATGAAATACTTCAAGAAAATCAAATCCACACCCAAAATAATTAATAAATGAACATTATAAATTAACTAAGAAAGAAAATGAATTCATTAAATAATGTTTAAAATGTAGAACCACCTACCTCGGGTAGAGAAACCCCCAAAATTCAGTGAAACTCCAAACACGTGCAATTCACACCACATAAATCCCAAATTAAATCCTAAATCAATAATCTGAACAAAACAAAGATGAAAAATCATCCACTAAAAGATATCTAACACCTGCTGAATCGCCAAGAAATCAAGATAAAAAAAATAGAAGAACCAACCGGAGGGGGGGCTGCTTGCGCGGAAGGAGGCAAGGCGCCGGAGGTTGCACCAATAGGGGAGGCAGAGGCGACGCAGTAGGTGTTCGAGGGAGGAAATTAGAAAGGGATTGGGGAGGCCCGATGGGAGCGGGGAGGCTGGTGGATTTCCAAGGCAGATGCAGTGTGCGGCAGGAGGACAAGGGGAGGGGGTGAGACGAGTTTGGGGTTGCGCCTCGGATTGAGAGGAGGGTGAGACAGGTTTGGTGATGTGCATTGAAGAGAGAGGAGGGTGTGATGGCGGAAGGCTGAAGGGAGTATGGGGTTCGCATGCAATCAGTGGAGGTGATCCGGCCTTGGGGACTACCGGAGAGGATGCTGGAGGAAGCCGCTGGAGAGGAGAGTCCAGGGGGAGCAAGAAGATGGGCGCGATTAGTGTTGGGGGGTTCCAGTCGAAACCTACAGGAGGGGGATGGGGAGGTCGAACAGTTTCAAAGGGGGGAGACGAAGCATCCCGTAAAAATTGGGAGGGGGAAAACCCTAACACCATAGAAGAATAAAATAAAATAAAAAAATACAACCAAAAATAAAACAAAAAAAACAATAGTAAAGAGAATAATATTAATAATAATTATAATAATAATTATAATAATAATGATAATAATAATAACTAAAGCAAGGATAATATTAATAAATAAAATAACTCAATTATTGTCACTGATATAAATAAAAATACTCAATAATAATTAATAATATCATCAAATATTAAAACAACCCATTATATTTTTATCTCTTCTTATTTTATTTTATTTTCATTTCATTATTAAATTTTATTTCTTTATTAATAAGTCATTTTATTTAATTATTTAACCATCGATCAAGGCATGCGGTGAACCGAGCGAGGCCGCACAGTGACCCAGGCGAGACCGCACGACTTCGACAGCAGTGCGCTGAATGATGTCAAGATCAAACCACACATTTTTAAATAAGAACCCAAAAATTTAAGTCGAGCTTCAACCCGAACTACCCGATACCCATAAAATTATTAAAATAAAAGATTTAAAAATGGTGTGTGTGACAATTCTCCCCACCATAAAGCTTTCCATCCCTGGAAATCTACAACTAAGAAGGTTGATACTCAAAGAAGAAACGGATACCCCACTAAGGTTCAAAGAGGATCCGCACAATTAACAAGTGAAAAGAGGAAAAATCATCGGGATTATAGAAAGTGACTCAAATAAATCTTCAATAAATGCGTAAAAAGACTTTATGATATGTGTCACCCACCCCAAAGAGCTAGAACACCTCAAGTTGACTGATCAAGGAAAGGAACTCTCACACCCACGGAAACCAACTTCACAAGCCGAAACATCTCAAGCACTATTAAAAGAAAAGAACACCATTTGGATAGAATGAACAAACAAGGTCAAACCACACCCAAGAAACACTCTTATCACTTATCACCAAGACATATTTAGAAAAAAACAAAATGTCCTCATGGGGAAATCCTGAAGGGGATCCCCACCATTAAGAACCTACCAATGCCCAAGGCGAGACTGGAAAACTGACACGGGGAGGTCCGGGTGGACTCCCCACCATTAAGGAAAAGGCCAACACCGATTCATTCCAAAGAAATTCGTGTGAGACCCACCGTGGGTCTCCCCACCATTAGAACTGACAGAAGATACATAAATTTGAAAATTTCCCGATGATGACCAAATAGCCCACCCCAAGGAGGTGGGGAGGGAGGGTCCTACTACCGAGGCATCAAAACCATGACTGTAGAAAGAACAACATCTCTACATCCCTGGATGATCACTATTCAACTTTGCGACCGATTTACCTAACAGACCCCATAAGGACCACTAAGCGTGATTTCATCCAGTGGGAAGCAACCCACGGGACCTTAAAGTAACGAGTTGACCACGCCTTCTCCTAGACACAGGAAACCTCACGCACCCAGATGGGTTGTCGGAATGGAACAACCATAGAAGAAAATTTAAACTGCTTTGACTTTAAACATCGGTGACAAAAATAAAGTCGGGATTCCATACACTCTTGGGGTTCCTGACCACGCACCAGCTTCACTCCAAGGCATATGGTTAGAGCCCTGATGTTTGAAACATCTCCTACCTCGTAGCTAGGTATTGAAGACTCCCAAACAGAGCTTATCCTTTTTGGTTCCACACGCAACCACACAGCAACTGAAACAACACCAACAAACACAATGCACCATGGCATCCAATTACTCCTACATGAAGCATTTACCAACACAGGGGTTTAAATGATTCACATGCATTACCTCTTCACCTCAACTAAGAAACACAATAAAGAAATATTCATGACAAAAACTCTACTTTTGATAGAAAAATCAAAACTCCCCCAGAGGAGGACACACTCCTATGAAAACAAGGATTCTCGAAGGGTTCCACGAAATCCACCTTTTCTCTTCAAGAGAACTCACGATGTAGATTTCACCAAAAATGACCCTTACAGCCGATGGAAGAATTGCAAACCTTTCAATACATTGATCAACACAGATAATTCTGAACCACCTTCACCCTTCCCCGCTAGAATTCCTTTCACCGTTTCCATGGAAACCTTCAAACGCAAAAATGTCAAACTCCATACCCGAAAAATCACACAACTCAAAGAGACTAAAACTCCTATCAACTCCCCTTGCATCTGTCATCCCGCTATGAGAGGATCTGTCTAGTTGTAAAAGGGATAGGTGAGTTCAATTATAGAATTCAAGAAGAGAGTTATTTGATCAACTGGAGGGCCGACCAATGGAGAATTGCCTGTGGACACACTTCAATTTCATGTTAACGATTTATGGGGGCGTACACTAGTCAAGAAAGAAAACCATGGACCCAACCAAATTGGTCCAATGGTCAATACATACCACAAGTGAACACTAAAAGTGCATGGGTAACCACTAAAAGGGCTTCCTAAAGAACTTTTCAAAATAATTAACTAACTACACGCTTGCATACCAACTTACAAATAAAAATTCAAACTCAATGTTTCTTCCTGGAAATGGGGATTACCTTGTTTGTTTAAGGTTCAAACATTCCAATCAGTTTCTAACGGGTTTATTCTTAGAACCGTAAACATCCAATGATTCTATATCCATTTGGACCTACTTTCCAAAGGTAGGTTCTTATTATTTGTGGACTTATGAGGCTTAAGAATTTGCATTGGTTGAGAGGATGGGAGTTCGGATTCATCACACCTTTTTGGGGGGAATTATTTTCTACTCCAGGACTCTCTTTATATATCTAAGTTATGTTCGTGAATCCTTATTAAATTACCAAGTATGAAAATGAGTTTTCCTTTAGATCTTTCAATAAATGATTGATGTGTATGAGAATTTAGAGAATATATTATATGTATTTGGGGTTCTTCATCGATAGAGAATCATCTGTATTTATTAGAGATTCTTAGTCAATGGTATCCTTCAACACATTATATAGAAATATCTTGGTCATTATGATGACCATACTGGTTTTAAATCCACTTAGTGGGGCACTTGAAGTTTATTGTCATTCAGAAGGACATGGATTATTTTAGAGTTGGGATCATACCCGCAGATGGGCTACCTACGTATCCTTATTAGAAAAGGAATTAGAACCCACGTAGTTCGAGAATTAAGATATAGTTTAACGTCATATGAGATGGATGAGAATTAATAGGTGATAGGATTGAACCTTAGAAAGTCTTCCTACGTACTCTACTTTTAAGGTAGAGATCAAATTCCACGTAGTTCGGTTAAGAATTTTGGGGCTTACGTATAATTAACAGCCCAAAGAGATTTTTCGTGGTTACTTTTACACTCTAAGATCACGTGAGTCATGCTCAGTGTGAGAAACAAGAGGTATCATTAAACCTAACAATTTGTTCCATGAAATATATGGTCACAAGTAATGATATGGGGCTTATGTATGTATGATTTCCCAAAAAGATAAAGATCAGGACTTATTTCAGATAAGAACTCTAGGAACAGGGTCCATAAAGGTATATGTGCTTTTATGGAGATTTGGATACTCTAACTTGGGGCTAACTCTTGAGTAAGATGCCAAAATTAGGAGGGGACTTGGGGATTACTTTTAAGGAGGATGCCCAAATCAAAAGAAATTAAGACTGGTTAAGAGAAATTTAGAACTGGGGCTTACTCCTGAGAAGGAGGCCCAGGTTAAAGGGACTTGAGAACTGGGGATTACTCCTGAGAAGGAGGCCCACGTTAAGGGAATTTTGAATTTGGGGCTTACCCCTAAGGAGGATGCCCATATTTGATAACTTGGGGCTTACTCTTAAGGAGGATTCCCAAATTATGGAACTTGGACTGGGGATTACTCCTGAAAAGGAGGCCCAGGTTAGGGGACTATTGGGACTTACTCCTAATAAGGATGCCCATATTTGGGAACTTGGGGCTTACTCCTAAGGAGGATGCCCAAATTAGGGAACTTGGACTGGGGCTTACTCCTGAAAAGGAGGCCCAGGTTAGGGGACTATTGGGACTTACTCCTAATGAGGATGCCCATATTTGGGAACTTGGGGCTTACTCCTAAGGAGGATGCCCAAATTAGGATCTTCTCATTTTAAAGAATGATGTTGAATGAATAAAATATCTAACCCTACTGACATAAAGATATGTAAATCACTAGGTTTTGAGAGATATTCCACAGAATCCCTTTCAAGCAAGGAATCCAACAAAGGAACCATACCATAAATGACTTTGAATAGGGTTTTGAAGGCTAAATCTTGAAGAGGAGAGGTGGATTTGAAGAAAAGAGTTGAATAGGTTGAAGGGGCACTCAAAAGAAGGTAGGCACACAGGTCCTGTTAGGGGCGCGCAGGTCCTGGTCACACAAGTATACCTACGCGACACTTGGATACTTTCACACTGGTCAACCCATAGGCTAATACTTGAGCGAGGCTTGGCTCAAGCCTTTAGTATTATCCCTAAGTGCTTCCAAAATGGTGGTGCGCAGGTTCTGTTGAAGGTATAAGGCGGCGCGCAAGTGTGACCATTTCCATTAAGGGTTAGACACTTAGGCATGCAGGTGTTGATGAATTTCAACACTTAGGCCTTGTTCCCCCTCTTTAGATCTTCCATTATAGGTAAGAAATTACCTTATAAGTGTTCGGAAGACTTCAAGAAGAGACTAGGGTGTCGAGAACTGAAATCTGAGTTTCTGGATTTTTTGTCCTCGAAATGGGGGGCCCACAAGGGGTATTTATAGGCTACTGAAGACCCTAGGCGAAAATCAAATAGGGCGTGTAGGTCACCTGCATACCCAAAATGTGGCGCGCAGGTATACCTGCGTGACTATCATGGAACTTGCACGGCCCATGCTCAAAGAAATCCAAGTTCATGCCTTTATCGATTTTTTTATGTTTCTTCAAAGGATGAATCACTTTGTGATCCACATATTTCCCTTTTCATTCGTTAGACTCTGTGATGGAAAGGAGCGTCAACAAAAGTCCCCCCTCAGAGTTGGATCCGAAATAAAGGAGTATGTGACACTGAGGTAAAGAATAAAAACAAGGAATTGTGGCGCGCAGATTTTGAGTGCGTAGATAGGGGCACGCAAGTGAGAGGCGCGCAGGCTTCGGCATGCATGGGTGCGGCCTGACCTATAAATATGTGCATCATTCTCACGCAAAGTACCCAGCTTTGAATTCTTCTGAGCTCTCACCGCACAGGTTTATCTCATCATGCAGGTTGCTGATTTTTCGTGGTTTCATTGCTTCTGTTCGTGTCGCGCTGCTACAGAGGTATTTGGACTTGCACGGTGATACCTGCGCGCCAAAACCTGCGCAACACATTTACACTTGTGCGCCAACATTGGAATTGCGTGCCTTAATTCCTTAGCCATTTTTTTACTTTTATTCACAAATTTTATGATAAATAAACTCACTTAAGATTTAATTATTCGGCCTTTGTGCAGATTCAATGGCTCCTAGAATAATTAGAACGACTGATGAACTGGATAGAAAGAGAATTGATGACCTGATGAATGTTGTTGGAAATGATTACTATGATATCTACGACTGCACTCTTCCAGATTTGGACAAGTACCTGAAGAAGTATCATCTTAACTTTCCACAAAGCATCTACTTACCTCTGTATGGGAATGGTCATCTGCAAGACGTCAATATTCTAGAGTCAAAGAATTATCTCCCACATTCTTGGTTTCTGAATTACACTAATTTTGCTTCAGCAAATATCTCAAGTGGAGGAGCATTTGTTAATACTGGAATAGTGGATAAGGCATACATAATGCATCATAGCCCTTGTGCCCCATATTTGAAACCTTACAAGCCCAAGCTGCAACCACATTGTTATCCTTCAATCTTCCGAAATTCTCAAATGGATCAATCCAAAGGTTGGAAGAAGAGTTGGGACTTCCGTCCTGGAGGAGGTGTGAATCCAACTTAGATGTGGGCATATTGGGTATGACAAACCTATGAAGAGTTTGTCGAGTATTTGAAAGGAGATGAAATATATGAAGTCGTCTGGGCTGGGCAGACATATGTCTACAGGAATGATGAGTTTGTGCCAGATCTAATCATCCACTGGATCCCAGAAACCAATTCTTTCCATTTGACTCATGGAGAAGTAGTCATCAGTTTGTGGGATGTCTACAAGATCTCGGGGGCTCCAATTTTGGGACACATGTATGATGAATTCATCCCTCCCAAGGTGACTTAGAATAATTCCGAGAAGACTCCGGATTTGGATCAGGAATTATTGAAAATATTTTACAAGCTCAAGAATTCCAAGACCTCAAAAATTCATTCCAGAAAGGATATTCATCCAGAGGAGTGGATGGATATGTTTCTTACTAGGAAGGAGGGAGAGTGGCCCAGCTGTACTCGTCCTACTATTTTCCCCAGAATAGAGAAGAGGGGTGTTTCTGGAACATCTGTCCGACTCTAGAAGCAGAATAATTTGGTAAGTGGGGGTATGAAGTGGATCAGAGAATCCCAAAAAAGACCCGTCTGGCGGGATTCTTAGCCTTGTGGCTCAGTGTTTATCTTTTTCCAGTCAGTGATTCGAAGGGAGGCGTCAAGCCAGGGACCTTTGTTGTGGAAGCCAAGTTAGCTGAGAATAAAATGGTTGGGTTGGCCACCCCCATTTTGGCGAAGATTCACAGGATCTTACTCCATGTCTTTATGGGTAAGTATCCTTTGATAATAGTGGGATCATTCCAAGTTTTTTGGGGATGGATCGCCACTAATTTCAGGACCTATGATGTATAGAATGGAGTACAGGTTCCTGGAAGTTCTTTCAGACCATCAGTGTAGGAATTTTCTGGAGTTGCTCCGTTAGCTCTAAACATCTATGATATGAAGGTGAGGCTGAGCATGTACAAGGAATTCAATTTCTTTCCTTATGGAAACCCACCAACCGGGTGGTTTGTTGATGATGGAATCATTGTTTTGGAATTGAGGCCGTACATGCTGGCTTGCAGAGATGGTGTACTATCCACCAGGATTGACGGAGAGATTATATGTGAGGTCTATGCTCCATACAGATTTTCACACCAATTCAAGTGTCTACAGCAGACTGTTGTATCCCCTCATGTGCATGTCAGGTCAGAGCAGCATCCAATGGTTTCCAGACAACTATGGTTACTGACATCTATGGAGAAAACCGGGGCAGTGTTTGATCTAACAGTTGATAAAGCGGCGAGTAACTTGACTACATGGTATACTGAGAACTAGATAGCATCATACCCTGAAGGGGTGTTGAATCATCTGGTTTATCAGGTGGGGAAAAAGAAACGAACTATAGAGAAAGAAACCCCTTGTCTGGAAGGTGACGCTTCCCCACCTGGAGTGGATTCACCAGGTTCATCACCCAGGGGTGACTCGTCGGATTCCCAAGATGGGGATGATGAGGCACAACATGCGGCAAAGCAGCATCATACCAGATATAATCCTCCTGTCAGAATCAAGAGACCCACTCCATCGACTCCTAGTGAGTTACTTCATTGAGGCAATTTAATCTCAATTACTTTATAGAGCAATAAATTTCATTTCATTATACTCTATCTGTAGTTGCAGGATCTGGGAAGAAGCTAAAATCCAAGATTATAGGACCCTCCTCGCAGCCTTCTGGTACACATGTTGAATATCTACGACCTGAGGATGTCCAGACATGGAGAAGTTTATATTTCGATGCTGAAACTGCCTGGCTGGATCTGTGTGAGGGGCTACACATCCCTAGAATAGAGAATCTTTGGGCTTCTACAGACATCCATTATAAGGATAACCCCGATGAAGTGTGGGATTACATCAGAGAGATGAAGATGATCATATATTCTATTAATGATTCCATTCCTATCAGCAAGAGGGTGAAGTAAATGATAGATCATGGAACCACTGAGGGGACTGGTGCTTCGGAAGATGAGGAGTGGTACGATTACGTGGATCCTAAAGATGTAAGTCTCTTTACTTATTTTGTTTTGTAACTTGATTCTAGTTAAAGATTTGTTACTCAAGGAAATTACTTTCTTCATCCTATAGCTTACAAAGAAAGGAACTGTTGAGTTTCCTTCACCATTGTATAGCCTTGTCGGTGCTGCCATCGGGGCTAATGAATCTCCTCGTGAGCCGGGCGAGATATCTCCAGGCCAGCAAGCCATGGAGGAGGAGTTAGACATGGATTTTCATTCTCTAATTCCTGTATTTTGAGATGATGATGTCAATACTCCTAAAAATCCAAAGAAGCAAAGGCATCGAAGGAAGAAGTCCACAGCTAAACGCTTCATCAGTAGTGGTAAGTCCTTCGGATAGTCATGAGTCTTAACCCATGAAAAGATTGCTCATGCTTCTTGGGATTTCAGGGGCTTCTTCAGTTTCCACTATAAGGAAGATGACTGACCCTCCTTTAAGGATGACGGAGGGTACTGGTTAAAAATCACAAGTTCATGTTAACATGGATACTCCTGGAGAAGAGCCAGCGTCTGTTCTCAGTATCGCTCCTGCTGTTGTTGTAAGGAGAGAAGAGCCTGTTTCTGGTAAATTAACAATGATTTTTTTATGTTGAATGAAAACATCAACTGACTTCCATTCTATGATACTTTAGGTTCAACACCTGCACCGGAATATTTAGTAGCCACTGCAACTGACGTCGCAATTTTATTTGAAGACGTTGTCCGGGGTCAGAAGCCTCAGCATGAAGGTTTCCAAGAAGACATATTCAATGCTCCCACTGGTGAGACTAACCAAGAATCTGATATAACATTGGATAAAATTATAGAACTTGGCACATCTTTTGAAGATTTTTTATATCATGTTAAATTATCATGTAATTTAGAAGATTTTGGACGTGAGTGTTATCCTTAGTCCTATTAAAATAACTTCTTATTACATCTCTAACCATGATTGGTTCAAATGTGCAGTTCCATCTGAACAATATGCGGAATTGCCAATGCCTGAAGGGGGTACAGACAACCCTACTATTGTAGATACACTGGCTCAAGTGGAGCTGAACCCAGTAAATCTTCCTGAAACCCGTCCTAAAAATTCTATTGAATCTATGAAAGACGAGGAGGAGCCTTATCATATTTTTGATCTACCATTGGGTAAGAGATAACAATATTTGTGGATATGCTTAATTTTCAAGACAACTTAATCAACTTCTATTATCCTTTGAAACTAACCAAAACTTTCAATTGACTATGCAGGGCCATCAATTTCAGTGGCTAGATCTGGAGGTGAAGCCTCAGCCTCCACCCCAACGGGAATAGAAAGTGAAGTAACACAGGTCAGGGGGAAGGAATAGAATAGGGCACTTCTCTAAGTGGATTAATCCTGGATTATATTCCCCCCTGTGACAATGATGTTGAGTCAGACCCAGAAGTACAAAAGGCGCTCCAGTTTTCACAATTCAAGGCATGGAAGAATATATGGAAGATCATATCTAAAGTGCCTCTAGAAGAGTTGTCTTCAAAGATCCCGTGACTGGCATCCCTATTCATCATGTTGGGACTTAGCGGATTTGGATATCAAGAGATCCATTCCGTGGTGAAACAAGTCATCTTAAGGAGGGAACAGGAGCATATGTACCATCATGACTTGACCAGAGTAAGGATGTCAGCCAATATCAGTGAATTTGAAGCTGCAGTGTCCCGATCTGAGGCTGATCAAGCTTCCAAGTTGAAGGAGTTGAATCATAAGATCAAGGAGAAAGTTGTCCAGCAGATGCACCTCTAGCAACGGTTAGATACTGTTATTGGGGAACTTGACCAGCTTAACAATTCACTGGAAGGAGTTTAAACGAATGGTATGAAAGCCATTGCAGATGCCAATAAATCACTCCATTAAGTAGAAAAGAGTGAATATGGTCGAGTGCATGAGCTTCAAGTGGATGCTGATGAAGTTCGGGATGCCATAAATCAAATGAAGAGTTATGTTGATAGCCACTTGTAGTTCTTGGAAAAGAGAAGAGACTCCAATCTGTGGATGTCCTTCTAAATTTTTTGCATCAATGAAAGACACTTTCATATTCAATCATTTATTCTTGCATTCTTTTACTTACTTCTTAAAATTTTCACTTAAGCCAATGGGCTTAGTAATCATAGTTTTATTTTTTGCTAGGATTATAAAAAATAACCCTACAAACTTTGAATATTTTTATTGCTCAATATTACCTAAATCATACAAAATGTATGTTTAGTGAGCTGGGACTTGACTTTTCTTCAGAGTTCCCTTGCCTTTTGTGGGCAGTTTAAATTCATGCACGTCGGACATAAAAAGGCAAATGTTTAAGGTCAAATAGCTTTGACTGAATGGTGAATGGATTAAAATTGACTCAATTCCTTGATAATTTATCTGAAAACATATTACCATACTCAAGTATGGGGGAAAACATGTAAACTATGACTTAAGAAATTTTGAATCTGAGGAATTATATGAAAAAAGGGCTAAAAGGAATTAGAAGAAGTATTTCCCAAGAATGAAGTTACCACTATTTAGAAAACCCGTTAGGGGCTTGAATTATGCAGGGCCACCTAAGGGCATTGGCTGCATAGTCAAATAATAGCATATTTTGGCTGACAAGTCGGTTATGTATATTGTTTATGCAAGGCCGCCTAAGGGCACATGATACATAGTCAGGCAAAAGAACTCTCCAAAATTTTACTTTTCTATTGCTAAAAATCCAGTGAAAGTTTATGGAGATTCAAATTTTACAAAGCACAAAGTCTGTTGTATGGAGAGATTTACTTGAATATAGAGAGGATATTTTCAATCAAGATTGTCTAAGAATTGGATTAATGTTACTCCTATGAAGGTCTGACCCAAACTTAGGGAAGGAAAATATAAACCATAGACTTGAATACTTTCAGATCATGAAAAAGAGTATGGGACAAATATGTTAAGGATGGATATTTTTGTGGATCCCTACATATTTTCATTAAGAAAAATAAGGAAAAAAGATGTTTTCCTCCCAAGAATGAAGTTACCACTATTTGAAAAACCCGTTAGGGGGTTGAATTATATAGGGCCACCTAAGGTCATTGGCTTCATAGTCAAATAATAGTATATTTTGGCTGAAAAGTCCGTTATGTATACTATTTATGCAAGGCCACCTAAGGGAACGTGTTGCATAGTCAGGAAAAAGAACTCTCGGACATCATACATTTTGTGACCAGAAGTCAAGAAAATGGTTATGGAGATCTGGAAGTATTTAAGGTTAGGATTATGACACATGAAAATGAATATTGTCCAATGCATGAAGGAGATACATAGACTAATTCTAACCATAATCATGTTGTGTCTGGGTCCTAGATTAAGGTGTTGGACTTCACTATGTATCCCATAAGGATGGGAATCAATCCATACGTAGTTCTTGAAATACAGTTTAACGTTATGTGGGATGAGAGTGTAGGAGATCTTAATTTAGGGTCATAGAGCTCGGACCATAATGAGGAATACATGTTGTGTGTTTTATAAACCTGATGTGAATGAAGACCGGGGTTTTCATACCACATTCATGTTTTCACAGGGGGGGCTTTTCAGCCAAAGGACTGAAAGTGGAATTTGGGGTTTGGTGGAATTTGGGGTTATGCCCAAAGACTTGGGGTTGGATTCTAGGGATGCTCGAACATTCCTACGTATCCCATAAGGATGGGAATCAAGCCGCACGTAGTTCTTGAAATAAACTTTGTACATATTTGGTTCGTACAAGTGAAGGGTGAAAGGGGACTTTAGTTCAATGATGGTTTAACCCAAGATAAAATGTTCGAGCATTTCCATGTATGCACGTAGTCTTTAGAATATAACATGATTGGAGATCAATGTAAATAATGATTCCCTCTCAGGTGAGGGTGTCAAATAATGTTTTAGTTTATTGTCGTACAGGACAAAAGTGTGAATAGTTTAACATCATATAGTAAGGACGGTGGTGAATCAATGTAAAAAATATTGGTTCTGGGGGCGGTTTCATGAATCAAGATCGTATGATACGAAGGTGAACCGACATGAAGAGCTTGATTTTGGGCTTGAACCACGAGTGTTTACCTATGTACCCAACCTAGAAGATGAGGATCAAAGTCCGCGTAGTTCGATTAAAAAATGAATTGGTGATCAAGTTATACTTGAGGACAACCCAAAGATGGTGTTGGGACTTACACGTGATTAGAGGCCCAAATAGGGTGTTATGGTTGAATTTTACTCTAAGATCACGTGAGTCATACTTAGTGTGAGAAACAAGAGGTATCAACAACCTTAACGATGTACAGTTTAATGTCATATTGGACGATGGAGGGACTGTGCAGTTTAATGTCATGCAGTAAAGACTTAAGGGGGACTATGCAGTTTAACATCTTGCAGTGAGGACAATGGGGACACAATTTAACATCATGTCGGACGTATTAGGGACTTTTTCACAGTTTAACATCATGTTGGACATAAGGGTTCTATACAGTTTAGCATCATGTATCTGGGACATATGAGGGACAATACAGTTTAACGTCATGTTGGACGATGGCACAGTTTAACATCATGTTGGATGACGGTGTGAATATTTTAAGGTCATATGCATAGACCATATGATGTATTTGTATTATAAAAAATACTTCTTCAGAAATCTAGCATTGGTTGGAGTCATGATGAGTTCTCCATCCATTGAGATTAAAGAATAAGCTCCATTGGAGTAGACCTTATGTATTGAGTAAGGTACTTCCCACTTTGGCTCAAGTTTTGGAGGCTTCTTTCCCGGTATCATTGGAGTTCTGAGAACCAATACCAATTATCCCTGAACGAATGAATGAAGATGAACTTTTTTGTTGAAAGCTCGTTCTATTCGATTCTAATAGACTTCTAAGTGGTGCAGGGTGCACAATCTTTTTTCATCTAATCGTTCAAATTCATCCAATTTCTTTTGATATTGTTCATCTGTAGATGACTGATCACAAATGGATACCCGGAGTGAGGGTAATTGAACCTCAATGGGAAAGACTACTTCTGTTCTATATACCAATGAATATGTAGTTGACCTCGTTGCAGTGCGGGTGGTGGTTTGATAAGCCCATAAATCATGAAAAAGTTTATCAGGCCATGACTTTTTATCTTTATCCACCATCTTTTACAGTATGTTTAAAAGAGTCTTGTTTAAGGATTCTATTTGGCCATTGGCCGCTTCATGATACTGAGATGAATGATTAGATTTGATGTTTTATTCTTGATACAACTTCCTTACCTCAGATGAACAGAAGTTGGTTCCATTGTCCGTCAATATGGTATGAGGGACACCAAATCTGGTAATGATGTTAGACTTGATGAAGCTAACAATGCTTTTAGAACTGACTTATTGGAGAGGTATTTCCTCTTCCCATTTGGAAAAGAAGTTAGTAGCAGTAAGAATATACTTAAACTGCTTGGCTGTAGCTGAAGGATAAGGTCCTACTACATTCATTCCCCATGTGGAAAATGGCCATGAGTATTTAGTTGTATGAAGCAACTCTAGGGGTTGATGAATGAAATTGGTATGTACTTGGAAATAATGACACTTCTTAGTGAAATCAACACAATATTGTATCATTGATGGCCAAAAGTATCCAAGCCTTCAAATTTGATCAGATAGTCTATGTCCGAACTGATGGGAACCACAGACTCCTGCATGCACTTCTTTCATGACAGCTATTGTCTCTTCACCATCAATGCATCTGAAGAGAATTCCATCAAAACCTATTTTTTATAGAATTTTCTCTAGGTGATATGGGCTATCAAAAAGAGCGAAATTGACCACACGTCACCGGATTTGTTCTTTCCCAGCTCTATCAGGTGGAAGTATTCCATTTTGAAGGTATTCCCTGATAGGTGTCATCCATCCTGTAGTATGACCATATGGTTTATAAATGGGACTAATTTCATTTATTTCCTCTATTCTGGTTTGAACATAAGGTGAAATTGTATGACGGTGGGAAATACTGATGATTGTCTCGTCCCGATTTGGATCTGCCAGAGCTGTAACTATATTAGCCAGTGCATCAGCTTGGGAATTTTTTGATCGCGGGACATCAGAAAATGTCAGTTCCGAAGGAAAATCCACCATTAAATCTCTGACATTATCATACAAAAGGATTAAATCTTCTTTTCTAATGGCATAATCCCCATTGACTTGTTTGATTACCAGGTCTGAATCACCTTTCACCTTTAAGTGATTCACTTGTGCCTGAAGCGCTAACTCCAATCCTGTGATGAGAGCTTGGTATTCTGCTTCATTATTTTTACTAACTTCCCACTATAAGAAGGAATAGGGTAGCACTACCTTTTCTGGAAAAATGAGCATAATTCCTAACCCAACTTTGTTGAATTTGGGATCTTCCATTTTCTTCCATGTTGGACTTCTGGAAGCACCATCAAAGTACATTTCTCATGTTTGAATATTATCTTGAATAGAGAATAATCCTTCGTCAGGAAGTTCAATATCTGAAGATGTATCTTCTACTGATGGGTGTTCAGTAAGGAAATCAGCCAGATCTTGGCCCTTTATTGCCTTTTGAGACACATATTGGATATCAAATTGCTTCAAAATAACTGTCCACCTTGCCAGACGTTCTGTAAGCATTGGACGACTAAGGATGAATTTGAGCGGGTTATTGCGAGATACCAAATAGACCTCATGATGTTGCAGGTAGTGTCTTAACTTTTGAACTGCAAAGACTAACGCTAGGCATCACTTTTCAATACTTGAATATCAGGGATCTGCTTCAAGCATAGTCCGACTGAGATAGTAAAGGTTGTTTTCATTCCCAGCATCATTCTTTTGGGCAAGGAAGGCACCCAATGATCTCTCTAAAGCTGTCACATAAAGAATAAGTGGCATTCCTTCAATAGGTGGCATTAATACCGGTGGACTCAAGAGATATTTCTTGAGAATATTGAATGCTTCTTGACATTCTTCAGTCCACTAGTAAGTAACTCCCTTCTTCATCAATTTGGTGAAGGTTAAGCTTTTTCCTGCCAAATTGGCGATGAAACGCCGAATATAGTCCAAGTGTCCTTGAATTACTCTCAATTATTTCAAATTTCGAGGAGCTGACATACCAAGTATTGACTTTTTCTTCTCAGGATCAACTTTGATACCATGATGGCATACAACAAAGCCAAGAAATTTTCCTGAGGTTACCCCAAAAGCACATTTCAAGGGGTTCATCTTCAAATTATGTTGTCGAAGTTTGTGGAATATGAATTCCAAATAAGCCAAGTGATTAGAACATAGTTTGGATTTAACCACCAAATAATCCACATAACATTCAACAAATTTCCCTAAAAAGGGTTTGAAGATACGGTGCATGGCACGCTGATATGTTGCGCCTGCATTCTTCAGGCCAAAGGGCATTACCCGATATCAAAAAACACCCTAAAGAGCTCTGAAAGCTGTGGATTCTTCATCTTCTAGAGCCATTCGGATTTGATTATACCCGGAATATCCATCCATGAAGGAAAGTGATTCATATCCATCTATTGCATCAATTAAGAGTTATGTAATCAGAACTAGAAAATCATCCTTAGGACAATGCCGATTAAGATCTATCAAATCAATGAAAACTCTAATGTGTCCATTCTTCTTTTTCACAGGGACAATATTAGCCAACCATTTGGGATATTGACCTTCTCTGATGAAGTTAGCTTTGATAAGCTTATCCACTTCATCTTTAATTTTGGAAGCATAAGTTGGGTGTGTTCTTCTTGTAGCTTGTTTGAATCCTTGATGTTCTTCTAGAAAACCCAAATGATGAGTAGCAACATTTGGATCAAGACCTGGAATTTCTGTATAATTCCAAGAAAATATATCTCTATTTTTCTTCAAAAATTAGATATAAATTTTTTTCTCTTAAAGAGTCATGGACTCACTAATTAAAGTGGGGAGTGGATCTTCTTTTGTACCCATATTTATTTCTATGAGTTCATCCACAACGGTGGAGATACCCTCTTCAAATACTGGTGGATCATCCCTGAGATCTTCCTCTTCTTCTTCAACATGTGTTACTTATTCTATTTCTACTTGCATAGTAGATGATGAAGCAGAATTTCCATGATCAGGATAAATGATAAAATTTGAACATCTTGAAGAAGAGGCTTCCATTTCTGACCCTATTGATGATGAAGGGTCTTCCTTGAGTGATAAAGAGGAGATGATGGATTGAGAATCGACATCATAGTTCACTTCTGACATTGCTATAACTTCTTCTAGCCTGGTTGGAAAAGTATAGACTTTCTAGATTTAAGTGGATGAAATGAAGACATCTCCATTTGATATTTCATCATTGCTTGGTGAATCACCACTTTCTCCCATGTTGTCTGGCTTAATTTTTGTAATTGACATTATGGAAGTTTCTATAAGAGTACTTGGATTTGGGTCGATCTGGTCAATTTTACTGATAGGCAACACATAATCTGTACTCACATGTGTGAATGGGTTTACTGGAATCTTTTCCAAACCATATGAAGCATTAACTTTGGTAACCTCCCTTATTGTTGATTTCTCATTTCCCTCCATGTGATAGAATTCCGCCTCAATGTATTGATATTCACATGTTTTTAATGGGTCCTTATCACCATACAATGTACCAATTTGACCATTGAAACAATATTTGAGGCATTGATGGTATGATGAAGGGATAGTCGCATGTTGATGTAGCTAAAGTCTTCCAAGAAAAACGTTGAAGGCTGTATCGTGATCAACAACCATGAAATCAAAATTGGATACAAGGTCTCCAAACTGAGTTCTAAGTATAATCTCACCCATTGTTTCTTGTTCATTTTTATTATATCCTTGTAACATCAAAGTAGAAGAAGATAAATCAGATTCTGTGAGGCCCAATCAATGAAGTGTACGAATGGGGATGAGGTTGACTCCTGAACCATTGTCAATGAAAGCTCTTCAGATGTCTACACCATTGACCTTTCAAATAAATACAAAGGTATAATATGTCCATGCACAACATCATCTTCATCTTCATCTGTGAAAGATATCACTGCATGGAATTCTGTAGTATTATTCTCTACATGGTAGACTTCAGCCGCAGCAATTTCAATTTCGAATTCCTGAGGACTTGACAAAGCCTCGATGAGTGCCTCCCGAAGATCCTTTGATAGATTAAAGGCATCCAGAATTGATAAGTTGGCCCGTAATTGGGCCAAATGTTTCAAGACATCATATTTTTGATCCAAAGTTCTGCATTTTCTAACAGGAACATGTGGTTTTTTAGGTGCCTTTGAAGTTGATGCATTGGAAGTAGATTCTTTGTGTATCAGGGTAGGAGTTGAAAATACTCCTGGTTTTAGCAGATTAGACCGATTAAGTCAAATTTCTTGTTGAGAGGAAGAAGGTGTAACCTCTAACTGATCCTCCAGAATAATTGTTCCAGGACTGAATCTGTTATTGGTGGAAGAATTTTCTTGTTCTTGTTGAGCCCGCTGAAGGGCTATGCCATGAGTTTCTGCTACATATATAGTTCTAGCATGGGTAGGATTGGAATAGTGGATTCTGGGATATCCATGTCTTCCTTTGTATCCCAGACCTATGGAAATCCCTCTAATTTTTCTGTTTGATACAGGGAACTCAAGCTCATCAAAATCGAAATTGTGACTAACATAAGGATCTATTAAGTGAATCATGTTAACAGAACCAAAGATCAACTCTTCATCTGATGAATACTCTGCCTGATTAGCCATTTTAGGTTGTGTCGTTTGGTGGGGTGGTGCCTGTGGCTTTGAAGTAGATGGCATAAAATCTTCCAGAGTCAAAGACAACTTGGGATTTGACATGATTTCATCTTCTTCTGACTGTTCCTCTTTCTTTGAATTATGACATTTATTTGAGGATTTTTCTTTTGCTGAAAGAGGTTTTGTTGTGGAATTCATAGCAGAAGACACAATTTGTTTCTTCAATTGCATTCGCAAAATGGTATGAGTTCGGTTGATTGTTTTTCTGACCATCTAATCATCATATTTCTGCACATTTTTGTTTTTTACTTCTTTCCACTCGCTTTCTTCCTCTGTATTTGTAGTAGTAACACATGCTACCAAATCTGAAGAACCTTTCAGTTTTACCTATCCCAAGTCCACCATCTTTTGTAGGAGGCCTTTTAAGACAAAACACTCCTAAATGGGATGCCTTCAATATCTGGTGAAATGGGAAATAGTTGGGACGGTCTTCATCTCCTTCCTTGTTCGGCCTTTTGGGCCTTGGAAATTGAACCAAATTATTTTCCAGATCCGAAATGAAGTAACCAGGAACTTGTTCATTTCAGAAAGAATAAACTTTGCTCTTCAAATCCTCAAATTGTTTCCGTCTTTGATATCTTTGATCATCTTGACGAAACGGTCTCTATTGTTGATGCTCAGGAGGTGGAGCTCTTCGATAAGATGAAGATTTTGAAGTAGAAGTAGGTACAGGTGCTTGTTTAAGTGTAACTGTAGCAGTATCTGCTTTACCCATTCTCCTTCCTGGAGATGATGGAATTACACGAGTTTTATCCTTAGTCTTCGTAAGAAATTCTTCAATCTGTTGAGCGATCTAAGTATGGTCTCAAAACCCCCTGTGTATTTTATAGGGATCAATGGTGTGCATAATTCATCACGCAGATTTTCCACACAGATTGGCAACAACTCTTCTTGAGGGAGTGATAAGCTCAGGGAATATGTTAATCCCTTCCAACAAGAAAAAAAATCTGAAACCCTTTCATTCTCCCATTTCTTACAATTTGTAAGATAAAAAACTATTGTCTTTGGAAAAGTTGATCTGAATTGAATAAGGAATCGTTGATAGAGATCCTCTCATCCGGTAATTGACCGGGATTGCAAGATTGTATACCAAACAAAAGAAGTCCCTTGTAATGACTATAAAAAACACCTGATCTTAACTAATTCTTTTTGCTTAGGGGTTCCCATAATAGGATCGCAACGAGAAACAAAATGTGTTAAGTGTTGCTCTGGGTCTCCCGAACCATTAAAGATTGGGAATGTGGTACTTGAAAAATTTGATGGGGGAGGAATTGCATCATCCCATTCAGGGTAAGATCTCTTTTCTGGTTGAATTTGTGCATGCTTTCCCTCTATAGCTTCCAACCGAGCTGTTAATGACTCAATGGTAGTTATTAACTTTTGAGAAATATCCGGTTGAGCTTGGACCTGAGCAGGTGCAATAACTAGATCTTGGAAAGGTGTGGTGAATGGTACTGCAACTGATGGTAGCACCACCAATTGTTGTTTCACATGACCCATAGGACTAGACCTGTGAGGGTGTACTAGTAAAGGAGGATACTCTTGATCCATCTCAGTAGCCGCAACAAATTCCCTTAGCTGACTGACTCCAGAATGCTTAGGAGGAAGACTACCTTGAAGTAGTTCTCCATTCAACCACCTTAATTCCTTCATTTCTTCCTTCTGTTGTGAAAATCTTTTCTCTAGTGAGATTGATTTTCCTTCTCCAGAGGAAGGGTGGAATGTAGCCTAATTATTTCCTTTCTCCTTATTGGATGCCTTTCGGAGAGGGGGAAGTTGATTATTTTAAGGAATACCTAGATTCTGAGTAATCCTTTGATTTCGTGTATGCACACCTTCTTCATTGGATTCCATGTGCATAGCCTCTTGAGAAAGAACTTCCTCATCTGATCCCTATGAGTGAGCCTCATGTTCTGGAGGATTAGCAACAATGGCATTGATGACATTTATTGATGCATAACGCATTGCATACCTTCTATCAGCATTTTTGCGATATTGTCTTCTTCCATGTCCTTGATGAGACATTGCCTTTTGTTGATTTGATCCCTCAGTAACTTCTTGATGAACCGTAATGTGGAGGGAATCTCCTAATAATTTGGCTCTTCGTTCCTCTTTTGGATTCTTTCCTAATCGAGAGAAGACTGACATTCTCTGAGGAAGAGATTGAGGATTTTAAAAAGTCCCCAGTCCTATGGACTGGGGCTGTTCCTGGTATTCCTGCTCAACTCTACAAATCCTATTTGTTGATTCTGAGGGTTGGGTTAAAAGAGTCCCAAGTCTGGAAAGCTGGGGTGGATCTTGAGTTGCTATATCTGAGACTTTCTAAAAATCTCTCCTGATCTTGTGGACTTTAGTCTGAAAATTGGCTGGATGCATCAACCTACATCCACTCAAATCACCCGGTTCAAATGAATGTTGGATGATTTCTGACACTTCTGTCACTTGATAATGTGCATGATCTAAACGAGAAGCTTGTTCAATGTTCTCATTTTCTTGATGCAAGAGTAATTCGACAACTTTTTCTTTGTATGCCTGATTTTGAGAAGAACTAGTTGAGGCTTGTTCTTGAGAGATCCTTTGATTACAAACAAATCCAATTGGTTGTGGCTGTCCATGGGCAATAAAATTGCATGAAACCATTTTTGGCGGGCATTGTTGGCTGGATAGTACAGTGAAATGCAGTGCTCCATGAACAACCCATCCCCTGATATGAATACCAGATGGGGCATTGGCAATTAACTGGCGCAATCTTCTTAGTGCGCCAAGGCATGAACGCTGAAGGGATCTCTGCTGCTTTTCAGCCTTCAGATATCGAGAAACCGAGATAGATTCCAAGTCAATTTGGAATTGTAACCCTTCTATTATCTTGACATGATTTTCATGTTCATCATAAGATAATATTTTCTTTTTCAATTGACAAAGAGTTTTTCACATGTTGAGACGAATATCGTGAATACAATATTCCGTCAACATCTCTGGATTTTCATAATGAGAGTCATCCAAAGGCCAAAACATGACTGGCACTTCACCTTTCTCCAGTTGTTTTCTCATATTCAGCACTTCCTCTTTATCATTAAATAAAGATTCTTCAACCTGATTAGACTAAAGTTGGTTCTTCCTTGTTGTTTCATCAGATTCAACAAGATTGGTAGAGAATTCACTTATCAAACTAGAAGATAAATGACCCAGGGGTGGTTCGGAGAATGACCTACACCCCGGGATATCTTCTGATTGAGAAAGTATTTCACCTGATAATGGTAAAGAATCAGACATGACTGGCTTCACATTTGAAAGTGCCTCAAGATAAGAGGGATTTCTTGTTACTACATTGTCCATTAGAGAATTTTCCAAGCAATTTGAATTACTACTACAGAGAAGACTTTCGCAGCTAAATTCATCATCATAGGGAGGACCACTATGGTGGGTTACAGCAAAAGATGAAACCTCTTGTTCCTTAGTCTTCAGGCCACACAGAGGGTTATCGTGGCTCTCATCTGAAGATGATACTTTGAGATCAACCGAATGTTCATGAAGCAAGCCTTAATGAGGATGTTTCTGATACAGACCTTTGGAATTAATGTTCCCACTATTGGGAAATGAGAGAGTAGGATCTTGAGTTCTAACAGATAATTGCCTGAGTGTATCAAGAACTCCATCATCGAGCAAGGCCTTATTATAGATTGGCCCTTGATTTCTTGACTGTGCTGAAAGGGTATTTTTCTTAGATGCCTTCTTACTCACTTTGGGAACCACTTGTTGACAAAAGTGGTTATTATGGGAATGTGTATGTGCCTGCTTAGGAGAAATAGTCAGGTTAGGCTGATTATTTCCACTCAAATCAGGTGTATGTGCCTGACTTGGTTGTCCGTATGACATGGGGGAGTATGCCCCACAACCCTCTTGGACTGGAACAGAGGTGTGTGTATATTCCGGAGTGAACTGTTTATGTGTCACTCCACTAGTAGGGATAGATTTTCATTTCTTTCCCTATGATGTTGCTGAAGCTGTTATAATATTCTGGTAGGCATCTAGAATATGAGCAGGGATTTGCTTCTTCTCCTTCACCATTGTCAGAATGTTCTTGGTGACTTCAGCTGCCGAAACGGGAATATACTTCCATTTCATGCTTGGAGTAGGTGTATGTTCCTGCTCCTGTCCTCCTTTTCCTGCCAGTGAATTCTGATAGTATTCATGTGTGGAGGCAGAGAGTTGAGTCTGCTCTAATTTTGTCATCGGGGCTTTCTGAATAAATTCTCCGAGTGCTACCAAACGAAACTGTTGGTAGGCTTGATTAACATTGGAGGGTGTATGTGCCTACTATGTATTCCTCATCAAGTATGGTTAACGATTTTCCTTCAATACTGGAAGACAAGATTGCTGATAGAATTGTTGATTGTAAATAGTTTTATGTTCCTGCTTATCAGTTGCCACCATATCAAATTGGTGAACTTCTTTGATTGTAGTCAAACGAGACTGCTGACTAGCTGATGAGTTATAAATAGGTGTATATTCATACCTATAATACTCTACTGGAATTTCCTGGCAGGATTGGCATGTTCCTGCCAGACGAGTCTGCTGGGCAGTAACATCAGGACGGACGAGTGTGTATGCCCGCTCGTTATTTTCCATCAAGTTGGTTTGATGGACTTCTCTGAAAGGGGAAGAAGTAAGAACCTACTCCCTGTTGACTAGATTTTTCCTCTGGTAGTTCATCTTTCGGACTCGGGTCTGAGGAACCTGAGTCGAACCCCTAAAGGTGATACCCTCATCATGTTGAGGGTGCACTGCCGCACGAGTCTGGCGGTGATTATTGATGGGATCCCTCAGGAAGGACTCCTGTCTCCTTGAATTAAGGTCTTGAGTGACCTTCTCATTCACCTCCCCAGAATATGGGAGGGACTAGTGATTGCTTTTCATGTATAACGACCTGAAACTGTTGGAAACGGTGGTTGGCACCACCTGCTTCTCGATCGCTGGTCGTCGCTGTTCGGACAACCAGGGTGAATTATTGACTTGGAGGGCTTGTCGAGCGGCCTCCAGAGTCGGAATGGTACCATGTTGATGGTATTACTTAACCAGTGCATTTGATACCCAGCGTTGAAGATGCTAAGTATGTGATGTCGTCCTCAGAGCGGATGACGATCCATCAAGAGTAGCAGCAGAGGTATTCATAGCAGATGCATTCACAGGTGTGAAATTTAGAGAAGTCATTTCTGTAACGCAGAAGATCTTTGAAAAGAGTGCCTATTTGATATAACAGACATAATAAAGATAAGTTTGGCCACTACATCTTTTGGATGAGCACATATGTTATTGATTGTTTTTTTGGCCCTCTCATTGAGTTTAAATATGGGCCTAACAAATAAGTAAAACATCATCTTAACTTGGTTAAGGATTCACATCGAGTTCACCATTTTTGTTTCTTCCTAGAAATGGGGATTACCTTTTTTGTTTAAAGTTCAATAATTCCAATAGTTTTCTAACGGGTTTATTCATAGAACCGGAAACATCCGATGATTCTATATCCATTTGGACCTACTTTCCAAAGGTAGGTGATCATTAGTTGTGGACTTATGAGGCTTAAGAATTTGCATTGGTCGAGAGGATGGAAGGTCGGATTCATCACACCTTTTTGGGGGGAATTATTGTCTACTCTGAGACTCTCTTTATAGATTTAAGTTATGTTTGTGAATCCTTATTAAATTACCAAGTATGAAAATGAGTTTTCCTTTAGATCTTGCAATCAATGATTGATGTGTATGAGAATTTAGATAATCTTTTATATGTATTTGAGGTTCTTCATCGATAGAGAATCATCTGTATTTATTATAGATTCTTAGTCAATGGTATCCTTTAACACATTATATATAAATCTCTTTGTCATTATGATGACCATACTGGTTTTAAAGCCACTCAACGGGGCACTTGAAGTTTATTTTCATTAAGAAGGACATGGATTATTTTAGAGTTGTTATCATACCCGCAGATGGGCTACCTACATATCCTTATTAGAAAATGAATCATAACCCACGTAGTTTGGGAATTAAGATATAGTTTAACGTCATATGGGAAGGATGAGAATTAATGGGTGATGGTCTTGAACCTTAGAAAGGCTTCCTACGTACTCGACGTATCATTCCTATGTACTCTACTTTTAAGAATTGTGGGGCTTACGTATAATTAACGGCCCAAAGAGATGTGTCGTGGTTACTTTTACACTCTAAGCTCATGTGAGTCATGATCGATGTGAGAAACAAGAGGTATGAGTAAACCTGAAAATTTGTGCCATGAAAGATATGGTCACAAGGAATGATATGGGGCTTATGTATGTATGATTTCCCAAATTGATAAAGATCGGGACTTATTTTAAAGAATAAGTCCGGGAACAGGGTCTCTAAAGGTATATGTAATTTTATGGAGATTTGGATACTCTAACTTGGGGCTTACTCCTGAGGAAGATTCCCAAATTAGGAGGGGACTTGGGGCTTACTTCTAAGGAGGATGCCCAAATCAAAATAAATCAAGACTGGTTAAGAGAAATTTAGAACTAGGGCTTACTCCTGAGAAGGAGACCTAGGTTAACGGGACTTGAAAACTAGGGCTTACTCCTGAGAAGGAGGCCCAGGTTAAGGGAATTTGGAATTTGGGGCTAACTCCTAAGGATGATGCCCATATTTGGGAACTTGGGGCTTACTCCTAAGGAGTATGCCCAAATTAGGGAACTTGGACTGGGGCTTACTCCTGAAAATGAGGCCCAGGTTAGGGGACTATTGGGACTTACTCCTAAGGAGGATGCCCATATTTGGGAACTTGGGGATTACTCCTAAGGAGGATGCCCAAATTAGAGAACGTGGACTGGGGATTACTCCTGAAAAGGAAGCCTAGCTTAGGGGACTATTGGGACTTACTCCTAAGGAGGATGCCCATATTTGGGAACTTGGGGATTACTCCTAAGAAGGATGCCCAAATTAGGATCTTCTCACTTTAAAGAATGAGGTTGAACGAATAAAATCTCTAACCCTAGTGACATAAAGATATGTGAATCACTACGTTTTGAGAGATATTCCACAGAATCCCTTTCAGGTAAGGAAGACAACAAAGGAACCAATCCATAAATGACTTTGAAGAGGGTATTGAAGGCTAAATCTTGAAGAGGAGAGGTGGATTTGAAGAAAAGAGATGAATAGGAAGGAGGGGCACTCAAAAGAAGGTATGAGCGCAGGTCCTGTGGGGGGGCGCAGGTCCTGGTCACGCAGGTATACCTGCGCAATACTTGGATACTTGTGCGCCGGTCAACCCATAGGGTAATACTTGAGTGAGGCTTGGCTCAAGCCTTTAGTATTATCCCTAAGTGCTTCCAAAAGGGTGGCGTATAGGTTCTGTTGAAGGGATAAGGTAGCGCGCAAGTGTGACCATTTCCCTTAAGGGTTAGACACTTAGGTGCGCAGGTGTTGATGAATTTCAACACTTAGGCCTTGTTCCTCCACTTTAGATCTTCCATTATAGGTAAGAAATTACCTTATAAGTGTTCGGAAGACTTAAAGAAGAGACTAGGGCACCGAGAGCTGAAATCTGAGTTTCTGGATTTTTCATCCTTGAAATGGGGGGCCCACAAGGGGTATTTATAGGCTACTGAAGACCCTGGGTGAAAATAAAATAGGGCGCGCAGGTCACCTGCATGCCCAAAATGTGGTGCACAGGTATACCTACATGACTATCGTGGAACTTGCGCAGCCCATGCTCATAGCAATCCTTGTTCATGCCTTTGTCGATTTTTTGATGTTTCTTCAAAGGATGAATCACTTTGTGTTCCACATATTTCCATTTTCATTCTTTAGACTCTGTGATGGAAAGGAGAGTCAACACTCAAGACACAAATCAGTCAAAAAGGATTCTTGGCTTGAAATGCCTCACATACAACACTTCAAAAACACAAGGACACACCACGCAATCACTCGTTACTAAAACACCAAATTCTCATTTAACAAAACTTTTTGAAAATAAGCAAATCTAGTGGGTTGCACAAGCACCAATGGTATCCCATGGGCCTCGCACATACATGCTCTTGTGCCACACCAGCACCCACCTCATATCCATCCAAGAATTCATCTGCTCGTGCCATTTACCATTTCTCTTTCGATATACACTAATGCATGTGGTTTCCCACAAGAACACCAATGATCAAAACCAAACCTTTCCATTTTTCAAAACCAAAACATTCAAACCACACCTTTCATACCTCATACATTATTTTCTTTTTAAAGTGCTTCATTTCAAAACATTTTCCAAGACCAAATCATTTTTACTTAAAAACCAAATTTCCATAATTCCAAAACAAATAAGCGGAGAACAGTGCAAGAGAAAACTAATGTCAGCAGGTGACTGAAACATATGGTTGGCGGCCATACGCCAATCACACCACTGCCACAGAGGGTATTCTGGGACAGTGTTCCCAGCTCCACATGGCTTGCCAGACCTTGTGAGCTCACTAGGACCACTGACCCTACTCCTTTTTCATTTCCCCTAAACAATATTAACCACACGGACTAAAGATTTAAACAAACCTCAACTTACTTTGGTAACTCGAGTCCCACCACGAGGTGTGTTGGACAGACACCTTGATCGTAACTAGAACGTCGAGTTCTAACACCATTAACCTTGGTCTACTGACTCTATCCCAAAGGGACACAACCCAAGAGAGCAAACCTCCCTCTGATACCATTTTTTCACGAACCAGTCTGGGTCGCCATCCGACCCGACGCCCGACCCAGTCCGCGACATGGCCCGAAGGGCGTTCTCGATCCCCACAGGCTGGCACAAGTGCCCAGGTATTATAAGTAACAAGTGAGAATGGTTTACCTGAAATAAAACATAGAAATACAACTAAAAATATAAACAACTGAAACTGGAAACAGACAACCAAAAACACCTTTAAACTATAAACATGTTTAAAGTATACAATTCGACTAAAAACACAAAGTGAACAACAACAAATATAGAGAAATAAAACTCCAATACCAACCTCTAAGAGAAGACCATCAGCAACCAGAACCACCATCACTAAGCACGATGCCTCGACCTGAGATACACAAAGAACAAGATCTACATACACCCAAAGGTATATGTAGGGTGTGATCCAAATGCCCAGTAGGACGTCACCCAATAAAAAGGTTCCACGTATAAACATTAAATGACAAATGCATTTTCAGACTAAATAAATGAAAGGACACAAAATTTTGAAGAATTTTAAAGAAACAATTTCTATAAAGAAAAAACTTTCAAAGAAAACAACTTAAATAATAAAATAAAACACCCTTGCATTTAAGAAAAACCCAAACCTTCAAGAAACTCTCAAAATCTACACCGTATTCCAACGGTGAGTGTAGAGTAGTCCAGGAGCACCAAAAGTGGGAGAGGCCCTATAGGTACTAGCAAAAAGAATGGGACCCTAGAACATCACATCTCAGTGAACAGTATTATAGGAAACACAACAAAATACATCCTCATGTACGATTCACTAGTAGGGAAACACATCCATAACCTAGTGGTCTCCAATCATCATACAATGTTTATTTAGTGTTGTAATCATCAAACTAGCTAGGTGAAACTGAGCCAAATCTGCTTCCGTGTCATTAGCACGCTAGATCTAGTCCGCCCACCTAGTACCCAGGCTTCCCCTTTTGTGCTCAAGATGTTCTAATTTCACACTTCATGTAAAACTCAGATGAATTAAACAAACAGGATGTTACCTAAACCCAACACCACACTTGTACACACGCAAAAACCATTTGAAATAGTCCACACACAAAAGACTTTACATAAATTAACTAAACCATTTTTGCATCGTTAATAATTATTTACTAAAACATAATAAATTTTGTAAACAAGTTCTTTAAAAAGAAACATGGAATGACTTAACACAAAAAAACAAACCATCCCTCCTTCATGACCAAACACACCCAACGCCATATCGAGAACACAACCTGGACCACTTACATCAATTAATAACCCAACCACACAGTTAAAAGACATTTTCCCGATTAAACAAAACACTAGAAATTTTATTAAGCAATTACAGAAGATGAAACATGACTTAAAACACCAAAGACCTACTCAAATTCTCTTTTTTCACAAAATGCATATGAATGCTACACCAGAACATAAACTGCGCACTTTGCGCATTTTCATAAAACAAACGCAAAATTTATGAAACGCTATGAGACAGTTCAATGTGGGTTTTCACAGCAACAACCCACTCAACCCACACAACACATTCCCTTACGACCAAACACATGAAACACCGTATTGAAAAAATTCTTGACACCACTTGCAAAAATAAAAACTAACTGCACATATTATTAAACACCAACGATTGAATAAATGAAATTTTTTAACCAAAGAACGCACCCACCCATATGAACATACTACCAGACAATATGACACATGAAAGACTTCAATAAAATCAAATCCGAACCCAAAATAATTAATCAATGAACATTATAAATTAACTAAGAAAGCAAATTAATTCATTAAATAATGTTTAAAAGGCAGAACCACCTACCTCAGGTGGAGAAACCCCCAAAATTCGGTGCAACTCCAAACGTGTGCAATTCACACCACATCAATCCTAAATTAAACCCTAAAACAAGAATCTTTACAAAAAAAAGATTAAAAATCATCCAATAAAATATACCTCACACCTACTGAATGGCCAAGAAATCAAGAGGGAAAAAAGTGAAGAACCAACCGGAGGGGGGGCTGCTTGCACGAAAGGAGGCAAGGCGCCGGAGGTTGCACCAATAGGGTAGGAAGGGGCGACGCAGCAGGTGTTTGAGGGAGGAAGGTCGAACAGAAGTGGGGAGGACAGACGGGAGTGGGGAGACTGGTGGATTTTCGAGACAGATGCGGTGTGCGGCAGGAGGCCAAGGGGAGGGGGTGCGATGATTTTGGGGTTGCGCCTCAGATAGAGAGGAGGGTGAGATGGGTTCGATGTTGCACATCGAAGAGAGAGGAGGGTGCGATGGCTGAAGGCTGAGGGGAGTAGGGGGGTTCGCATGCAATCAGTAGAGGCGCGCTGGCCTTGGGGACTATCGGAGAGGATGATGGAGGAAGCCGCCAGAGAGGAGAGTCTGGGGGGATGAAGAAGATAGGCACAATTAGGTTTGGGGGGTTTCAGTCGAAACCTGCAGGAGGAGGATGGGGCAGTCGAGCGGTCTCAAAGGGGGGAGACGAATTAGCCCACAAAAATCAGGAGGGGGGAAAACCCTAATTCCATAAAGTAATAAAATAAAATAAAATAAATACAACCAAAAATAAAACAAAAAAACAACAATAGTAAAGAGAATAATATTAATAATAATTATAATAATAATGGTAATAATAATAACTAAAGCAAGGATAATATTAATAAATAAAATAACTCAATTATTGTCACTGATATAAATAAAAATACTCAATAATAATTAATAATATCATCAAATATTAAAACAACCCATTATACTTTTATCTCTTCTTATTTTATTTTATTTTCATTTAATTCTTAAATTTTATTTCTTTATTAATAAGTCATTTTATTTAATTAGTTAACCATCGAGTAGGGTGTGCGGTGAACCGAGCGAGGTCGCACAGTGACCTAGGAGAGGCTGCATGACTTCGACAGCGGTGCGCTGAATGATGTCAAGGCCAAACCACACATTTTTAAATAAGAACCCAAAAATTTAAGTCAGGATTCAACCCGAACTACCCGATACCCAGAAAATTATTAAAATAAAAGATTTAAAAATGGTGGGTGTGACATGTAGGCTATCATAAAGGAATCAAGCAGGACCTCATGTACTCAACATGATCTAGTACATTTAGTGAATTAAATCTCTTGGGTTCAAGTTGAACCAAGACCTAGTGAAATATCTCATTCTTTCCTCTTTACTATCAATATTCTCAGCATTAATTGTTATCTAAAACATGAATAACATGACAAAGTTGCTCCAAAATATTTTGAATTTAGTTCACTGAGGTGATAAGGATGTGAATAATACATATTCTTTAGTACTTATGGTAAACAAGAGTAGGAAGGGAAAGACTAAGGGGTCTAAGGAAAGTCCAGGCTGAAGACACTAACACACTATTCTTACAAAAAGCCAAGGATACATAAGAATGGAAATGAGCAGGAGGTATGTGTAAAGGCCCCATGAAAAAGAATTATAGATCTGGGACTAAGCAAGGTGATGCTTCCACTTCAAGTATTTTTTTCAATGAATGAAATATTTCATTATCTACAAGTTGGGTATTGGATAAGGTATGTGGTTCACACATTTGTATTCATATAAAATAACCAAGTAGATTCAAGAATATTGAAAAAATAAAAGTGTACCTTTAGGGTTCAAATGGTGTGATTATAGTAGCCTTAGAAGTGGGATATTATCACCTAAATTTTCCTAGTGGTTTAGTTATTGTATTAAATACTTGTTATTGTGTACCTTATATAACCAAAAACATAATCTCAGTGTCAAGTATGAACATTATGGGATTTTATTTCATGTTTGGAAATAAATTTTGTCACTTTTATAAGGATAAAATGTTTTATGGTATGGAACATCTTAAAAATGGATTATATATACTTGAACTTGAAACCCAGATAATGATAATCAATAATAAACCCTGTGAACATGACTCTTGTAACACCCACCTATGGAACTTTTGGATTGGTCATGTAAATGAAAGTTGATTATAAAAATTACATCAAATAGGTTATTTAGACTCAAATGAGTTAAAACCCCTGGATGTATGTCATACTTGTTTACAAGGGAAAATGACCAAAGCACCATTTTCTGGGAAGGGAGTAAGAGCTACTAAATTACTGAAATTAATTCATACTGATGTATGTGGTCTATTTAAAATATAGTAAAGGGGTGGGTTTTCATACATCATTAATTTTACTGATTACTATAGTAGGTATGGTTATACTTATTTAATGTGGTATAAGTCAGATTCCTTTAATATGTTTAAGGAATATTACTATGAATTAGAAAACCAGCTTGGTAAAAAGATTAAGGCATTCCTCTTATACTGAGGTGGAGAGTATCTTAGCCAATATTTAACTGATCACTTGAAGAAGTGTGGGATATTATCTCAACTCAATTATCCTTATACACCATAGTATAATGGTTCTAGTGAAAGGAGGAATCAGATCCTTCTAGACAAGGTCTTATCAATGATGAGTCAGGAAACTCTTCTATTATCCTTTTTGGGGATATTACTTGGAGATAGTGGCATATACTCTTAAATGAGTACCAACTAAATCTATAGATGGGATTCTATATGAGTTATAGTGTGGAAAGAAACTCAGTCTATCACACATGAATGTATGTGGATATGATGATTTTTTCAAGACTATACCAAGTAACAAATCGGAATCCAAAAGCAAGAAGTGTGCCTTTATAGGTTATCCTAAATAAGCCAAAGGATATTACCTACAAAAACCTTTAGATAAAAAAGTAATTATTAAAATAAAAGCCATATTTCTATAAAGGTAACACATTTCCATTGGAAATAGCTGGACAAATATTGAATTCGATGAAGTTAATGCTCCATATGCATAGTAGTTGGTATGGGAACAATATCCACAAGAGACAATGGGAGATAAAGTGGTTCCTGAGACACAAGTATAGTATAGGTAAACTCAAGAGGTTAGAGAACTAGAGCGTTAAGGTTTTCTTATCACTGAGTCAGGTGACACATTAATTATTGAGGATGATGAACCTCTAACAAATAAAGAATCACTATATAGAAAGGATTATGAAGAATAGAAAGATGTCATTAATTTTGATAAGGAGTTCATGTATCAAAATCAAGTTTGGATTTTGATAGTCCCTCTAGATAATGTAAAACCTATTAGGTGAAAATGTATATTAAAGAATAATTTGGACATGGATGGTAAGGTCGATACCTATAAAGAAATAATGGAGGTGAAGGTTTTTAGGCAATGTCAAGGAATAGAAGATGACATAAGCTTTTCACCGGTAGAAATGCTAAAATCCATCAGAATATTTCTTGCAATAGAAGACTTCCAGGATTATGAAATTTTGAAATTAATGTAAAAATTTATTTTTTAAATGGGAATTTGGTTGAATACATCTTCATGACTCAACTAAAAGGTTTTTTTTGTCAAAGAATACTAGTAAATTGTGCAAGCTATTTAGATTCATTATGGGTTTAAGAAGGAATCATGACCATGGAATGTTCATCTTGATGAGGCTATAAGAGAATTTAGTTTCTTCGAGGATGAAAGTGATCCATAACTCTATAATAAGTTTAATGGGAATGTCATTGTTTTCCTAGTATTATATGGTGATGACATATTAATTATGGGAAACAAATTGAAAGTCTTACAGTTAGTTAAACTTGTTAAAATGAATGCTTCTCCATGAAAGACTTAGGTGAAGTAGCCTACATTATAGGGATAAAGATCTATCCAGATAGATATCAGAGGTTGTTTGGGATAATTCAAAGTACATATATTGACAAGGTACTTAAATGGTACCATATGAAATAGTCCAAGATAGGGTTGTTTTCCATGTCACATGGAATCAATCTCTCCAAAAAAATTGTTTCCAAAAACATGGGAGGAAATTGAAAGAATGAGTAGAATCTCTTATGCCTCAGTAGTAGGATCTATCATGTATTTCATGCAAGATACTAGTTTTGATGTTGTCTTTGCCTGTAAGCATAGTGGGAAAACATCAAGATAATCTAGGAGAGCTGCATTGGGCAGCTGTCAAAACTATCTGGAAGTACTAGAGGCGTACGAAGGATATGTTCCTTTTGTTTGGAGGAAATGAGGAACTATTAGTGATAGGATACACTGATGATAGTTTCAAGATAGATCATGATGATCTAAAATCATATTCAGGCTACATATTTTTCTCTAATGGTGGTGTAGAAAGTTGGAGAAGCTTGAAACAACATGTGGGTGTTGATTCTATAGCAGAATCTGAGTATATAGAAGATTCTGATGCAACAAAGGAAGTAGTCTGGAAATGCAACTTTGCCACAAACATCGTTATTATTCCTAGCAGTACAGACCTCATTCTAGTTTATTGTGATAATACTACAATAGTGGTGTTTTCCAAGGAGCCCATGTCACACCAGAGGGAAAAGCATATACTTTAGAAGTTTCATCTCTTGAGGGATTTTACTCAAAGAGGTGAAGTCACCGTTAGAAAAGTAGACACAGAGGACAACATGATAGACCCCTTGAATAACACCATATCTTAGAAGAAGCATAATTCTAATGTGAGAGCTAGTGGATTGGGAATTGTTAGCAGTTGGGTGATGTACATGGATTTTTCTATTACTTTTATAATATTCTAAGCTGGTTTAAATTAAATATTTTAACCTCTTTTGTTATTTTTAGTTTGTTTTAATATCTTTTTAGTGTTTTTTTTTTGTATTTTTTTAGTTAATTATATATTAGTATTGGCTATTTATTATTATTATTATTATTATTATTATTATTATTAGTTTTTATTAATTTTATACTTTATTAACATTTAATATCTAACACTATTATTATTTTTCGTAGTTTAATTAATATTAATTTTATTTTAGTTTTTATTATTTATTAGTATTTATTTAAATTTTCTTTATTAGTATTATATATTATTGTATCTCATTATAAATATTAGTAGTATTAAAAATAGTTGTATTAATTTTATTACTTTTATTATTATTTTATTAATTATATTAACATTTAATAGTAGTAGTATTATATTTAGTATAGATTATAATTTTATTATATTTTATGTATTATATTAGTATATCTAATTATGTGTGCATTTATTTATTTTTTATTTTTTCTAATAATGTTATTTATTTCTCTAATTAGTATAATATATAAATAATTGTCATAGTAGTAGAACTTTTATATTATTTTAATGTATATTTATTAATTTTTAATTATATTATTATTATTATTACCTTATATATTATTAAAATTTTCATTTTTGTTTGTATATATATTTGTTTGTAGGGGGGTCTCCATCTAAAGAAATTGGGGGGCTAGCAGAACGGCGTCCACCCTCTACCACAAAGCGTTGTGCCCTCCTCCCGGGAGGAGCCACACGAGCCAGTCGTCAAGGTCTCCTCTCTTCACTATGCACACTAGCACCATAGGTAGTCCACCCTTCTCCAATATCCACACCAAGTGTGTACCACCTAGTAGAGCACCAACAGAATAATTGGCCATCTAGGGAGCCTCTCTACCTCTACCGGCATGACCACTAGGCTTCCTCCCTCCTACATAATTAGATTTGTGCCCTCCTCTCCATTGAAGCAACACCACACCAGGAAACCGGAGGCCCCTCCACTATTCATCCTTGTTACCATCCTCTCTCTTGCCTCCTTCACATGACATAGCAAACCACACCAGCGAGGGAAACCTCCTCCACTTGTTTTCTGACAAACACACCACACCCGAGGCCACTGTCTATCTGCCTGTGTTTTTTGGTGGTTCATTATTTACGGGTTTCACGTGACGTCAATGTGCATACTGGATTCACTTTGATTCTGTAGATTGATGTTGTATGGTGAGATCCAACAAATTCGATCATTTTTTCATGTTCACTCATGTGATGGTTTGGTTCGGTATTGTGGCGATCAGTAGAGCGATGGTTATTATTAGGAGATCACCTACTGTAAGGTGTGGTGATATTCCCATTGACACGAACATGGTGATATCCTCTTTTTACTATTTTACATGTCATGTGTCATTATGGGTGGCTAATATTCTTTATGTTGGGTTTTGATGAACATGATGGTAATTACATGCCTTTAATATTGGATTCATCACATTTATTGATGAGAGAGTAAAATTATTAATGGAGGAATTCATCACATTTATTGATGAGAGAGGAAAATTATTAATAGAGAGATTTATATCACAATTAATTGAGGATTTTCTCCCAACATTTATGAATATTTAATTCTCAATATTAATGGATGGAATAATATATGTCGACTTAATTAATTGGTGATTATGGACTTGGTGTCTACATAAAGAGGATGAGACAACATATTTTTTGAGGGGTGTGCCAGCAAGATGTAGTCGGCAAGGAAGACTCGGGAAGGGGTTGTCATGTTTACGGTGGCCCATGTGACATGACAACGATGGCACAATTATCTTGTACGTGTGGCAATGTTCTTGGCAGGGTGTTCAAGATACAGTCCACCGGGAGAAAGAAAAGGGATGTCACATCGATGGTAGCATGTGCGGCGCATTGACGTTTGACAGGTGCTGAGCAGCGGTGACACAATTGATGATAGGGGCCATGTATCGAAAGTCTTTCTGATAGCGGTGATCAGGTGGTGTGTCCCGATTGCATATTGGTGGTACATTATGATGGCAAGATCATTCAGGTGTCGCAAGCTTGTGCGATCCAGACACATGTTTGTGTGAAGATCTCTGAGGTAGTGAAATTTCGTCGATAGAAGGGTGACGTTTTGTCACAAATTGATCTTATGATACATGGCGTCATTGGGATTTTTATCAGAGATATTGTAGGCATATCAGGGTGTGGTTTTCACACAGGTTTTCTATGCTATCTCATTTTTAATTCAAGTTCAGGAATTAATTGGATTCTTGTATTCTCTGATTCATAATGGATATTTGGGAATTTCCCCATGGTTTTTTAATCCTCCGCATGGGAGGGTTTTTCCAAATTAAAAATCTTGCATGTTGATTTCTTTATTCTGCTTATATCGCTTCCATATTTCGATGGGTTTCTCGTGAAATTTTTGGAAAGCAATTTTCAGCCTGGAATCGGGATTCTCCCAAACATTTAATTTATTTCAATGCTTTATTGCCTTTTAAATTAATTTTTTTATTGGATTTTATTTATTAAATTATATCTATTTTTTAATTAATAATAATTTGGAGTCTACACACATGCTTCGGTACTCGTTCATGTGAGACCTAATAAGTAATCAAAGAGGACAGATGATTAGAAAATTTATTTATCCAAAAATCGATTGCACGTGTGATAGAATCGTAAATCACACTCAATTGAATTATAAATAAATATATATATTAATTGAAAAATATATATTTTTGTGTGTTCTCTTTCAAACATTCACGAGTGATATCTAATAAGTGATCTCATGTGAGCGAACCCGGCATGGATATATACATTGAATTTGTGAGAAATAAGTCATTGTATTTCACCAAGTGATTCAATGCATAAATGACATGAAAATCATTCATAAAATCAAAGAATGAAATGACGGATGATTTGTGTGAAAATTAGAATACTGTATAACTTAAAAGAATGATACCTGATAGTATTTTGATTAAATTTGGAATCAGTGATAATTGAATGAATAAATATTTAGATAGGGGAATTAAATAATTAGTATTGCATGCTCCTGAATGGACATGCAACTCTGACACTTCCATCTATTCCTTATTTATCCATAGATTAGTTTACTTCACTTAGATAATTTTAGTTAATTTAATTAATTGTTCTTAAATAGTTGATCATTTTAGAAGTTTTTGTTGTTAATCACATTTAAAACTCATCTGGATTAACATTCCTCAAAGGGTATATTCCTAGTTTCTACGCACATTCTCTCTATTGTTTGACCTTAATCTCTGCTCCTATAGTAGTTAGTTGGTTAAAAAAATTCAAATTTGAAATATTATGATCCACATTCCAAATTTCCAGTACCTTTGATGGGGAGAATAGTAGCATTGGGAAGTCCCCAAAGAGATTGATTTGGGTTTAAAATAAAAACACACACAAAAAACAAAACAATAAAATTACTACTCTTGGTATTTTTTTAATTGTAGGAAAATTCAAGACAGCTAGAATTTATAAATGGTGTGGTCAACACCATACAACTATAACCAACACCCTACCTATGTGGACATAGCTAAAGGTATGATGTATAATGATTCATCGCACATGAGCTCTCCCAGTAATCTTATTTATTTTAATGATCTTTATTCAAGTATATGTTATAATATATATGATAATATTTCACCATGATATGATACAAGTCCTTATAAATCTATTAATCATTTTCAAAGTCAATGAATTCCTAAAAATTTAGAAATTGATAAATCATGTGAAACAGATGATTCAATAATTGGGCACATGTTGTTTTATGCTATCATTGAGAAAAATCAAAGGTTTGAACTTCAAGATAAATGTAATTCAAATATTATTTCATCAACAAAAGATCTAGAAAATGAATTGAAGAATTTATAAAATCAAATGACTCATCTTACTAAACTAGTCACCTCACTACTACTTGATTATCTAATTTAGAATAATTCTTTTGAGGAAAGTGTAGAAGATGTTCCATTTGAACAACATCCATTTACTGATTCTTATAATGAGAATACTTTGATTGATCCTCCTTTTTATCATATCATTTATGAATCCTCTTCATCACAATTTGATTCTTAAAAACTAATTTAATTTCAAGAATATGATTTCTTAGTCTTCCACTCTGTTGAATATAATGGTCCCTCGGAAAATTTGATTTCATGTCCTTATTTTGTGAGTTCACAACCCATCCATCCTAAAGTTAGAAAGGATGCATTCAATTTCTATCAAATTAAACCTTTTGATGATGAAGAGTACATTGAAATAGGACCCTTATTTAATATTATAGAATCATAATTGAACTAAGACACCTTGGATTATCACATACAATAGAAAATCACATCAAATGACATTGAATCACCGCTTCCTAAAAATATTTGCGAGCCTGAAACTTTTTCCAATATGGAGACATCTAAAGCATTTTAGGAGTACTAAAATCAATCAGTGATTGTGGTGGAGAAAACTCATAATTTTCTAGAAATAATGGGTGGATCGGATTTCCTAGAGGATCCTGAGTTCCTTGTTAGACATGTACCAATGGAAAAATATGATGAGGGCATTATAGAAGAAACTTTTGAAAAATATGTCATTCTTGACACAATGGAGTCACATACTCTAACTTATCCCTCCCCACCTACACCATTCATCAAGGTTAAAAACACTTCACTTAAAATACACATAGATGCTAATAATACTCTTGACCTTGGTATATTCCATGAAATTGTTGAGCTGAATTGAGTTGGAAACCTATGTATTTCCATGTTTTAGTTGTTAGTAGTGAAAATGAATTGGGATACATAATAAACCCAAATATTTCATTTAAGGATATGATAGATATAATTTTACCACTAAAATATTATGGTAATGACATTTTTTCTCTTGTGCACATTCAACTAGGTAATATTCTTTCTCTTCCCACTAATTACCTTTTTATAAACATTAATTATTCATTGATTCTTCCTTCAAATGATGTATATTAATTCCAATATAATTTGTTCTATTCCCATTTGATTCCAAACATACATTTTACCAACAAGTTTCTATTGAGATATTGTACATCTTGCTGGATAATTTCATTTTCGATGAATGGATTCCACACTTCTATGGAAAACAAAGTAGATGTATGGTATACATTCCTGTTTGATCCTAGTGGGGTGTCATCAATGTTTGGATAAAGACAAATTAAACTTAACACTAAATTGGGGGCAACCCATTATTAGTTTATTTTCCTTACACTTCATTTAGCTTCATTTCATTTGGTTTTTAAGTAATAAAATGAAATGCATTTACCGTAATATGTTTTCTTTTGGCACTATAGTGGTGTTGAGTTCATCATGCACACCTTAACCATCCACATTCTAATTTTATTTTGGTTTTATCTCTTTTATATAATGTGGGTATGTGTTGTCCAAGTGTAGATTTTATAGGTACATAATTTCTAGAGCTTCATCAGGTATAGGAAGTCTTCTTGCATCTATCAGCACTTACTTAGGGAAGTGTTTTATTTTCTATTATATTTTATGCTTCCAAAAACACCATGTAAAATAACTAACTAAAAAGTGAAAATTGAAAAAAAAAATAACATTCTTTTCATTGTTGAACCCACATGAAAGGTGTTGTATTTTTTTCATAACATGGTTGGGGACATACCAATTGTATCCTTAATCAGTTTGAGCACATGATTCATGTTTGGCATTATTTTATCCTTGATATCATAAATTAGATGATTATTGATATTATTCCATGGTTTGAAAATGTTTTTCAGAAACTTGTATATTTTTTAGACACTTATTTCCACTCATGATCATCTGTGTTGTCCAACATTATATTTCCATACCCATGGGGATTATAGCACATTTTTAAATCATATCATGTTTCTATTTTATTAAGGTAATATCAACCATGTTATGACTTCTAAAACATTCCAAGTTTTTTCATCAAAGTGATAGGAATTTTTAAATTTTCACTAAAATGACTGAGGTGTTTATTTGAGATATTTATAACCTTTTAACCAATGATCCACCCTTTCATTTTCTTCACCGTATAGCCCTTGGAATCCATGAAGAATCCTTTTTAGGATGATCCCACAGTCGATACCCTTCCCTTCCCATTTATTGACTATTTTCATGATTATTTTCAATCTAAATGTGGGGGGGATTTATTCATGGAGAGGGTTGATTGAGAGACAGTGAGGCATTTGATACACATGGATTGACATTGTCGCATCATGATTAAATGTGTTTTATTTCAAAGTAGTCACATGCATTACATATATTTTGATATGGGAATATATATTCTTGTTGGTTCCAACAACAAGTACATTTGTGGTCATTACGTGGTAACCCTTGCCTTTAGAGATACCTATAAAAGTGATGACTCGTTATTCTAGGAGTTAGAGAGTTTTATATATGACCTACTCTCACTAATATTTTACTGAGTATGAACTACTTGTGTATCATTCTTTGGTATTTTTTCTGACATTTATATTTCATGGGGTTTTGGAGCTGATACTCGCCTATTTTCATTTCCATTATGTTTGAGTGAGTTGTTTCCTAAAAACAATAAAAAAAAATAGAGAAATGGGGAAAAAATGGTCATTTTTCATGGCAAGTCTATGGTAAACATAAGTGTGTATGAGAATTAAGCATGATTATTATCAAATTGTTTCAGTTATGAGAGTGATGGCGAGGTAGATCCTATTGATGCATGAATATATATTTTTTGTTTTGAAAATAATGCGAGTGGAAGGGAACCCATTTTTTAAAATTGGAATTTTGAATGAAGCGTGATATTTTTTGGGTAAAAGGGATTGAAAAATGTTGAATTCGATGTTTGTATTTGTCTACGGATCTAGTTGTATAGCTTTTATGATTTTTTTTCCAAGAGTGAAATATTTTATGTGTGGAGGATTTGATATACATTGATTTCACTAGTATTTTTATAATATTATAACTTAGTTTTAAATTAATATTTTAACCATTTTTTATTATTTTTAGTTTATTTTTGTAGTTTTGTAGTGTTTTTGTTATTTTTTGTATTTTTTAGTTAATTATATATTAATATTATTTATTTATTATTATTATTAGATTTCATTAATTTTGAAATTTTTTAACATTTAATATCTAACACTATTATTATTTTTAGTAGTTTAATTAATATTAATTTAATTTTAGTTTTTAATATTTATTAATATTTATTATAGTTTTCTATATTAGTATTATATATTATTGTATTTCATAATAAATATTAGTAGTATTAATAATAGTAGTATTAATTTTGTTAGTTTATTATTATTTTATTAAGTATATTAACATTTAATAATCGTATTATTATATTTAGTATAGATTATAATTTTATTATATTTAATGTATTATATTAGTATATCTAATTATATGTGAATTTATTTATTTTATAATTTTTTCTAATAAAGTTATTTATTTCTATAATTAGTATATTATATAAATAATTGTCATATTAGTATAAATTCCATTTTTTCTTAATGTATATTATTAATTTTTAATTCTATTGTTATTATTATTAGTATCTTATATATTATTAATAATTTCATTTTATTTTTTTATATATTTTTTTGTAGGGTGTCACCATTAAAAAAATTAGGGGGGCCTAGTCGAACAGCCTCTACCCTCCTCTACCAGTAGGTGTCACGCCCTCCTCGCTGTTGGAGCTAGACGAGCTGGCCACCAGGGTTGCCTCCCTCCTATCTACACACAAGCACCATAGGTGTGTCACCTTTCCTCCCACATCCACACCACACATGAATTAGGTTGATCATCCATCAGGGGAGCCACTCCACCTCTCCCAACGTGACCATCAGGTCGTCTCCCTCCTACGTAGCTAGATCGATGCCCTCCTCTCTACTGAAGCAACACCACACCAGGACATCCCCCCACACACACATACACTATTCATTCTTATTGGTGTTCTTTCTCTTGCATCCTGCACATGATACAGTAAGCCACACCAGTGAAGGTGAAATCCTCTTGTTCACCGGAGAACACACCGTGCCCAAGGTTGTTGTCCATCCACCAACGTTTGTTGGTGGTTCATTATTTATGGGTTATGTGTGATGTTGACACACACAGTCAATTTACTTTGATTTCGAAGATTGAAATTGCATAGAAATAATCCAACATGGATCCGGACAGTTTTTATATTCACATGTGCGATGGTTCATTTCAGTATTGTAGTGATCAGCAGAGAAATGGTTATTATTGGGTGATCATCTATAGAAACTTGTGGGGATATTAGAATTGATATGAATAATGTGATGTCCAATTTTTACTACTTTATGTTTCATGTTTCCATCATGCCAGGCTAATATTCATGGTGTCGGGTTGTGATGAGTGTAACGGTAATGCATACCTTTAATTTATTTACATGTTTGATTTCCATTTAAATTAATTTTTTTTGATTGGTTTTTTATTTTTTAAAATATATCTACGATTGAGTTAATTTTCATTTAGATTATACACACATTCATTGGTTCCTATTTGTGTGATACCTAATAAGTAAAGATGGGAAGAAGATCATCAGGGAATTTATTTGTTTGGATGTTGATCTTGTACGTGGGAGAATTGTAAATCTCACATGATCTAATTCTAAATAAATAAATATATTAAATGAAAAATTATATTTTGCGTGCATTATCCTTCAAACATGCATGAGTGATACCTAATAAGTGATCTCATGTGAGAGAACCCAGAATAGATAGATACTTTGACTTTGTGAGAAAGGGGTCGTTGCATTTCACCAAGTGATTTGATGCTTAAATGACTCGAAAATCATTCACAATATCAGAGAATGAAATGATAAATGATTTGTGTGAAAATTAGAATACTATATAACATCAGATAACAAGACCAAATAGTATTTTGATTAAATTTTGAATTAGTGATAATTGAATGAATAAATATTCAGATGTGGGAATTAAATAATTGGTATTATAAGCACTTGAAAAGACATCACAACTCTGACACTTCCATATTCACCTACTTTCTCCATATATTAATTTAGTTCACTAAGATATTTTTTGTTAGTTTAATTCATCATTATTAAATATTTGTTCAGTTTATAATTTTTAGTCGTTAATCATATTTAAAAATCATCTGCTAGAACATTCCTCCAAGTAGATATTCCTAGTGTCTATACAGATTCTCTATGTGGTTTGAACCTACTCTCCACTTCTATAGTAGTTAATAGGTTAATAAATTTAAAAATTGGATGTGTTTCTATGTGCATGCCAAATTTCTGGAACCTTTTCCAGAGAGAATATTATAATTAGGAAGTCCCCAAAGAGATTGATTCTAGTTTAAAATAAAAAATCACAAACAAAAAAATAAATTTACTACTCTTGGTATTTTTTTGGCATTGTAGGAAAATTCAAGACACCCAAAATTTATGAATGTTGTAGTCAGTACCATAAAACTACAATCAAAACCCACCCTACATGTCCACATCTCAAGGTATGATGTATAATTATTCACCACACATGAACTCTCTAGGTAGTCATGTTTATTTTAATGATATTTATTCAATTCCGTGTTATGATCCATATGAGAATGCTTCACCATGTTTTAATAAAATTTATTATACAATTATTACTAATTTTCAAAGTCAAAGAATTCATGAAAATTTAGAACTTGATAATTTATGTGAAAAAAATAATTCAGTAATTGGGAGAATGTGGTTTTCTGTTATCACTGAGAAAAATCAGAGGTTTGAACTTCAAAATGAATGTAATGAAAAGTTTCTTTCCTCAAAAAAATATCTAGAAAATCAATTGAAGAACTTAGAAAATTAAATGACTCATCTTGTCAGACTATCATCTTAACTACAACTTAATGATCTAATTGAGAATAATTCTTTTGAGGAGGAAAGTGTTGTAGAGGTTCCATTTGAACAACATCCATTTCTAGATTCTAATAATGATACTACATTGATTGATCCTCATTCTTATCATATCATTTATGAATCCTCTCCATCACAATTTTATTCTTCCAATCGAATCACATTTTGAGAATATGGGAGCTTATTCTTCCACTATGTTGAATATAATGGCCCCTCAGAAAATTTGATTTCATTTCCTTATTCTATGAGTTCACAACCCATCCATCCCAAAGTGAAAAATAATGAATTAAATGTCTATCAAATTTAACCTTTTAAGGCTGAAGAGGATATTGAACTCAAACCCTTCTTTATTTTCAAGACACCATAGATTTCCATATGCAAGATAGCATCACTTCAAATTAAATTGAAACACTCCTTCATGAAAATATTTAAGAGTCTAAATTTTTTTCCAATATGGATACATCTAAAAAATTTCAAGATTCAGAAAATAAATCATTGATTTTAATGGAGAACGCTAATAATTTTCTAAAAATAATGGATGAATGGGATTTCCTAGAGGGTCCTAAGTTCATGGTGAAATATGTTCCAATGGAGAAATGTGATGAGGGAAGAATAGAAGAAACTTTTGAAAAAGATGACATTCTTGACATAGCAGATTTGCCTACTCTAACTGTGACCCCACCCACCCACCCACCCACCTACTCTATGCATTGAGGTTAAAAACACTTCACATGAAATACACATAGATGCTAACAATACTATTGACCATGGTATAATCAATTAAACTGTAGAGCATGAATTGATTTGGAAACCAGGGGATTTTCCTTTGTTGGTAGTTAGAGGTGAAAATGAATTGGGATACATTAACCCAAATAATACATTCAAGGATATGATGGATATAATCTGACCACTAAAATATTCTAGTAAATACATTTTTCATCTTATACACATTCAAAGAGGTAATATTCTTTCTCTTCCCACTAATTCTCTTTACACAAACTTCAATTATTTAGTGAGTCTTGATTCAGATAAGGTTTATTCATTCCCTTATAAGTTTTTCTATTTTAATTTCATTCCACACATCCATTTAATCAACAAGTTTTCATTGAGATATTGCACAGCTTACAGAATAATTTCATATTCAATGGAAAGATTTCACTCTTCTACTGAAAATGAACTAGATTCATGGTATACATTCCTATTTGATCCTGGTGGGGTTTCATCAACATCTAGATGAAGATTAAGTAAACTTAATGATCAATTGGAGGTAATCCATAATTATTTTATTTTCCTTTCACTGCATTTAGTTTTATTTCCTTTAGTTTTAAATTAATAAAATGGAATTTATTTACCACAATATGTTTTCTTTTGGAACTATAATGGAACTAAGTTCATCATACACACTTTTACTATTCATATTCTAATTTGATTTTGGTGTTATATCTTTGATATGATGTAGGTATCTGTTGTACAAATGTAGATTTAATAGGTACATCATTTCTAGAAGAGCTTTATTAGATACAGGCAGTCTTCCCAAATCTATCTGCACTTACTCAGGGAATTGTTTTATTTTCTATTGTATTTTATGCATCCAAAAACAACATTTAAAATATCTAAATAAAAAAATTTAAAATTAAAAAAAAAACTAACATTCATTTAATTTGTTGAACCCATGTGAATGTTTTTGTATTTTCTTGTAACAGATTTGGGGGAATACCAATTGTGCCCTTGGTCAGTTTGAGCACATGATTCATGTTTGAAATGATTTGACCATTGATCTCAGGATTAGATGATTTTTGATATATTCCCTGATTCAAAAAATAAAATTGATAACTTATAAATTTTTTATAGACTTATTTACACTCATGCTCATATGTGATGTCCAACATTATATTTCCATTTCGTCCCATTTTTACATCATATTTTTTTTCTATTTTTCTTGAGGGAATCTCATCCATGTTATTTCTTATATAACTTTTCATGTTTTTTCATCAAAGAAATAGGAATTTTAAAAGTTTCACTAAAATGACTGAGGTATTTATTTGATATATTTATCCCCTTTGACCCACTAAGACACCCTTGCATTTTCTCTATCATGTAGCCCTTATATTTCACGAAGAATCCTTGTTAGGATGATCACACTACCAATACCCTTCACTACCCATTTATTGACTATTTTCATGATGATTTTCAATATAAATGTGGGGGAGAGATTTATTCATAGAGAGGGTTGTTTGAGAGATAGTGAGGAATTTGATGCAACTTGGATAATATGAGTTCTACTTCATAGTATCACGTGTATTATATGTTACTTCATGGTATGGAATATGTATTATTGTATTATGGTATGGGAATATATATTTGAGTACCAATAATGTGTAGTCATTATGTGGTAACCCTCACCTTTAGGGATACCTATAAAATTGATGACTTTTTATTTGAGGAGCTATATATTTTTCCCTGTGACCTACTATCACTAAGATTATACTGAGTATGAGCAACTTGTATACCTTTATTTTTAATTTTTTCTGACATTTAAATTTCATGTGGTTATGTAGATGATACGTACCTATTTTCATTTCCATTATTTTTGAGTGAGTTGCGTCTTGAAAAGGAAAAAAATGAAAAGAAAAATAAATAAAGGATCATTTTTTTAGAGAGGCATTGGATTATCAAATGCTTGGGGAAAATTAATTTTTTAAGTGTTGGGGAAAGAGATTTTGAAGAAGGTATTTAGATTGTCACTTATCATGAATTTATTTCAATATTCAACCCTAGTTTTTCCACAATTTTTCAAAAAAAATTATTATATATAACCCACCATCTCGTAGCCTTAGATACATTTGAACCTAAAGTGAATTCCTCGAGATTAATGCGTTATTTTATTTTCCACTGGTGAATATGTGAAATTCATAGAAAGCCTATGGTAAGCATACATGTTTAAGAGAATTGACAATGAATTTGATAAAATTGTTTGAATAATGAGAGTGACGGAGAGATAGGTCACATTGATGCATGAATGTAGTTTTATATTTTTGAAAGAATGCAAGTGGAAGGGAAACTATTTTTGAAAAATGGAATTTTAAATGAAGCATGATATTTTTAAGGTAAAGTGGATTCAAAAAATTTGAATTAGTAATTTTGATGTTTTGATTTGTCTATGGATCTAGTTGTGTATTGTTTCTGATTGTTTTTCCTGTGAGTGAAAAAGTTTAAGTAAGAGGGATTTAATGTACATCGATTTTTCTAGTATTTTTATAATATTCTAACTTAGTTTTAATTAAATATTTTAACTGTTTTTAGTATTTTTAGTTTATTTTCATAGTTTTGTAGTATTTTTGTTATTTTTTTATTTTTTAGTTAGTTATATATTAATATTATTTATTGATTAATATTATTATTATTTTTTATTAATTTTAAAATTTGTTAACATTTAATATCTAATACTATTATTATTTTTAGTAGTTTAATTAATATTAATTTTAGTTTAGTTTTAAATATTTATTAGTATTTATTTTAATTTTATATATTAGAATTATATATTATTGTATTTCATTATAAATATTAGTAGTATTAATAATAGTGGTATTAATTTTATTAGTTTTATTATTATTTTATTAATTATATTAACATTTAAAAGTAGTAGTATTATATTTAGTATAAATGATAATTTTATAATATTTTATATATTATATTATCATATCTTATTATATGTGCATTTATTTATTTTATATTTTTTTGAATAATGTTATTTATTTATATAATTAGTATAATATCTATATAATTTTCATTTTAATATAACTTCCATATTAGTTTAATGTATATTTATTAATTTTAAATTCAATTATTGTTATTACTTTTACCATATATATTATTAATAATTTCATTTTTATTTATATATATATTTGTTTGTAAGGGGATCGCCATCTAAAAAAATTAGGGGGGACCCTAGTCGAATGGCCTTTGCCCTCCTCTACCAGTAGGCATCTCACCTTCCACCTGAGTAGAGTCACACGAGCCAGCCACCGGGGTCACCTCCCTTCTATCTGCACACCATCACCACTAGTGTGCCACCCTTCTCCCACATCCACACCAGGAATACACCACCCAACCGAGCAGCACCAGGCCGATCGACCATCATGGGAGCCTCTCCACCTCTTTTGGTGTCATCTCCCTCCTGCGTCGCCAAACCGGCTCCCTCTTCTTTACTAAAGCAACAACACCTGAGGATTCTGGCCACCCCTCCACAATTCACCCTTGTCAGTGTCCTCCTTTTTGCCTCCTACGCATGACACAACATGCCACACCAGCGAGGGCAACCTTCTCCTCTTGTTCTCCCGATAACACACCACGCCTAAGACCAATGTCCATCCACCAGTGTTTATTGGTGGTTCATTATTTGTAGTTTATGTGCCACATTGATTCACACAATGGATTCACTTTAATTATGGTGATTGATGTTGCATGGTGAGATACAACATGGATCTGATCATTTTTTATGTTCACATGTGCAATGGTTCCATTTGGTATTGCGGTGAACAGTAGAGTAATGGTTATTAATGGATGAACATCTTTGGCAGCTTGTTGTGATATTCATGTTGACACAAACATAGTGATATCATATTTTTACTACATTTCATGTTTTGTTGTCGTCATGGTGGGATAATATTCTTGGTTTCGGGTTGTGATGAATGTGACGATAATTACATATCTTTAATTTATTTTCATGTTTGATTTCCTTTTAAATTTTTTTTAATTGGAATATTATTTATTAAATTATATTTTTTTTTGAATTAATTTTACTTTAGAGTATGCACACATGATTTTGTTCTCATTCATGTGATACCTAATAAGTAATCACGGGCAGGATATCATCAAAGAGTTTATTGGTCAGTAAGTTGATTGTGAACGTGAGAGAATCATAAATCACACACGATCGAATTCTAAATAAATAAATATATTAATTAAAAAATTAATATTTTTTATGTGTACTCCTTAAAACAATAATTATTGATACTTAATAAGCAATCTCATGTAAGAAAACATAGAATAGATAGATACTTCAAATTTGAGAGAAATGGATTATTGCATTTCACCAAGTGACTCGATGCTTGAATGATCCGCAAATCATTCATCAAATAGAGAATTAAATTATAGATGTTTTTTTGTGAAAATTATAATGTTGTCTAATATCAAATAATGATAACTGATATTATTTTTGATTAAATTTAAAATCAGTGATAATTGAATGAATAAATATTCAGATGTGGGAATTAAATAATCGGTATTGCATGCACCCAAACAGACATCACAACTCTGCTACTTCCATCTCCACTTTCTTTCTCCATAGATTATTTTAGTTCACTTAGATACTTTTAGTTAATTTAATTAATCATTCTTAAATATTTTTTCAATTTAGAATTTTTAGTTGTTAATTATTTTTAAAAATCATCTTCTTGAACATTCCTCCAAGTGGATATTCCTAGTGTTTACACACATTCCTTCTGTGGTTCGTCCCAACTCTCCACTTATACAATAGTTAGTAGGTTAATAAATTTTCAAATTGGATACACTGATATGTTCATACCAAATTTATGGCATCATTTCTGGGGAGAATAGTAGCATTAGGAATTTCCACAATAGATTGATTCAGGTTTAAAATAAGTAAATAACACAAATCAAAACAAACCAAAAAAATCAATTTACTACTCTTGGTATATTTTTTTTCATTGAGGGAAATTTCAAGACACCCGAAATTTATTAATTTCAAGGTAAGAATCATAAAACGACAATAAACACCCACCATACATGGCCAAAACTCAAGGTATGATGTATAATGACTCACCACACAAGATATATCCAGGTAATCCTATTTATTTTAATGATCTTTATTCGAGTCCTTATTATGATCCATATGATAATTCTTCACCATGTTATAATAAAATCATTATACATCTATTAATCAATTTAAAAGTCAAATAATTCCCAAAAATTTAGAACTTGATAATTCATGTGAAACAAATGATTCAATAATTGGGTGCATGTTGTAATCTATTATCACTTAGAAAAATCAGAGGTTTTAACTTCAAGATTAACATAATGAAAAGTTTATTTCCTCAACAAAATATCTAGAAAATAAATAAGAATTTATAAAATCAAATGACTCATCTTTTGGAACTAGTCGTCACACTACCAATTGATGATCTAATTCGGAATAATTCTTTTGAGTAAAGTGTAATAAATGTTCCATTTGAACAACATTCATTTCTCATTTCTGATAATGAGACTACTTTTATTGATCATATTTCATATCATATCATCGATGACTAATTTCCATCACAATTTAATTCTTCCAATATAATCACATTTCAAGAATATGAGAGTTTAGTTTTACACTCTGTTGAATATAATGGTCCCTCAGAAAATGAGATTTTGTATCCTTATTTTGGGAGTTCACAACCCATCCATCCCAAAGTGAAAAAGGATGCATTCAATGTATATAAAATCACACCATTTGAGGATGAATAGGATATTAAACTGACACCCTTCTTTATAGTGATAGATTCAGAATTGAACCAAGACACCTTGGATTTCCACATGTAATAGAACGTCACTTAAAATGAAATTGAATCACTGCTTCCTGAAAATATTTTTGAGTATAAGACTTTTTCCAATATAAAGACATCTAGAACATTTTATGAGTTATAAAATCAGTCAATGATTGTGGAGGAGAACACTCATAATTTTCTAGAAACAATGGATGAATGGGATTTCCAAAAGGATCCCAAGTTCATGGTGAAACATGTGCCAATGGATAAATATGATGAGGGAACCATTGAAGAAACTTTTGAAAAAGATTTCATTTTTGACACAATGGAGTCACCTAATTCAACTGATCTCACCCCACCTTCTCCATGAATTGAGGTTAAAAATACTACACTTGAAATACACATAGATGGTAACAATACTCTTGACCTTGGTATAATAAATCAAACTATGGAGCATGGCTTTAGTTGGAAACTAGTGGATTTTCATGTGCTAATAGTTAGTGGTAAAAATGAATTTGGATACCTCAACCCAAATATTACATTCAAGGATATGATTGAGATAATATGACCACTAAAAGATTACGATAAAGGCATTTTTTATCTTGTTCACATTCAAATAGGTGATCTTCTTTCTCTTCCCACTGACACACTTTACACAAACTTCAATTATTTGATGTGTCTTTCTTAATATGAGGTATATTAATTCCCCTATAAAATTTTCTATTTTCATTTCATTCCACATAGCCATTTGACCAATGAGTTTCCATTGAGATATTGTACAACATACAAGATAATTTCATTTTCAATAAATGGATTCCACACTTCTACTGAAAATAAAGCAGATACATGGTATACATTCCCATTTGATCTTGGTGGGGTTTCATAAATGTATGGCTGAAACTATGTTAAATTACCTCTCAATGGGGGGAAACCCATCATTGGTTTGTTTTATTTTCACAACATTTAGTTTTTCTTTAATAAAATGGCATGTATTTACTGTAATATGTTTTCTTATAGCACTTCAGTGGAGATGAGTTCATCATACACACTTTTACCATCCACATGTTAATTTGATTTTGGTGTTATCTCTTTGATATGATGTGGGTATGTAACACCCCGAACTTCCAAAATACGCTTCTCATTCAATAATGCAATAGCTTGCATTGTATGCAACTTCGAGTTCTAAAACACCGCGACTAATCATAGTTGCTATAATGAATAGTAATAACCACCTTTTAAAATTATATAAATTTTATATTTCAAAATGGACTTCATTTTTGGATTCAGAATATCGAAATTAGCCTATGTTGAATTTTGGTATTTTTCTGAGAACTTCTAATTTTTTATGAATAGTGAAAAATACTTAAAAACAACTTTATTAATCAAAATAATTTATAGTGATAAGTTATACTATTTAGTGGTTTTAAAGTATAATTAGAATATATTTTTACCATTTTATCCAATGGTGGTCATTAGAATTAATTTAACATTGAAATTGGACATAAACAATTGCCAATCTTTTGATATAAATTGTTTCTTAAAAACACGCTATTTGTTGTGACAGTGGGAATTAAATATAAAATTAATTAATGCAACTTATATGTTTGGAATTTTGTAAAATAGACATCATTTTTGAATTCTGAATATCAATTATAGCTTAGGGTGAAATTTTGGCATTGTTCTGAAAAACTTCAATTTTTGATGAATAGTGAAACCACTAAGTGGTAGTTAAATAACTGATTTTTCGTTTAAATGAAATATTACCACTTCTATGATTTGATTTTCAAAAATCCGACCTACATGGATGTCATTAAGAATTAAAATGTGGTTCAATGATATTAAAATAATTTTTGGTGAATAGTAACTTTTAAGTTCTTAATCGCGATTAGAGGTAATTAGTGTAGTTTAAGGTAAAAATAATGTTTTAATAATATGAGATGAGCTTGACACTTGTCCTACTCCTATTGTATGAGTCATGGCCGACCAAGACAACCCATGTGTCAACTTGGGGACCCATGGAGACACTTTGTTTGGAAAATGACATTAATATATATTTATTTAATGTTAAAGTAAAAAATGACACAAACATGAAATTTTTTACTAAAATAGTTTTTAAGTGGGGTTACACAAGTCCAAATTTTGACTATAAATATTAATTAGAAATCTAAAAAGATTTCCTAAATCATAGTATTTTTTTTATAATTTTTAGACATTAAATAAATTAAATTATGTCTGACATCATGATGATGCAGCGATGACCCCATTAATTAACAATTTAAATAAAATGAGAAGATAATGCAAAATACAAGGCTTACACTTGTCCAAATCCTATTGGATGAGGATATTTCGAACCCTTATCACCTTAGCCTCGAATTATATAAGTGTGGGACCTCTAAAATCCGAAAATCATTTTATAATAAAGTGACTTTTCTTTACTTTCCAAGAGTGCCCCTCCTCTCCACTTATAAAAGGCCCCCACCTCTACCACCTCATTCACACTTTCAAGCCATTTGGCTCGGCCAACCTCTGCCCAAATACTCTCCCAACTTCCCCCTATTACTCCTAGAAGCCTCAATTTGGGCAGAACTCTTCCCAAGGAAGCCTTTGGCTCAAATCAAAAAGAGTTACCCGATTTTGAGATAATGTCTTCTCTAATGTTGTTTTGTTTTATTTTTCTTCTCCAACCCCCTAAACTCTTTTTATTCATTTCTTTTGTAAAAACACCAGTATACTCAATATACTAGGATGTTTTTATAAGAAGTATTCGAGCTACACTTACACACACCTACATCTAATGGTTAAAGAACATACGGTTTCTGTGGATGGAGAATTTCTGCCTCATGAAACGATGATTGTTCAACACTCATATAACACCTTCAAAGGTGGCCATTAAGATGTAACTATATTTATATATGATATATAATATGTTTATGTTTTACTTATGCTTCTGTATTTCTCATTTATGGAATACTTTATGATTTCCATTATTGGTAAACGCGATAATTTCATTTTAGGAAGTGCGGACTACCGCCCCCTCAAAGTGATTTGAATCGTTAATACCATATGTGGGATGTATAAAGGATGGAGTAAATGGTATTATGTTCTATATTATACTGGAATTATATTTTACATTTATATAATTATGATTTCATTCCATTAAATATGAAATAGAAATGAAAGTAGCATTCATGCGTACGTACGGCTTACCGTCTCCATGAACGGTGCATTTCATTTCTTACCTCCAAATGTTACGTAATATTATGAATGAATGTATGTACTGGATATATATGATATATATGACATCTAAATCATGAATATAATTCTGGAGATAATGGATATTCTACCACATAAACAACTTGTAATTATAAGAAGTTTATTGTTGACTCAAGTACCAAAAATCGACAAAACGACCGTTATTAACTTAAATAATTACATAATGTTCATAACATTGTAATAAGTGATATAAAAAGGATAATGAAATTGAAAATGGTTCTTAATAAGGTAGATATTAACTCTAGTTTATTATTCAGGAGGTTAAATAACGGTTGAGTCAAGTCGAACATGAGGTAAGGGAACTTCTTAACCCAATTTCTATTCTTTGGGTTAATCTCCTACTTTCAAATTATGTCATGATATTATTATGTCCTATCTTGTATTTGTACATTATTTATGTGTACTTATAGTGAACGCACATTATAGATGTACTTTATTTAAAAAAAATGATCTTTTTAAGGACTTCGTCTCAATCCCCTTTCATTGAGGCATATTTGGTTTTATACACAACTTTCTTTTATACGGTGTATAAACCCCTTTGACTTTTACGTTTATTCAAAAGGAATATTTTTTTATACGAAGAGTTTTACTAAACGACAAAAAGGGAATGTTTTTCTTTCCATACATATGCGGAGACAATGACTTCTCCGCCGCCATGACCATTATTTGAGTTTCAGCTTCCTCTACAAGCCATCACTTTTTTTTTAATGAAAAATAAATACAAAGTTTTAACTTTCTTTTATTTTGGTATTGAAAATGGTTTTGAAAGCGTTTTTATTATATCAATGTGTTTTATTGATATATTGTGATTGAAATGTGGAAATGTTATGTTTCCTTTATGCATGTTTTATGTGATACGATTATGTTATGGTTTATGATATGTTTAAACCTATTCATATGAGGAATGTATTGGACTTAATAAGTGACGGGTGGAGCCCGCTATAGCTCCTCGATGCATCGGTAGGTCTCATGAGACAACTAGATGTGGAATTGGCCGAGGCCCTTTCCCAATTTGATTTATGGTTTTGGCCGAGGCCTTAATCATTTTAGACGTCTTGGCCAAGGCCTTGACAAAATGTTTCAGAATGTCTGGCATTATACATTCCCTCATTATGAAAGTGGTTATTGATATTGCATGTGATTATTCGACCAGTAGAATATCCATGTGAAGAAGTGAATGGAATTATCTCATTTTACTTTTTCCATATTATGTTGATTTTCAAGTTTAAAAGGCTTTTGTTTTAGTTATACATTGCCTTAAATTTTTATGTTTAATTATGAAATCTTCCGCAATATTGTTATCCTTACTGAGTATCTGAGCTCACCCCTTTCAATGTTTTAATATTTTTCCAGGATGTGAAAAAGTATTTTATGAATGACCTTCAGGGATAGTCAGAAGAGGATATGAGTGTGGACTATGAAGACTTTGTTATTAGTTTTTCACTTTATGATGTAATGTAACATTTATGAATGTATTTAGTGTTTCCAAGGCTACTAAACTAATCGGTCTTTCGAGACTTGATCTTTTGTGATCATGCCAATGTTACTAAGTAATGCACCGACTCTGGGTAGCTGGGGTCGGGGCGTTACAGTTGGTATCAGAGGCAGTTTAGTACTAACCTTGGAAGCTAGATTTAGATAAACTCTGATTAGAGCACATAGCCCAAAGATAGACTTTGAGGTTTAGTATAGAAGAACTTCCTAGAATTTTGGTATTATAGAGATTTTGTGAGTTTTCCGAGCAATACATCCCTGTCTGGATATGAGCAGGTAGAGGCGGCTCTGGCACAGATGTACCTAGGGGTAAAACCTGAAAACACCGCTTTGAGCTAGACTCGAACGGGAACTGGTGCACGACAACGGGCCTTGCTGCACTCTTGGTTACAACACTCCCGGGGGATATGCTTAGGATAATTCTCATTTTCTTTACAAACCACTATAAAGGGTTATGAGTATATACTTCCTCAAAGAAAACATTTTTATGGATTATATCCATAAATAGTTCAATTTATGTTAAGTATCTTACAAGTATGGAATTATGTATTTTAATTCATAAACTAATCTAGTTTATGACATTGTTTAGAAATGGAGCCTAGTGGTAGGAATGGAAACCGTATCAATGCACACACTCCATGTAGGGATTTCCCTCCTGCTCAAGATAATTATTGTGGATCTGGAGATACAACTGGTGCTGATCAACTTATTACCATACTGGGACAACTCACTCAAGTTATGAATAATAACCTTACTCGTATGGATCACCCTGATCCACAACGTGGAGGATCAATGTTAGACCGCTTCATGAGGCAACAACCACCAACATTTAATGGGGGTACAAATCCGTTAGTAGCTGAGCAATGGATAAACTCCTTAGAGAAAATATTCCATGCCTTGGGGAGTGGAAAAAGGGAGAAGGTTGTCATGGCAGTTTACTGCCTCACTGGAGATGCCGATCAGTGGTGGTCGCTGATTCAAAACACAAAGGAAGATGATGACGTATCTAATATGGAATGGAGGGAGTTCAAAGAGCTTTTCTTAGAAAAATACTTTCCTCGTGACCATCGAGCAGATATGGAAAGGAAATTTATGAGTCTGAGGCAGAAGGAGGATGAGAATGTCGCAAAGTATGAGGCTAACTTTACAAGGTTAGCGAGGCATGCTGCTGATTATATACATAACCCAAGGAGTAAGATTGATAGTTTCTTTGATGGGTTAAAACCATTTCTCCATTGAGATTTAGTATCACAATCCTTCTCATCATACGAAGATATTGTCTCGTGTGCTATCAAGACAGAAAAGGAATTCTCTAAGTCTTATGACAACAAAGTAAAGCAAGAGAAGAAGAGAACGGTGGAACAAGAGACAGATAAAGGGAAAAAGGGAAAGAAGGATTTTCCATTATGTGATAATTGTGGGAAGAATCACCATGGTACTTGCCTAAAAGGAATGGGAGTTTGTTATAAATGTGGAGAAAAGGGTCACCAGGCTCGTGATTGCAAGGGAAAGAAGGAGGCTATCAAAGTTGAATTCTACAATTGTAGAGAAATGGGTCATTATGCAAATGAATGTCCTAAGAGTCAGGGAAACTTACCTCAGAAAAGGCCAAGGGATCAAGGACAATCTTATGTTGTTACTACAGTTGAAGCAGAATAATTAATGTATTGGTGCTTTTGGACTCATGGATTATATTCTGGTTATTAGAATAATGTGATATATATATATAAGGATTGTACTGCAGTACTTGTTGTTTCATTAAGGTTTTAATATGATGAAGGTAATCATATTTTTAGTATGTGAAAATAAGAGAAACATTACTTTGTTTGGGAATCTGATAAATTGATTTTGGAATTAAGAGACCTTTTAGAGAAAGTCTGGACAGAGGTATTTTGGATAACTATAAAGGTTGGAGTGGATTAAGTTGATCTTTGGATAGTATTGTTTAAGGTTAAAAAATTTATGAAGATTATTTTTGAATATTATAATACTATAGTTTTAGGAAAAGGACAACCTGCAGGGTGGGGCATAACCCGTCGTGTCGGACAAAGCTGCAGGAATCGAACCCACAATCATAGTGCGACAGGCCTTTATTTCCTACCACTAGCCTACAGGAAGTCCCTGGTTATTAAAAAATAATTTTACTAATCTAAATGGTATGTGTTAACATTTGGAACCTTATACAATTAGGATAAGTATAATATTTTTGAGTTCTATTATCTTTTTGAGTGAAAGATGAGTTGAAGGTTGAAACTCTAATTGTCAAGCATAAAAATATATATACCTATCTCTTATTCAATGAATAATTTAATTCTTAAACTTTAGTAAAGGGATATTAAAACAAAAAAATGTGTTATCCTAATACCTTATGTCTTGTTGAACTGATGATATTTTAAATCAACATAGATTGAAGGCTTTGAGGCCCTCAATTTGACAGTTGATTGTGATTGATGACCTCAATCACTCCCTACAAATATTTACATTTTTCCTCCAATTATATGTCTCTAATTGCCACCAATGTTCTCCTAATCGAGATCATAATTGGGTGGTGACTTTTTCATTTCCCTTTCCCTCTTATTAAGGCTAAATTTTATTAATCTTATTTCCGATGTGGGTTTTACACAAAGGTATTTTCTATTTTCAACCTTTTATTTTCCAAGAAAATTTTCAAATTGTGAGGACGCAATTTATTGAAGGAGGGGAGAATGTAACACCCCGAACTTCCACAATACGCTTCTCATTCAATAATGCAATAGCTTGCATTGTACGCAACTTCGAGTTCTAAAACACCGTGACTAATCATAGTAGCTGTTATGAATAGTAATAACCACATTTTAAAATTATAGAAATTTTATATTTAAAAATGGACTTCATTTTTGGATTCGGAATATCGAAATTAGCCTATGTTGAATTTTGGTATTTTTCTGAGAACTTCTAATTTTTTATGAATAGTGAAAAATACTTAAAAACAACTTTATTAATTAAAATAATTTATAGTGATAAATTATACTATTTAGTGGTTTTAAAGTATAATTAGAATATATTTTTACCATTTTATCCAATGGTGGTCATTAGAATTAATTTAACATTGAAATTGGACATAAACAATTGCCAATCTTTTGATATAAATTGTTTCTTAAAAACACGTTATTTGTTGTGACAGCGGGAATTAAATATAAAATTAATTAATGCAACTTATATGTTTGGAATTTTGTAAAATAAACATCATTTTTGAATTTGGAATATCAATTATAGCATAGGGTGAAATTTTGGCATTGTTCTGAAAAACTTCAATTTTTGATGAATAGTGAAACCACTAAGTGGTAGTTAAATAACTGATTTTTCGTTTAAATGAAATATTACCACTTCTGTGATTTGATTTTCAAAAATCCGACATACATGGATGTCATTAAGAAGTAAAATTTGGTTCAATGATATTAAAATAATTTTTGGTGAATAGTAACTTTTAAGTTCTTAATCGCGATTAGAGGTAATTAGTGTAGTTTAAGGTAAAAATAATGTTTTAATAATATGAGATGAGCTTGACACTTGTCCTACTCCTATTGTATGAGTCATGGCAGACCCAGAAAACCCATGGGTCAACTTGGGGACCCCATGGAGCCACTTTGGTTGGAAAATGACATTAATATAAATTTATTTAATGTTAAAGTAAAAAATGACACAAACATGAAATGTTTTACTAAAATAGTTTTTAAGTGGGGTTACACAAGTCCAAATTTTGACTATAAATATTCATTAGAAATCTAAAAAGATTTCCTACATCATAGTATTTTTTTTATAATTTTTAGACATTAAATAAATTAAATTATGTATGACATCATGATGATGCAGCGATGACCCCATTAATTAACGATTTAAATAAAATGAGAAGATAATGAAAAATACAAGGCTTACACTTGTCCAAAGCCTATTGGATGAGGAGATTTCGAACCCTTATCACCTTAGCCTCTAATTATATAAGTGTGGGACCTCTAAAATCCGAAACTCATTTTATAATAAAGTGACTTTTCTTTACTTTCCAAGAGTGCCCCTCCTCTCCACTTATAAAAGGCCCCCACCTCTACCACCTCATTCACACTTTCAAGCCATTTGGCTCGGACAAGCTCTGCCCAAATACTCTCCCAACTTCCCCCTCTTACTCCTAGAAGCCTCACTTTGGGTAGAACTCTTCCCAAGGAAGCCTTTGTCTCAAATCAAAAAGAGTTACCCAATTTTGAGGTAATGTCTTCTCTAATGTTGTTTTGTTTTATTTTTCTTCTCCAACCCCCTAAACTATTTTTATTCATTTCTTTTGTAACAACAACAGTATCCTTAATATACTAGGATGTTGTTATAAGAAGGATTCTATCTACACTTACACACACCTAAATCTAATGGTTAAAGAACATACGGTTTCTGTGGATGGAGAATTTCTGCCTCACGAAACGATGATTGTTCAACACTCATATAACACCTTCAAAGGTGGAAATTAAGATGTCACTATATTTATATATGATATATAATATGTTTATGTTTTACTTATGCTTCTGTATTTCTCATTTATGGCATACTTTATGATTTCCATTATGGGTAAACGCGATAATTTCATTTTAGCAAGTGCGGACTACCGCCCCCTCAAAGTGATTTGAATCATTAATACCATATGTGGGATGTATAAAGGATGGAGTAAATGGTATTATATGCTATATTATACTGGAATTATATTGTACATTTATATAATTAAGATTTCATTCCATTAAATACGAAATATAAATGAAAGTAGCGTTCATGCGTACGTACGGCTTACCGTCTCCATGAACGGTGCATTTCATTTCTTACCTCCAAATGTTACGTAATATTATGAATGAATGTATGTACTGGATATATATGATATATATGACATCTAAATCATGAATATAATTCTGGATATAATGGATATTCTACCACATAAACAACTTGTAATTATAAGAAGTTTATTGTTGACTCAAGTACCAAAAATCGACAAAACAACCGTTATTAACTTAAATAATTACATAATGTTCATAACATTGTAATAAGTGATATAAAAAGGATAATGAAATTGAAAATGGTTCTTAATAAGGTAGATATTAACTCTAGTTTATTATTCATGAGGTTAAAGAACGGTTGAGTCAAGTCGGACACGAGGTAAGGGAACTTCTTAACCCAATTTCTATTCTTTGGGTTAATCTCCTACTTTCAAATTATGTCATGATATTATTATGTCCTATCTTGTATTTTTACATTATTTATGTGTACTTATAGTGAACGCACATTATAGATGTACTTTATTTAAAAAAATGATCTTTTTAAGGACTTCGTCTCAATCCCCTTTCATTGAGGCATATTTTGTTTTATACACAACATTCTTTTATACGGTGTATAAACCCCTTTGACTTTTACGTTTATTCAAAAGGAATATTTTTTTATACGAAGCGTTTTACTAAACGACAAAAAGGGAATGTTTTTCTTTCCGTACATATGCGGCGACAATGACTTCTCCACCGCCATGACCATTATTTGAGTTTCATCTTCCTCTACAAGCCATCACTTTTTTTAATGAAAAATAAATACAAAGTTTTAACTTTCTTTTATTTTGGTATTGAAAATGGTTTTGAAAGTGTTTTTATTATATCAATGTGTTGTATTGATATCTTGTGATTGAAATGTGGAAATGTTATGTTTCCTTTATGCATGTTTTATGTGATACGATTATGTTATGGTTTATGATATGTTTAAACCTATTCATATGAGGAATGTATTGGACTTAATAAGTGACGGGTGGAGCCCGCTATAGCTCCTCGATGCATCGGTAGGTCTCATGAGACAACTAGATGTGGAATTGGCCGAGGCCCTTTCCCAATTTGATTTATGGTTTTGGCCGAGGCCTTAATCATTTTAGACGTCTTGGCCGAGGCCTTGACAAAATGTTTCAGAATGTCTGGAATTATACATTCCCTCATTATGAAAGTGGTTATTGATATTGCATGTGATTATTCGACCAGTAGAATATCCATGTGAAGAAGTGAATGGCATTATCTCATTTTACTTTTTCCATATTATGTTGATGTTCAAGTTTAAAATGCTTTTGTTTTAGTTATACATTGCCTTAAATTTTTATGTTTATTTATGAAATCTTCCGCAATATTGTTATCCTTACTGAGCATCTGAGCTCACCCCTTTCAATGTTTTAATATTTTTCCAGGATGTGAAGAAGTATTTTATGAATGACCTGCAGGGATAGTCAGAAGAGGATATGAGTGTGGACTATGAAGACTTTGTTATTAGTTTTTCACTTTATGATGTAATGTAATATTTATGAATGTATCTAGTGTTTCCAAGGCTACTAAACTAATCGGTCTTTCGAGACTTGATCTTTTGTGATCATGCCAATGTTACGAAGTAATGCACCGACTCTGGGTAGCTGGGGTCGGGGCGTTACAGGGTATGTGTTGTTCAAGTGTAGATTTTACAGGTTTGTTATTTCTAGAGATTCATCAAATATAGGAATCCTTTACACATCTATCTTCACTTACTCAGGCAAGTGTTTTATTTTCTGTCATATTTTATGCTTCCAAAACAACATGTAAAATAACTAAAAAATTAAAATTGAAAAAAAATTAACATTCTTGTTATTATTGAACCCACATGAAAGCTATTGTATTTTTATCATAATATAGTCGAGGGAATACTAATTGTGTCCTTAGTCAGTTCAATCACATTATTTAAGTTTGATATTTTTTGATCCTTGATCTTATGACTTAAATGATTGCATATATTATTCCATGCTTCAAAAATGGTTTTCAAAAACTTGTATATTTTTTAGACACTTATTTTCACTCATTCTCATCTGTGTTTTCTATCATTATATTTCCATACCTATGAGGATTTTGGCCCATTTTTACATAATATCATGTTTCTATTTTTCTTGAGTGAATCTCATCCATGTTATGCCTTCTATAACTTGTCGTGTTTTTCTATCAAAGTGATAGGAATTTTGAAAGTTGAAATAAAATGACGGAGGCATTTATTTGAGATATTTATCCCCTTTAACCCATTAAACCACCCTTTAATTTTTTACATAGTGTAGCCCTTAAAATCTATGAGGAATCCTTTTTAGCATGATCCCACAGTCAATATGCTACCCAACCAATTTCTTGACTATTTTCATGATGATTTTAAATCTAAATGTGGGGTGATATTTATTCATGGAGAGGGTTATTTAAGGGATAGTTAGTCATTTGATGCACATTTATTGACTTTATCCTGTCATGATTATATGTATTATATTTCACAGTAACAACATGTATTACATGTATTTTTATATGGGAATACAGATTCTTTTTAGTTCTGATAACTAATACTTTTGTGGTCATTACGTAGTAACTCTCACCTTTAGGGATACTTATAAAGGTGATGACTCGGTATTCTAGGATCTAGAGAGTTTTCTATATGAACTACTCTCAATGGTATTCTAATAAATATAAGATATTTATTTACCTTTCTTTAGGATTTTTTATGACATTTATATTTCATGGGTTTTGGGAGATGATACTCACTTGTTTTCATTTCCATTATGTTTGAGTGAGTTGTGTCCTAAAAAAATAAAAAAACAGTGAAAATAGAAAAAGATCATTTTTTAGAGAGTCATTGAATTATTATATGCTTGGGGACAAGAAATGTTTTAAGTGTGGGGGAGATAGATTTTGAGTAAGACATTTGGATTGATGCTTATCATGTATTTATTTCAAGATTTAGCCCTCATTTTTTTCATATATTGTTGAATTTTTATTATTATATATGACCCATCATCCCATAGCCTCAGAGATATTTGAACCTAATGTGAAATACTAGAGATTGGTGAATTCATTTGATTCCCACCAGTGAACATATAAAATTCATGGATATCCTATTGTAAACATACATGTGTATGAGGTTATGTCCCTTTAGGAAACTGCTGATGATTCTGACTATGGATATGAAAATGATCTTTCATTTTATGACTCTTAAACTGGTTTTCTAGATGAGGTCATGTCTATTTGTTTGAGAATATCCATTATCTTTTTATATTTTTATTCTATCTTTTAATTAAAGTTTGAGATCATTGATTCTGGATAGACCTTCTTCATTTAATTAAATATTTCAACCATTTTTAGTATTTTTAGTTTATTTTCATAGTTTTGAAGTGTTTTTGTTATTTTTTTAGTTAATTATATATTAATATAAGTTTATTATTATTATTATTATTTATTAATTTTATACTTTATTAACATTTAATATCTAACACTATTATTATTTTTAGAAGTTTAATTAATATTAATTTTATTACAGTTTTTAATAATTAATTAGAGTTTATTTTTAATTTTCTATATTAGAATTATATATTATTTTATTTCATTATAAATATCAGTGGTATTAATAATAGTGGTATTTATTTTATTAGTTTTATTATTATTTTATTAATTTTAATAATATTTAATATTAGTATTAATGTACTCGGAAAGCCCAGGGTCCAGACATGCTGACCCTATAAATTAATAAATAAAATTAAAAGTACATGAGATGCATTACAATGGTTTTTTACAAAGAAGAGATTGCACCACTCATCTCATGTCATCCTCCACCAAATGTGCACATTGGTTAGGTATCCTGAAGGACCACATGGTACTCATCTCTATGATATCTCTCTTTGACAAAGCATCAGGAACCTATTTGGCCTCCCTCTAAACATAGGTCACCAAAATATTTAGACACATTTTCTGGTGGAGAAATCCAATCCAATGAGGCAGAACCCTTCATGGTACATTCCTAGACCGCGATTTGAGGGTATTGATGACAAGCTCAGAATTAGATTCAATGCATATAAAATTCCAATTCTGGTAGACATCAGGCTTCATTGCAAAACTAATGGCCCATAATTCAGCTTCGTAGGCAGCCCCTTTCCTGATAAAGTGATGAAAATATCCTTTGACAAACCCCCGATATGTGTGAAAAACACCACCACATCCTAATAATCTCAATGCTCTGAGTGCATCCCCATCCACATTGATTTTAACACATGCCCGGTCAGGAGGTATCCAGCGGATGCTTTTAACCATAAGTGGTTTGTGCGGCCTACCTGATACTCTGAGTAGATGAAGGGACATGAGATTATCCACTCGATTATCCATAGAACCAACCTAGAGCACTACAGCAGCATGGACATCCCAGTGAACCTGCAAGGCCACTGCATGCAGGGAAACCTATTTTTCATCTGCCATACCTATGTTTCTGGCAATCTATATCATGTGAAAAATAGATGCAACAGCTGCTGATAAAAGATTACGCAATTGTGCACTCTGATCACTTCTTGCAATGAAAATAATCATCTCTTAAATTTACCTATATATATTCAAAACAAAGTAAAAATCAAGACAAAATAACACCAAAGTTGTTATGAAAAGTTTATGCGGAGGAAAACATGTTTGACAGTCTCATAAGCCCTTGAGAAAAGGTGAAATGGTGATACAATAACTTGACCGGTATTCCTTAAATTATCATGATTAGGTAGAAGATTCTTCTAAATTTTCTATAGTTGCAAGAACCTTGAAGGGGGGATAAAGGACACCTTCAAGTTGAAGAGCCATGCAGGTGTCCGAGTGTGGCCATCAAATTGAAAATTATTAAAATCCCTCGTGTTGTACAACCCATGTCTACTTGGATTCCATATCAAGGTATCACAGTCCATGAAAGGATAAATTTGAATTTCATGATGAGACTGAAGTGTGATAATGTCTGTCATAGTTTGATGTTGATTCGGAAATTTTGTTATCGTCACTTAAGACAAGTTGGGAGGGACATTTCTGTTGCAAATAGGGGAGTCCAACCATGGATATTTACATCAGTTAAGATTAGATTGACTAGTAACTAACAATTTGGAATTCTGCATAATGTCAGTGAAGGAGTACCTGAGAGCAGGCCTAACAGAGGAGGAAAGATAATGATGATACCCATTAAGAAGCGTCATCCTGAACCGATAAGATAAAAAATCCAAAGAAGATTCATCGGAAGTGAGAAGGTTCCAAGTGAATTTATTAATAAGTCCATAATTGAAAGACCTTAGGTCCTTAACACAAAGGCCTCCATTCTCAATGGGTTTGATGCAGTCCTTCTAGGAAACTGTGATCAACTTTCTTTCACTCACCTATCCATATAAAATTTCTCATCATTTTCTATATATCACTAAGAAGACCTCTTGGCCATCTATAAAGAAATTTCTCACCTTTTGGGACCATGACCTAAGCTATGATCGAGTATCAGCAAAGGCTTATTCTCTCCTCAATAGCCTCCTGATTTGTGGAAACATGGGCAAACCTACCTTTTTTATCACACATCCAGGGGTTGGTGATCCAAAATCAAAGACTACTCCAGAGGCAGCCTTCACCACTTCTGCGAAATTTTTCTTTGGATCGCCAATGCCATCCAATGGGGGATCAGATGCCTTTTCCTTCTTAACATCTCATGCAAAAATCTCATTATACCCAAGATGTTCATAAAAGATCATTACCTGATCATCCTCCATGGCAATTTCAACCGGACTCAACTTTGCGCAATCGCGCTGCCCATTAGGGTTACTGCAAAGCTCCCCTTTCTCTGTCATCTCCTTACCAGTGTATTATATTAATATATCTAATTATATGTGCATATATTTATTTTATATTTTTCTTAATAATGTTATTTATTTCTATTATTAGCGTAATATATAAATAATTATCATATTAGTAGAGCTTCCATGTTAGTTTAATGTATATTTATTAATTTTTAATTTTATTATTATTATAATTATTACTAACTTATATATTATTAATAATTTCACTTTTATTTGTATATATTTTTTTGTAGGGGGTCTCCATATAAAACAATTGGGGGGAAATCTAAATGGGTTTTTTTTAAATGGGTTTTTGAAAAAAAATAATTTGCAAAATGGGATAGGGTTTCAACTATTTTTAAAAATGGGATAGGAGATGCGTGAACCACGTTAACGCGTCTCCCCTCACCAGAAAGCCTGAACGGGGTTCAAAAATCCTTTGTAAACTTTATGAAGGATGTGTGAACCCCGTTCATGAATCCTACAAAATATTTTATTTTTTTTATATTTTTAAAATTTTTATTTTTATTTTTATTTTTTTTATTTATATATATATATAACAAAAAATTCAATAGAATTCATCTGTTATTTAATATCTAGCAGTATTTTCATCACAGTAGTCTGAATTCTGACAGAAAACATCACCAAGGGCTCTCTTTTATAAGAGGGCTTGCCCTAGAAATCATTCTGCATTTCCGATGTGGGATTCAGGTTCTCCCTTTCCAGTGCAGAACATTCTTCATTTCTGATGTGGGATTCTCTTTCAAGTACACGACTTTGAAAAATTAAAAAATAAAAATTATAAGACCAATATAAATGAAACTTAAAACATGGATTAAACATATAAAAAATAGTTGAAAATAAAAATAATTTCATAAAAAATGTTGATGAATAAAAATTTACAAACTTTCAAAACCACCAACTTGAAACTTAAAAATGTTTTAAGTACGTGTCTTTGAAAGACTATAAAATACAAACCATAAGACAAATATGAATGAAACTTAAAACATGGATTAAACATATAAGAAATAGTTGAAAATAAAAAGAATTTTATTAAAAATGTTGATCAAAAATAATTTATAAGCTTTCAAAACCACCAATTTGAAACTTAAAAACATTTCAAGTACGTGGATTTGAAAGCCTATAAAATAAAAACTATAAGACTAATATAAATGAAAATTAAAACATGGATTAAACATATAAGAAATAGTTAATAATTAATTAGTTAATTAGTAATATAATTATTAATTATATAGTAATTAATTAGTAATATAATTATTAATCATATAATTATTAATTAGTAATATAATTATTAATTATGAAATAATTAATTAATTAACATGTAATATAATTATTAATTATATAATAATTAATTATTTAATTGGTAATATAATTATTAATTATATAATAATTAAGCATTTAATTAGTAATATAATTATTAATTATATAATAATTCATTAGTTAATTAGTAAATTAGTAATATAATAAATAATTATAATTATTCGTTACAATTATTAGTTATTAATTATTAATGATTAATTATATAATAATTAATTAGTTAATTTGAAATATAATTATTAATTATATAACAATTAATTAGTTAATTCGTAATATAATTTTTAATTAGTATAATTATTAATATTATAATTAGTAATTATATTACTAATTAACTAATTAATTATTATATAGATAATAATTAATAATTATAATTAATAATTATTTTACTAATTAACTAATTAATTATTATATAATAATTTTTAATAATTAATAATTATATTGGTAATTGACGCTCTCCTCTCCACTGAAGCAACACCACACAAGGATGTCAGTCACCCCTCCACTATTCATCCTTGACAGCATCATCCCTCTTTCCTCTTGAGCACGACACAGAAATTCACACCAGTGTGGGCGACCACCTCCCCTTATTCACCAGAGAACACACCATGCCTGAGGCTGCTATCCATCCACCAGTGTTTGTTGGTGGTTCATTATTTGTAGGTTGCATGCGAATTTGATGCGCACAGTGGGTTCACTTTAATTCCAGAAATCGATGCTACATGGCGAGATTCAACACATATTCAATCATTATTTTATGTTCACACATGTGATGGTATGGTTTGGTATTATAGTGATCAACAGAGCAACGGTTATTATTGGTTGATCATCTACAGTAGTTTTTGGTGATATTCGCATCAACACGAACACAGTGATATCCTCTTTTTACTATTTTATGGGTCGTGTTGTCGTCATGGTAGGATAATATTCTTGGTGTCGAGTTGTGATGAACCTGATGATAATTTCATGTATTTAATTTATTTCTATGTTTTATTTCCTTTTAAATTAATATTTTTGATTGGATTTTTATTTATTAAATTACATCTTCATTTGAATTAATTGAAATTTGGAGTTTGCACGCATTATTTGGTACTCGTTTATGTGATACATAATAAGTAATAATAGGTGGGAGATCATTGTTTAATTTATTTTTCTGGAGATTGAACGTGTGAGTGAGAGAATCATAAATCGCACGTGATCGAAATCTGAATAAATAAATATATTACTTTAAAAATTAATATTTTGTGTGTATTCTACTTCAAAATTGCATGAGTGATTCCTAATAAGTGATCTCATGTGATTGAACTTGGCTCAGATAGATACTTCGACTTTGTGAGAAATGGGTCATTGAATTTCACCAAATGATTTGATGCTTAAATGATGTGAAAATAATTCATTAAACCAGAGAACAAAATAAAGGATGATTTGTGTCAAAATTAGAATATTTTATAACATTATATAATAATTTCTGATAGTATTTTGATTAAATTTGGAATTAGTGATAATTGAATGAATAAATATTCAGATGTGAGAATTAAATAATTGGTATTGCGTGCACCAAAACGGACATCACAACTCTAAAACTTCCATCTCCATTTTATTTCTACATATATTAATTTAGTTTTCTTATATACTTTTAGTTAATTTAATAAATTGTTCTTAACTAGTTATTCAGTTTATAAGTTTTAGTTGTTAATCGCATTTAAAACTCGACTGCCAGAATATTTCTCCAAGAGGATATTCCCAGTGTCTATGCACTTTCTCTCTATGGTTCGACACTGCTATATGCTTCTATAGTAGTTAGTAGGTTAATAAATTTTCAAATTTTACACACTATTATGTGTGTTTCATTGGCTATAGCGTAAGTGGGAGTGTTAGAAGTGGGTGACCTAGACCCAACTTGTGTGTGTACTTTCATTATCATTACATGTACACAATTTGATATATACATGTGTTTATCTAAATATAATAGTTCTGATACTTTATTCCCCACTATATTTATGGTAATATCCTTAGATTACATGTCATATCAAAGGGTTATGATAGTTCCCAGGCTATAATGAGACCATAGAGATATTATGACAGTAATATTAAAGTTATTTCATATGGTCAAGATGCATCATACTAAGAGGACACAGATGATGTGCATCAAGTGTTGGGGGCTCATAATCATTGAGACTTCATCTCATAAAGTTCGTACTTGGTGATCTCTATTAGTTGAGATCATGAAGAAAAACCTGCCAATATAAATACCACATGTTTTGAGTGTCATTGGTTGTTTATATCTATGGACATGTGTATTGGTCTTCTGAATTGAGATCATTATCAATGTGTTTCATTTCATCGTGTACTTTGATTTAATTCAAAAACCCAGACAATGAAGTCTATTGTTGAAACACTAGGATCAATGAAGAAAAAAAAACGATTCACAGAAGAGTAAAAGGGAAAAATAAAAGAAGAAGAATAAGATCTTGGACACAGAGATTTATGTGGTTCGGGAAATGATCCATATGTACATGGAGAGTCATAAATTTCATTATAGTCAGGAGCACAAAATTACAGGGAGTTTCAGGGTTCTTAAAAACACACAAAACCCTAGCTCGAAATGGGCTAAAAAGTAGAATGAATCATTATTCCACCAACCACACAAAAATTCTATTGAGAAATAGTAAAAGGTGTATGGAAGTCAGCATCGCTACAGTTTTATGGCCACCCAAGTCCAAGCTACTACAGTAGCCGATAGCTTGAGGTTTGTGGAGCTACATTTCCCTATCAGTGTTGTAAGTCAGTCCTACTATAGTAGTCTTTCCAAAGTCTACACTGCTACAGTGCCCTGTCGGTGTCGTCCGGTCAACTCTACTAAATTCAGTCATAGCTACTACAGTGTACCAAAATTTGGGTTGGGGCCTTCATCCCCTAGAGAAAGGGAACATTGCCCCCATGAAACCCCTAACAAGATCACCATGAAGCTTAACCTGCAAAGTTGCAGCCTGCTCTGCAGTATGGGTAGCAAGTATTCAGCAAAAACAATATCCAAAGAGGATCAGGCTACACCAATCCAACAAAATTCATGGAAAGATAGATTGTGTTGAGTGCGTTATTAGTGATATGACATTGACTGAATGATCAAGATATGGTTTTTCACTTCTGAGTTGAGGAAATTATATCTTAGGCTTGGTTGATTAGGATGGTAGTACCTGTTGGGGGAGAATCCTAATCTCGGGATAAAAATCACTTGGAAAAAAATTGTGATAAACTCAATTAAATATGGAAGTAATATTTAGAAGAATAAATAAATCAACATGTAGGATTTTTAATATGGAAAAACCATCTAATGCAGATGATTTAAAAACCATGGGGAAATTTTTAGAAATATCAACTATGAATTAGAGAGTAAAAAATCCAAGTAATTCCCAAACTTGAATTATAAATGAGAGAGCATAGAAAAACTTGTGTGAAAATCACACCCCAATATGCCTCCACCTTCTCTCTAAAAAACATCTCGCCAATTCCATGCTAGAGAGATCCATCTATGAAAAAACTTCTCAATTATGTTGATGGAACGCCACTACCTCGGTGATCAAATCCGAACATGCATTGGACTTGCACCATCTTGTGACACCTGAAGGATTTATGTTTCTCATGATCTCACCATCATGATGTACCGCTGATCATAAACCAGGACAAATTTCTTGATTTCCAGAATCAAGAAGACTCTTAATACATCACTCTGATCATTGATCACATTGTTTCTCCTTCACACATGCTCGATGTTGACGCGCTTCACATGATACTACAAACACGATATCCAATCCCATCATAGATCCACCATTGATGTTTCATTCTCTATCACTGAAGATCCACATGGTCTACCACAAATTCATCGGCCTCTTTCCCCTTGATCTCGATGGACTATATCTTGAGAATCTCTCTCTATTCTCCACCAGCTGCTTACCCGTTTAAATCCATTGCTAATTCCTTTTTCAAATGCGGATAAGATATAGAATATTATATTCTAAATTTCCAAATCACCATGTATCTTCCATGTTAATATTCAAATAATTATCTCATCTAAATATATATAATATATATATCTCCCATGAGCAACTCATGCAACCTTATCTATGTGATAGGATAAAAGATATCTCATATTCAAAAACCATATTATCTTAAATTTGGAAACATCCATAGGCTGAATCCTATCAATATCCTACTTCGGCACATAAATGGATATACCATCCAACATACTCATTTGGACTAAAAACCTCTTCCTATCGTACCAACCATCATCCTCTATAGAAAAATGATGACACCCATTTGCAACTCTGACAAAAACCTAACTGCTCCCCCTATAAAAGAAATTCAAATGCTAAAGTCTTCACCATATCTAAATATGCACTGTCCTATCAAACAAGACCAAAACTGGTAATATCTAGCTCCCCCATAATTGTGATCTCTATATAATCTGGAGCACCAGAAAGAAAAATTGATCCCCTACTAAAACTCCAAAGCTGTTAGTGAATCACCTAGATCTTCAATTTTAATGTTTTCTTCACCAGTCGTACATTCTAAAGAAAACAATTAGGTGTAAGACCAGAAACACCTCTTTTAACCTGCTTTTTTTCAACCCTATTATACCTCATGCGCCATTGATACACTTGAAAACATCCAAAATTATCACCACAAATTGCAATCCCAAACCATCAACTCTGATACCACTTGTTGGGGGAGAATCCTGATCTCGGGATGAAAATCACTTGTGAAACAATTTATGAGAAACTCGATGAAATATAGAAGTGATATTAAGAAGAATAAATAAATCATACATGAGATTTTTAACATGAAAAAACCCTCTGATGTGGAGGATTAAAAATCCATGGAGAAATTCCTAGAAATATCCACTATGAGTTAGAGAGTAAAAAATTAAATTAATGCCCAAACTTGAATTATAAATAAGAGAAAAACCTATGTGAAAATCACACCTTGACATGCCTTCACGTTCTCTCTAAAAATTATCTCACTAATTCCATGCTCAAAAGATCCATATGTGAAGAAATTTCACCCTTCTATTGACGAAACACCACTACCTCAAAGATCATATCCAAACATGCATCAGTTTCGCATTGTCTTGCAACACCCGAAGGATTTTTCTCTTTCATGATCTAACCATCATGATGTACCTCCGATCATCAATCGGGACATGTTTCTTGATTACCACAATCAATAAGACTCTTGATACATGACCCTGATCATTAATCATATTAATTATTCTTTGCACCTGCTCAATGTTGATGCGCTGCACATGATACTGCAAACATGATATCTTATCCCATCGTAGATCCACTGTTGATGTTTTTTTCACCATCACTGACGAGCCACATGGGTTATCGTAAATGTGGAGGCCCTTTTCCCCTTGATCTCAGTGGACTACATCTTAAGTAGCTCTCTCTTTTTTCCACCAGCTACTCCCCTTTTAAATACTTCACTGTTTACTTTTTCAAATGTGGATAAGATATAGAATATTATATATTAAATTTTCACATCACCATGTATCTTACATGTTCAAATTCAAACACTTATCTCATCTAAATATATTTAAAAACACTTCACTTGAAATACACATATATGCTAATAAAACTTTTGACCTTGGTATATTCCATGAAATTGTTGAGCTGAATTGAGTTGGAAACCTACATATTTCCATGTTTTAGTTGTTAGTAGTGAAAATGAATTGGGATACATAATAAACCCAAATATTTCATTTAAGGATATGATAGATATAATTTGACCACTAAAATATTATGGTAATGACATTTTTTCTCTTGTGCACATTCAACTAGGTAATATTCTTTCTCTTCCCACTAATTCCCTTTCTATAAACATTAATTATTCATTGATTCTTCCTTCAAATGATGTATATTAATTCCATTATAATTTGTTCTATTTCCATTGGATTCCAAACATACATTTGACCAACAAGTTTCCATTGATATATTGTACATCTTGCAGGATAATATCATTTTCGATGAATGGATTCCACACTTCTATGGAAAAAAAAGTAAATGTATGGTATACATTCCTATTTGATCCTAGTGGGGTGTCATCAATGTTTGTCTAAAGACAAATTAAACTTAACACTAAATTGCGGGCAACCCATTATTATTTTATTTTCCTTACAATTCATTTAGCTTCATTTCATTTGGTTTTTAAGTAATAAAATGAAATTCATTTACCGTAATATGTTTTCTTTTGGAACTACAGTGGTGTTGAGTTCATCATTCACACCTTAACCATCCACATTCTAATTTTATTTTGGTGTTATCTCTTTTATATAATGTGGGTATGTTTTTTCCAAGTGTAGATTTTATAGGTACATAATTTCTGGAGCTTCATAAAGTACAGGTAGTCTTCTCGCATCTATCAGCACTTACTTAGGGAAGTGTTTTATTTTCTATCATATTTTATGCTTCTAGAAACACCATATAAAATAACTAACTAAAAAGTAAAACTTGAAAAAAAAATAACATTCTTGTCATTGTTGAACCCACATGAAAGGTGTTGTATTTTTTTCATAACATGGTTGGGGACATACCAATTGTATCCTTAATCAGTTTGAGCACATGATTCATGTTTGGCATTATTTGATCCTTGATCTCATAAATTAGATGATTATTGATATTATTCCATGGTTTGAAAATGTTTTTCAGAAACTTGTATATTTTTTAGACACTTATTTCCACTCATGCTCATCTGTGTTGTCCACCATTATATTTCCATACCCATGGGAATTCTATCCCATTTTTAAATCATATCATGTTCCTATTTTATTAAGGTAATATCAACCATGTTATGACTTCTAAAACATTCCATGTTTTTTCATCAAAGTGATAGGAATTTTTAAATTTTCACTAAAATTACTGAGGTGTTTATTTTAGATATTTAGAACCTTTTAACCAATGAGACAACCTTTAATTTTCTTCACCGTGTAGCCCTTGGAATCCATGAAGAATCCTTTTTAGGATGATCCCACAGTCGATACCCTTCCCTACCCATTTATTGACTATTTTCATGAATATTTTCAATCTAAATGTGGGGGGGATTTATTCATGGAGAGGGTTGATTGAGAGACAGTGAGGCATTTGATACACATGGATTGACATTATCGCATCATGATTAAATGTGTTTTATTTCAAATTAGTCACATTCATATATTTTGATATGGGAATATATATTCTTATTCGTTCCAACAACAAGTTCATTTGTGGTCATTACGTGGTAACCCTCGCCTTTAGAGATACCTATAAAAGTGATGACTCGTTATTCCAGGAGTTAGAGAGTTTTATATATGACCTACTCTCACTAATACTTTACTGAGTATGAACTACTTGTGTACCATTCTTTGGTATTTTTTTTAACATTTATATTCCATGGGGTTTGGGAGCTGATACTCGCCTATTTTCATTTCCATTATGTTTGAGTGATTTGTTTCCAAAAAAGAATAAAAAAATAGAGAAACGGAAAAAAATGATCATTTTTCATGGCAAGTCTATGGTAAACATAAGTGTGTATTAGAATTAAGCATGGTTATTATCAAATTGTTTCAGTTATGAGAGTGATGGCAAGGTAGATCCTATTGATGCATGAATGTATATTTTTTGTTTTGAAAATAATGTGAGTGGAAGGGAACCCATTTTTGAAAATTGGAATTTTAAATGAAGCGTGATATTTTTTTGGGTAAAAGGGATTGAAAAATGTGGAATTTGATGTTTTTATTTGTCTACGGATCTAGTTGCATATTGTTTCTTATTTTTTTCCAAGAGTGAAATATTTTATGTGTGGAGGATTTGATGTACATGGATTTCACTAGTATTTTTATAATATTATAACTTAGTGTTAAATTAATATTTTAACCGTTTTTTATTATTTTTACTTTATTTTTGTAGTTTTGTAGTGTTTTTGTTATTTTTTGTATTTTTTAGTTAATTATATATTAATATTAGTTATTTATTATTATTATTAGTTTTCATTAATTTTGAAATTTTTTAACATTTAATATCTAACACTATTATTATTTTTAGTAGTTTAATTAATATTAATTTAATTTTAGTTTTTAATATTTATTAGTATTTATTATAGTTTTCTATATTAGTATTATATTATAAGGCCCCAGCCTTAAACCTTACTTAATCTTGAGTTATTACAAGATTACACATTGAGGATCTTTTCAGGTTTAGAGTTTTAGAGAATTAGATCATGAAACTTGCATTACATTCCACATTTAAACAAAGTGGTTACATAAAAGACAGTATTCATTCTTCCCATCAACGGAAACATATTTAAAATGAAACATGGATTCTTTCTTGACACATCCTCGACACTATCATCACATCATATACCTTTCCCTTGACCTGTGAAAAACATTTCAAAAACTTGGGATGAGCATAAAAAGCTCAGTAAGGGTTATAAAAATATGGAAAGGAAACATGAGTTCGTATATACATAAGAATGAAATCATACTTTACCCATAAAATATAGGCATATCAAATCATGAATAAATCATAGAAAACATAATACATAAAGGTAACTTGAGGCATTCATAACATTCTTACGTAGGGAGTAACCCTCTTGGTTACGTTTGGAATACCCATCACAGTATATTCCCTAAATCTCTTCGGAGAAACATTAACGTTTCACTCCTTCGCGTTACCCAATGCATTGGAGAGCTATATCGGGCTCACCCGCCCTTAGTTTATCATGGAACCACCCGTTATTCATAACAATGCCCAAGAACCATAACATAATCGTATCACATAAACATGAATAAAGGAAACATAACATTTCCACATTTCAATCACAATATAACATTTTAGGATATTGAAATAATGAATCCATTCAAAAAGAAACCATTTCCAAAACCATTTAAAACATTTACTAAAGAGATTTTTGAATCAAAGTGTCCCATACCACCTTGAAGCTTTTAACATTTTAAACCATTAATATCCATATAAATAAATCCTTAAAACCATTTTGAAAACATGGATATTAATAAGAACAAATAATTAAAACATTTAAAACGATATTTTGGTTAAAGGGGTTTTACCAAAATTAGAGACACTTGAATACAATAATCGAGGAATAACATTTAGTCAGAACTTTATAATATCATGAGAATAAAAGTATTCATGATATAATACTCCAAAGGACAATATATACACCATATAAGAGTAAATTGGTGCATAACAACAATGAACCCTCAATAGAAATGTCAAATGTGATGAAATCCCTTATAAAGAAGGTATCCTTAAATTAAGGACAAATAAATCTCAAAAATATGTGTGAAAAATATATATACACCCAATATAAGTGGATATTAAGTTTAAAACAATAAAAGGTCATTCACACATATTCAGTGGATGACATATTCAATGACTACAAGTTGAACCCAAAGAAATCGAAATTGGGTTAAAAAGTTCCCTTGACAGCCTAACGGCATCACATCAAAATGAGTTGATGAGAGATAAAAAGTGTATCTCATCACTTGGACATAAAATTTACTTCAATAAGGATGTATGAGAACATATCCCAACATAAAAATATGTAAATTAAAAGACCCAATAAAATAATTCTTTTAAAAAAGAGGAGGGTGAAAGGTTCCCTTACCGACTTGGGTATCTTTCAAAACATACACCCCATGAAGAAAGACAATAGGTCATTGATGTAAATACTCATAAACGAAAGTATATTACACAAAGAGTAGAATAATGTGCAGTACATACACCACTCAATGGAATTTTTGGCAAATGTAGCATAAATCTCACGGGAATAAAAGTGAGATGAAAAATCCCTTACGAAAACTCAGCAGCCTAATGGCGCCACATAAAACTTCCGAATATGGATTGATGAGATCAAATAGAGTATACCATCATATTACAATATAATTTACAGCAAGTGGAATATAAAAGAAAATCCCCCAACATTGCAAGGAGGAGTTTAAAAGAAGTGACATAAAGGAGAGTACTTAAAAAGAAAGAGAGAGGTTAGATCTCTTACGAAAGTTCGGAAGCCTAACGGCGCCACTCAAAACTTCCAAAATGGATTGATGAGAGAGAATAGGGTCTCTCATCACATGAATATAAAAATTAAAGTAGGAGTAATATAAAAGAACATCCCAATCATAAGAAATATGAGCTTAAAAGAAATGACATAAAAGAGTGTACTTAAAAAGAAAGAGAGTTGTAGGATCCCTTACCTCGGGTCCGACTTGACTCGATCGTTCTTTAATCTCCTGAATAATAAACTTGAGTTAATTTATAATTCCTTAAGAACCTTTTTCAAGTTCATTAGTACTTTTATACCACTTATTACCATGTCATAAACATTATGTAATCATTTAAGTTAATAATATTTTTTTTTCCGATATTTGGTTCTTAAGTCGAAAGTGGACTTCTTACAATTACATGTTGTTCGTGTGGCCAAATGTTTATTATATCCAGAATTTTATTCATTATGTAGATATCATATATGTCATATATATCCAGTATATTCATGCATTTATAACATTACATAATCATTTAGAGGTAAGAAATGAAATGCACCGTTCATGGAGACGGTAAGTTGTACGTACGCATGAACGCTACTTTCATTTCTATTTCGTATTTTATAGAATGGAATAATAATTATATAAAGGTATATTATAATTACAGTATAATATCATATATAATATCATATTTCCATCCTTTATACATACCACATATGGTATTTAACGAATCAAATCACTTTGAGGGGGCGGTAGTCCGCACTTCCTTAAATGAAGATATCGCGTATACCCATAATGGAAGCCATAAAGGTAAGACAAAAATGAAAAATACAGAATCATAAATAAAACATAAACATATTATATATCATATATAAAAATAGTGACATCATAATGGCCACCTTTGAAGGTGTTAAATGAGTATTGAACAATCATCGTTTCGGGAGGCAGAATTTCACCATCCACGGAAACCGTATGTTCTTTAACCATTTGATGTAGTTGTGTGAGAGTGTAGCTCGAATAAATATTATAAAAACATCCTAGTATATTGAAGATACTGGTGTTGTTACAAAAGAAGTAAATAAAAAGAGTTTAGGGGGTTGGAGAAGCAAAATAAAACAAATAAACATGAGAGAGTGAATTACCTTTAAAAGTGTAACTCCTTTTGATTTGAGCCTAAAGGATTCCTTTGAAAGGATTATTCCCAAAGGGAATCCTCTAGTATGAGGAGAGGGATTTGGAGAGAGTAAATGGGCAGGGGTTGGCCGATCCAAAGGCTTGAGGAGTGTGTTAAATGAGGTAGAGGTGGGGGCCTTTTATAAGAGGAGAGGAGGGGCACTTTTGGAAAGTAAAGAAATATTACTTTATTTGAAAATCTGTTTCGGTTTCAAAAGGTCCCACATTGATATAATTCGTGGATAAGTTTTCGAAATCCACTCATCCAATTGGTTTTGGACATGTGTAGTTCATAGATTTTACATTATCTTTCCATTTTATTTAAATCGTCAAATAATGATGTCATCGCTGCATCATTATTATGTCATAAATAATTTAATTTATTTAATGTCTAAAAATTATAAAAAAAATACTATGATGTAGGAAATATTTTTATCTTTCCAATGACTATTTATAATCAAAATTTGGACCTGTGTAACCCTACTTAAAAATTGTTTTAGTAAAACAACTCATGTTTGTGTCAATTTAATTTTAACATTAAATAAAAAGTTATTTATGTCATTTCCCAACCAAAGTGTCTCCATGGGGTCCCCAAGTTGGCCCATGGCTTGTCTTGGTCGGACATGACTCACCCAATAGGTGTAGGACAAGTGTCATGGTGTTTTCACATTCTTATAATATCATTTTTACCTTAAATTACACTAATTACCTCTAATCGCGATTAAGAACTTAATAAGTTACTATTCACCAAAAAATTATTATAATCTCATTGAACCACATTTTACTTCTTAATGACAACCATGTATGTCGGATTTTTGAAAATCAAAACGAAATGATGGCAAGATTTCATTTAAACTGAAAATCAGTTTTTATAAGTACCACTTAGTGGTTTCACTATTCATCAAAAATTGAAGTTTTTCAGAAAAATCCCAAAAATTCACCCTAAGCTATATTTGATATTCTGAATTCAAAAATGAAGTCCATTTTACAAAATTCAGAACATATTAGTCACATTAATTAATTTAATAATTAATTCCCGCTGTCAGAGCAAATAGCGTGTTTTTATAAAACAATAAGTATCAAAAGATTGACACTAGTTTAAGTCTGATTTCAAAGTGAAATTAATTCCAACGACCACTATTGGATTTAATGGTAAAAATATTTTCTAATTTCACTTTAAAACCAATTCAAAATATAATCTAATCATATAAATAAATTAGATTAAAAAGTGGTTTTGAATTAAAATACAACATTTTACACTATTCATTAAAAAAATGAACTTTATCGGAAAGATACCAAAAATTTACACAAAGTAAATTTTGATGTCCCGATTCTTAATAAGAGTTTTATTTGGTCCAAAATAATTTTTAAGAGTGAACAAAACTATATTTAATTATGGTTCTCCATCAAAAGGTGATAAGTGAACCTTTAGTGAAAACTAGGGCATATACGCCTAAAATTGAATTCTTTCCGTATTTTAAGCCTTTAGCTTTTATTGGATAAATGTAAAAACATTTAAAAAACATATATAATCATATTTTAGTTATTTCTATCCATTCCTGCCAATACAACGGCTACATGTTAACTACCATTTGAATTAATATTATTTTATTATTAGAGTGCAACGTAAGATTCCCAAGAAACTCGTTGTTGCGTGTTGGGTACGTCATCAAGCATAGCATCCCCTTTAAAGTCATATTAATATTTTATTCACAAATATGGATAAATATGAAAATTCCATATTCATTATTTGCCTGGGGTGTTACATATATATTATTGTATTTCATAATAAATATTAGTAATATTAATAATAGTAGTATTAATTTTGTTAGTTTATTATTGTTTTATTAATTATATTAAAATTTAATAGTCATATTATTATATTTAGTATAGATTATAATTTTATTATATTTAATGTATTGTATTAGTATATCTAATTATATGTGAATTTATTTATTTTATATTTTTTCTAATAAAGTTATTTATTTCTATAATTAGTATATTATATAAATAATTGTCATATTAGTATAAATTCCATATTTTCTTAATGTATATTATTAATTTTTAATTATATTATTAATATAATTATTATTATTATCTTATATAATATTAATAATTTCATTTTTATTTGTTTATATATTTTTTTGTAGGGTGTCACCGTTTAAAAAAATTAGGGGGGCCTAGTCGAACAGCCGCTACCCTCCTCTACCAGTAGGTGTCACACCCTCCTCGCGGTTGGAGCCAGACGAACTGGCCACTAGGGTTGCCTCCCTCCTATCTACACACAAGCACCATAGGTGTGTCACCTTTCTCCCACATCCACACCACACATGCATTAGGCTGATCATCCATCAGGGGAGCCACTCCACCTCTCCTAACGTGACCATCGGGTCGTCTCCCTCCTACATAGCTAGATCGATGCCCTCCTCTCTACTGAAGCAACACCACACCAGGACATCCCCCCCCCACACACACACTATTCATTCTTAATGGTGTTCTTTATCTTTCATCATGCACACGATACAACAAGCCACACCAGCGAAGGTGAAATCCTCTTGTTCACCGGAGAACACATCATGCCCAAGGTTGTTGTCCATCCACCAACGTTTGTTGGTCGTTCATTATTTATGGGTTATGTGTGATGTAGACACACACAGTCAATTTACTTTGATTTCGGAGATTGAAATTGCATAGAAATATCCAACATGGATTCAGTCAGTTTTTATATTCACATGTGCAATGGTTCATTTCAGTACTATAGTGATTAGCAGAGAAATGGTTATTATTGGGTGATCATATATAGAAACTTGTGGGGATATTAAAATTGATATGAACAAGGTGATGTCCAATTTTTACTACTTTATGTTTCATGTTTCCATCATGCCAGGCTAATATTCATGGTGTCAGGTTTTGATGAGTGTAACGGTAATTGCATACCTTTAATTTATTTACACGTTTGATTGCCTTTTAAATTAATTTTTTTGATTGGTTTTTTATTTTTTTAAATATATCTACGATTGAATTAATTTTCATTTAGATTATACACACATGCATTGTTTCCTATTCGTGTGATACCTAATAAGTAAAGATGGGCAGGAGATCATCAGGGAATTTATTTGTCTGGATGTCGATCTCGTACGTGAGAGAATTGTAAATCTCACATGATCTAATTCTAAATAAATAAATATATTAAATGAAAAATTAATATTTTGCGTGCATTATCCTTCAAACATTCATGAGTGATACCTAATAAGTGATATCATGTGAGAGAACCCAAAATAGATAGATACTTTGACTTTGTGAGAAAGGGGTTGTTGCATTTCACCAAGTGATTTGATGCTTAAATGACTCGAAAATAATTCACAATATCAGAGAATGAAATGATAGATGATTTGTGTGAAAATTAGAATACTATATAACATCAGATAACGAGACTAAATAGTATTTTGATTAAATTTTGAATTAGTGATAATTGAATGAATAAATATTCAGATGTGGGAATTAAATAATTGGTATTGTAATCACTTGAAAAGACATCACAACTCTGACACTTCCATATTCACCTACTTTCTCCATATATTAATTTAGTTCACTAAGATATTTTTAGTTAGTTTAATTCATCATTATTAAATATTTGTTCAGTTTATAATTTTTAGTTGTTAATCATATTTAAAAATCATCTGCTAGAACATTCCTCCAAGTAGATATTCCTAGTGTCTATGCAGATTATCTATGTGGTTTGAACCTACTAGCCACTTCTATAGTAGTTAATAGGTTAATAAATTTAAAAATTGGATGTGTTTCGATGTGCATGCCAAATTTTTGGAACCTTTTCTATAGAGAATATTATAATTAGGAAGTCCCCAAAGAGATTGATTATAGTTTAAAATAAAAAACACAAACAAAAAAATAAATTTACTACTCTTGGTATTTTTTTGGCATTGCAAGAAAATTCAACACACCCAAAATTTATGAATGGTGTAGTCAGCACCATACAGCTACAATCAACACCCACCCTACATGGACACATCTCAAGGTATGATGTATAATGATTCACCACACATGAACTCTCTAGGTAGTCATGTTTATTTTAATGATATTTATTCAATTCCATGTTATGATCCATATGAGAATGCTTCACCATGTTATAATAAAATTTCTTATACATCTATTAATAATTTTCAAAGTCAAAGAATTCATGAAAATTTAGAACTTGATAATTTATGTGAAAAAAATAATTCAATAATTGGGAGAATGTGGTTTTCTATTATCACTGAGAAAAATCAGAGGTTTGAACTTCAAGATGAATGTAATGAAAAGTTTCTTTCCCCAAAAAAATATCTATAAAATCAATTGAAGAACTTAGAAAATTAAATGACTCATCTTTTCATATTATCATCTTAACTACCACTTAATGATCTAATTGAGAATAATTATTTTGTTGAGGAAAGTGTTGTAGAGGTTCCATTTGAACAACATCCATTTCTCGATTCTAATAATGATACTACATTGATTGATCCTCATTCTTATCATATCATTTATGACTCCTCTCCATCAAAATTTTATTCTTCCAATCTAATCACATTTTGAGAATATGAGAGCTTATTCTTCCACTATGTTGAATATAATGGCCCCTCAGAAAATTTGATTTCATGTCCTTATTTTATGAATTCACAACCCATCCATCCCAAAGTGAAAAATAATGCATTAAATGTCTATCAAATTACACCTTTTAAGGATAAAGAGGATATTGAACTCAAACCCTTCTTTATTGTCAAGACGCCATGGATTTCCATATGCAAAATAACATCACTTTAAATTAAATTGAAACACTCCTTCATGAAAATATTTAAGAGTCTAAATTTTTTTCCAATATGGAGACATCTAAAAAATTTCAAGATTTAGAAAATAAATCAGTGATTTTAATGGAGAACGCTAATATATTTCTAAAAATAATGGATGAATGGTATTTCCTAGAGGGTCCTAAGTTCATGGTGAAATATGTTCCAATGGAGAAATGTGATGAGGGAAGAATAGAAGAAACTTTTGAAAAAGATGACATTCTTGACACAGTAGATTTACCTACTCTAACTGAGCCCCCCACCCACCCACCCACCTACTCTATGCATTGAGGTCAAAAACACATTACATGAAATACACATATATGTTAACAATACTCTTGACCTTGGTAAAATCAATAAAATTGTAGAGCATGAATTGATTTAGAAACCAGTGGATATTCCTGTGTTGGTAGTAAGAGGTGAAAATGAATTGGGATATATTAACCCAAATAATACATTCAAGGATATGATGGATATAAGATGACCACTAAAATATTCTAGTAAATACATTTTTCCTATTATACACATTCAAAGAGGTAATATTCTTTCTCTTCCCACTAATTCCCTTTACAAAAACATCAATTATTTAGTGAGTCTTGATTCAGATAAGGTGTATTCATTCCCTTATAATTTGTTCTATTTTAATTTCATTCCACACATCCATTTAATCAATAAGTTTCCATTGAGATATTGCACATCTTACAGAATAATTTCATATTCAATGGAAGGATTTCACTCTTCTACTGAAAATGAACTAGATGCATGGTATACATTCCTATTTGATCCTGGTGGGGTTTCATCAACATCTGGATAAAGATGAAGTAAACTTAATGATAAATGGTAGGTAATCCATAATTATTTTATTTTCCTTTCACTGTATTTAGTTTTATTTCATTTAGTTTTAAATTATTAAAATGCAATTTATTTACCACAATATGTTTTCTTTTGGAACTATAATGGAACTAAGTTCATCATACACACTTTTAATATTCGTATTCTAATTTGATTTTGGTGTTATATATTTGATATGATGTAGGTATCTATTGTCCATATTTATATTTAATAGGTACATCATTTCTAGATCTTTATTAGATACAGGCAGTCTTCCCAAATCTATCTGCACTTACTCAGGGAATTGTTTTATTTTCTATTGTATTTTATGCTTCCAAAAACACCATTTAAAATATCTAAATAAAAAAATTAAAATTTAAAAAAAAAACTAACATTCATTTAATTTGTTGAAACCATGTGAATGTTTTTGTATTTTCTTGTAACAGAGTTTGGGGAATACCAATTGTTCCCTTGGTCAGTTTGAGCACATGATTCATGTTTGAAATGATTTGACCATTGATCTCAGGACTTAGATGATTTTTGATATTATTCCCCGATTCAAAAAATAAAATTGAAAACTTATAAATTTTTTATAGACTTATTTACACTCATTCTCATCTGTGATGTCCAACATTATATTTCCATTTCGTCCCATTTTTACATCATATTTTTTTTCTATTTTTCTTGAGGGAATCTCATCCATGATATTTATTATATAACTTTTAATGTTTTCCATCAAAGAAATAGGAATTTTAAAGTTTCACTAAAATGACTAAGGCATTTATTTGAGATATTTATCCCCTTTGACCCACTAAGACACCCTTGCATTTTCTCTATCATGTAGCCCTTAGATTTCATGAAGAAGCCTGTTTAGGATGATCACACAACCAATACCCTTCACTACCCATTTATTGACTATTTTCATGATGATTTTCAATATAAATGTGAGGGATAGATTTATTCATAGAGAGGGTTTTTTGAGAGATAGTGAGGAATTTGATGCACATGGATAAAAATTATCTTGTCATGATTATATGTGTTCTACTTCATAGTACCCACGTGTATTATATGTATTATGGTATGGGAATATATGTTTTTTTTTGCACCAATAATGAGTACATGTGTAGTCATTATGTGGAACCCCTCACCTTTAGGGATACCTATAAAATTGATGACTTGTTATTTGAGGAGCTATAGATTTTTCCCTATGACCTACTATCACTAAGATTATACTGAGTATGAGCAACTTGTATACCTTTATTTTTAGTTTTTTCTGACATTTATATTTCATGGGGTTAGGTAGATGATACGTACCTATTTTCATTTCCATTATTTTTGAGTGAGTTGCGTCTTGAAAAGGAAAAAAATGAAAATAAAAATAAATAAAGGATAATTTTTTAGAGAGGCATTGGATTATCATATTCTTGGGGAAAATTAATTTTGTAAGTGTTGGGGAAAGAGATTTTGAAGAAGGTATTTAGATTGGCACTTATCATGAATTTATTTCAATATTCAGCCCTAGTTTTTCCACAATTTTTTGAATTTTTTTTATTATATATAACCCACCATCTCGTAGCCTCAGATACATTTGAACCTAAAGTGAATTCCTCAAGATTAATGAATTATTTTATTTTCCACCGGTGAAGATGTGAAATTCATGGAAAGCCTATGGTAAGCATACATGTTTAAGAGAATTGAGCATGAATTTGATAAAATTGTTTGAATAATGAGAGTGATGGATAGATAGGTCACATTGATGCATGAATGTAGTTTTATATTTTGGAAGGAATGCAAGTGGAAGGGAAACTATTTTTGAAAAATGGAATTTTAAATGAAGCATGATATTTTTAAGGTAAAGGGGATTCAAAAATTTTGAATTAGTAATTTTGATGTTTTGATTTGTCTATGGATCTAGTTGTGTATTGTTTCTGATTGTTTTTCTTAGGAGTGAAAAAGTTTAAGTAAGGGGGATTTAATGTACATAGATTTTTCTAGTATTTTTATAATATTCTAACTTAGTTTTAATTAAATATTTTAACTGTTTTTAGTATTTTTAGTTTATTTTCATAGTTTTGTAGTGTTTTTGTTATTTTTTTATTTTTTAGTTAGTTATATATTAATATTATTTATTGATTAATATTATTATTATTTTTTATTAATTTTAAAATTTGTTAACATTTAATATCTAACACTATTATTATTTTTAGTAGTTTAATTAATATTCATTTTAGTTTAGTTTTAAATATTTATTAGTAATTATTTTAATTTTCTATATTAGTATTATATATTATTGTATTTCATTATAAATATTAGTATTATTAATAATAGTGGTATTAATTTTATTGGTTTTATTATTATTTTATTAATTATATAAACATTTAATAGTAGTAGCATTATATTTAGTATAAATGATAATTTTATAATACTTTATATATTATATTATCATATCTTATTATATGTGCATTTATTTATTTTATATTTTTTTGAATAATGTTATTTATTTATATAATTAGTATAATATCTAAATAATTTTCATATTAATATAACTTCCATATTAGTTTAGTGTATATTTATTAATTTTAAATTCAATTATTATTATTATTTTTACCATATATATTATTAATAATTTCATTTTTATTTATATATATATTTGTTTGTAAGGGGATCGCCATCTAAAAAAATTAGGGGGGACCCTAGTCGAATGGCCTCCGCCCTCCTCTACCAGTAGGCATCTCACCTTCCACCTGAGTAGAGTCACACGAGCCAGCCACCGGGGTCACCTCCCTTCTGTCTGCACACCATCACCACTAGCGTGCCACCCTTCTCCCACATCCACACCAGGAATACACTACCCAATCGAGCAGCATCAGGCCGATCAACCATCGTGGGAGCCTCTCCACCTCTGTTGGTGTCATCTCCCTCCTGCATAGCCAAACCGGCTCCCTCTTCTTCACTAAAGCAACACCACTTGAGGATTCTGGCCACCCCTCCAGAATTCACCCTTGTTAGTGTCCTCCTTTTTGCCTTCTACACCTGACACAGCATGCCACACCAGTGAGGGCGACCTTCTCCTCTTGTTCTCCTGATAACACACCACACCTAAGGTCGTTGTCCATCCACCAGTGTTTATTGGTGGTTCATTATTTGTAGTTTATGTGCCACATTGATGCACACAATGTATTCACTTTAATTATGGAGATCTATGTTGCATGGGGAGATACAAGATGGATCCGATCATTTATTGTGTTCACATGTGCAATGGTTCCATTTGGTATTGCGGTGAACAGTAGAGTAATGGTTATTAATGGATGAACATCTGTGGCATCTTGTTGTGATATTCATGTTGACACAAACTTAGTGATATCATATTTTTACTACATTTCATGTCATGTTGTCATCATGGTGGGATAATATTCTTGGTGTTGGGTTGTGATGAATGTGACGATAATTACATATCTTTAATTTATTTCCTTGTTTGATTTCATTTTAAATTGTTTTTTTAATTGGAATATTATTTATTAAATTATATTTTCGTTTGAATTAGTTCTCCTTTAGAGTATGCACACATGATTTTGTTCTCGTTCATGTGATACCTAATAAGTAATCACGGGCAGGATATCATCAAAGAGTTTATTGGTCAGTAAGTTGATTGTGAACGTGAGAGAATCATAAATCATAAACGATCGAATTCTAAATAAATAAATATATTAATTAAAAAATTAATATTTTTTATGTATACTCCTTCAAACATGAATTATTGATACCAAATAAGCGATCTCATGTAAGAAAACATAGAATAGATAGATACTTCAAATTTGTGAGAAATGGATTGTTGCATTTTACCAAGTGACTCGATGCTTGAATGATCCGAAAATCATTCATCAAACAGAGAATGAAATGATAGATGTTTTTTGTGAAAATTATAATGTTGTCTAATATCAAATAATGATAACTGATATTATTTTGATTAAATTTAGAATCAGTGATAATTGAATGAATAAATATTCAGATGTGGGAATTAAATAATTGGTATTGCATGCACCCAAACATACATCACAACTCTGCTACTTCCATATCTGCTTTCTTTCTCCATAGATTATTTTAGTTCACTTAGATACTTTTAGTTAATTTAATTAATCATTCTTAAATATTTGTTCAATTTATAATTTTTAGTTGTTAATTATTTTTAAAAATCATCTTCTTGAACATTCCTCTAAGAGGATATTCCTAGTGTTTACACACATTCCTTCTGTGGTTCGTCCCTACTCTCCACTTCTACAATAGTTAGTAGGTTAATAAATTTTTAAATTGGATGCACTGATATGTTCATACCAAATTTATGGCATCATTTCTGGGGAGAATAGTAGCATTAGGAATTTCCCCAATAGATTGATTCAGGTTTAAAATAAATAAAAAACACAAAACAAAACAAACCAAAAAAATCAATTTACTACTCTTGGTATTTTTTTTTGCATTGAGGGAAATTTCAAGACACCCGAAATTTATTAATTTCAAGGTAAGAATCATACAATGACAATAAACACCCACCATACATGGCCAAAACTCAAGGTATGATGTATAATGACTCACCACACAAGATATATCCAGGTAATCCTATTTATTTTAATAATCTTTATTCAAGTCCGTATTATGATCCATATGAGAATTCTTCACCATGTTATAATAAAATCCTTATACATCTATTAATCAATTTACAAGTCAAAGAATTCCCAAAAATTTAGAGCTTGATAATTCATGTGAAAAAAATGATTCAATAATTGGGTGCATATTGTAATCTATTATCACTTAGGAAAATCAAAGGTTTGAACTTCAAGATGAACATAATGAAAATTTTATTTCCTCAAAAAAAGATCTAGAAAATAAATAAGAATTTATAAAATCAAATGACTCATCTTTTGGAACTAGTCTTCACACTACCAATTGATGATCTAATTTGGAATAATTCTTTGGAGTAAAGTGTAATAAATGTTCCATTTGAACAAGATTCATTTCTCATTTCTGATAATGAGACTAATTTTATTGATCATCTTTCATATCATATCATCGATGACTAATTTCCATAACAATTTAATTCTTCTAATATAATCACATTTCAAGAATATGAGAGTTTAGTTTTACACTCTATTGAATATAATGGTCCCTCGGAAAATGAGATTTCATATCCTTATTTTGGGAGTTCACAACCTATCCATCCCAAAGTGACAAAGGATGCATTCAATGTCTATAAAATCACACCATTTTAGGATGAATAGGATATTAAACTGAGACCCTTTTTTATAGTGATAGAGTCAGAATTGAACCAAGACACCTTGGATTTCTACATGTAATAGAACATCACTTCAAATGAAATTGAATCACTGCTTCCTGAAAATATTTTTGAGACTAAGACTTTTTCCAATATAAAGACATCTAGAACATTTTATGGGTTATAAAATTAGTCAGTGATTGTGGAGGAGAACACTCATAATTTTATAGAAACAATGGATGAATGGGATTTCCAAAAGGATCCCAAGTTCAGGGTGAAACATGTGCCAATGGATAAATATGATGAGGGAACCATTGAAGAAACTTTTGAAAAAGATGTCATTTCTGACACAATGGAGTCACCAAATTCAACTGATCTCACCCCACCTTCTCCGTGAATTGAGGTTAAAAATAATTCACTTGAAATACACATAGATGGTAACAATACTCTTGACCTTGGTATAATAAATAAAACTATGGAGCACGGATTGATTTGGAAACTAGTGGATTTTCATGTGCTAATAGTTAGTGGTAAAAATGAATTAGGATACCTAAACCCAAATACTAAATTCAAGGATATGATTGAGAAAATCTGACTACTAAAAGATTATGATAAAGGCATTTTTTATCTTATTCACATTCAAATAGGTGATCTTCTTTCTCTTCCCACTGACACTCTTTGCACAAACTTTAAGTATTTGATGTGTCTTGCTTAATATGAGGTATATTAATTCCCCTATAAGATTTTCTATTTTCATTTCATTCCACATAGCCATTTTTCCAATGAGTTTCCATTGAGATATTGTATAACTTAAAAGATAATTTCATTTTCAATAAATGGATTCCACACTTCTACTGAAAATGAAGCAGATACATGGTATACATTCCCATTTGATCTTGGTGGTGTTTCATTAATGTATGGCTGAAACTATGTTAAATTACCTCTCAATGGGGGGAAACCCATCATTGGTTTGTTTTCTTTTCACTACATTTAGTTTTTAAGTAATAAAATGGCATGTATTTATTGTAATATGTTTTCTTATAGCACTTCAGTGGATATGAGTTCATCATACACACTTTTACCATCCACCTGTTAATTTGATTTTGGTGTTATCTCTTTGATATGATGTGGGTATGTGTTGTTCAAGTGTAGATTTTACAGGTTTGTCATTTCTATAGATTTATCACATGTAGGAAGCCTATCCACATCTATCTTCACTTACTCAGGCAATTGTTTTATTTTTTGTCATATTTTATTCTTCCAAAACAACATGTAAAATAACTAAAAAATTAAAATTGAAAAAAAATTAACATTCTTGTCATTATTGAACCCACATGAAAGCTATTGTATTTTTATCATAATATAGTCAAGGGAATACTAATTTTGTCCTTAGTCAGTTCAATCAAATTATTTCAGTTTGATATTCTTTGATCCATGATCTTATGACTTAGATGATTTCATATATTATTCCATGCTTCAAAAATCGTTTTCAAAAACTTGTATATTTTTTAGGCACTTATTTTCACCCATTCTCATATGTGTTGTCTAACATTATATTTCCATACATGTGAGGATTTTGGCCCATTTTTACATAATATCATGTTTTTATTTTTCTTGAGTGAATCTCATCCATGTTATGTCTTCTAGAACTTGTCGTGTTTTTCTATCAAAGTGATAGGAATTTTGAAAGTTGCACTAAAATGACAGAGGCATTTATTTGAGATATTTATCCCCTATGACCCACTAAACCACCCTTTAATTTTTTACATAGTGTATCCCTTAGAATCTATGAGGAATCCTTTTTAGCATGATCCCACAGTCGATATGCTACCCAACCAATTTCTTGACTATTTTCATGATGATTTTAAATCTAAATGTGGGGTGATATTTATTCATGGAGAGGGTTGTTTGAGGGATAGTTAGGCATTTGATGCACATTTATTGACATTATCCTATCATGATTATATGTATTCTATTTCACAGTAACAACATGCATTACAAGTATTTTTATATGGGAATACATATTCTTTTTAGTTATGACAAATAATACTTTTGTGGTCATTACACAGTAACTCTCACCTTTATGGATACTTATAAAAGTGATGACTCGGTATTCTAGGATCTAGAGAGTTTTCTATATGAACTACTCTAAATGGTATTCTAATAAATATAAGCTATTTATTAACCTTTCTTTAGGATTTTTTATGACATTTATATTTCATGGGTTTTGGGGGATGATACTCACTTGTTTTAATTTCCATTATGTTTGAGTGAGTTGTGTCCTAAAAAAAGAAAAAACATAGAAAATAAAAAAAGATAATTTTTTTAGAGAGTCATTGGATTATTATATTCTTGGGGATAAGAAATTTTTTAAGTGTGGGGGAGATATATTTTGAGTAATACATTTGGATTGATGCTTATCATGTATTTATTTCAAGATTTAGCCCACATTTTTTCCATATATTATTGAATTTTTATTATTATATATGACCCATCGTCCCATAGCCTCAAAGACATTTGAACCTAATGTGAAATACTAGAGATTGGTGAATTCATTTGATTTCCACCAGTGAACATATAAAATTCATGGATATCCTACTGTAATCATACATGTGTATGAGGTCATGTCCCTTTAGGAAACTGCTGATCATTCTGACTATGGATATGAAAATGATCTTTCATTTTATGACTCTTAAGCTGGTTTTCTAGATGAGGTCATGTCTATTTGTTTGAGAACATCCATTATCTTTTTATATTTTTCTTCTATCTTTTAATAAAAGTTTGAGATCATTGCTTCTGGATAGACCTTCTTCATTTAATTAAATATTTTAACCATTTTTAGTATTTTTAGTTTATTTTCATAGTTTTGTAGTGTTTTTGTTATTTTTTTAGTTAATTATATATTAATATAACTTTATTATTATTATTATTATTATTTATCAATTTTATGCTTTATTAAAATTTAATATCTAACACTATTTTTATTTTTAGAAGTTTAATTAATATTAATTTTATTATAGTTTTTAATAATTAATTGGAGTTTATTTTTAATTTTCTATATTAGTATTATATATTATTTTATTTCATTATAAATATCAGTGGTATTAATAATAGTGGTATTGATTTTATTAGTTTTATTATTATTTTATTAATTGTAATAATATTTAATATTAGTATTAATGTACTCGGAAAGCCCAGGGTCCAGACATGCTGACCCTATAAATTAATAAATAAAATTAAAAGTACATGAGACGCATTACAATGGATTTTTAAAAAGAAGAGATTGCACCACTCATCTCATGTCATCCTCCACCAACTATGCACAGTGGTCAGGTATCTTGAAGGACTACATGGTACTCATATCTATGATAGCTCTCTTTGACAAAGCATCAGCAACCTATTTAGCCTACCTCTAAACATAGGTCACCATAAGATTTAGACACATTTTCTGGTTGAGAAATCCAATCCAATGAGGTAGAACCCTTCATGGTAAATTCCTATACCACGATTTGAGGGTATTGACGACAAGCTCAGAATTATATTCAACCCATATAAAATTCCAATTCTGGTAGACAGTGGGCTTCATTGCAAAACTAATGGCCCATAATTCAGCTTCGTAGGTAGCCCCTTTCCCGAAAAAGTGATGAAAATATCCTTTGAAAACCCCAATATATGTGTGAAAAATACCACCACATCCTAATAATCTTAGTTCTCTGAGTGCACCCCCATCCACATTGATTTTAACACATTCCCGGTCATGAGGTATCCAGTGGATGCTTTTAACCATAAGTGGTTTGCGCAGCCTACCTGATACTCTGAGTAGATGAAGGGACGTGAGATCATCCACTCGATTATCCATAGAACCAACCTAGATCACTACAGCAGCATGGACATCCCAGTGAACCTTCAAGGCCACTGCATGCAGGGAAACCTATTTTTCATCTTCCATACCTATGTTTCTGACAATCCATATCATGTGAAAAATAGCTGCAATAGCTGCTGATAAAATATTATGCAATTGTGCACTCTGATCACTTCTTGTAATGAAAATAATCATCTCTTAAATTTACCTATATATATTCAAAACAAAGTAAAAATCAAGCCAAAATAACACCAAAGTTGTTGTGCAAAGTTTATGTGGAGGAAAACATGTTTTACAGTCTTATAAGCCCTTGAGCAAAGGTGAAATGGTGATACAATAACTTGACCGGTATTCCTTAAATTATCATGATTAGGTAGAAGATTCTTCTAAATTTTCTATAGTTGCAAGAACCTTGAAGGGGGAATAAAGGACACCTTAAAGTTGAGGAACCATGTAGGTGTCCGAGTGTGGCCATCAAATTGAAAATTATTAAAATCCCTCATGTTGTACTACCCATGTCTACTTGGATTCCATATCAGGGTATCACAGTCCATGAAAGGATAAATTTGAATTTCATGATGATACTGAAGTGTGATAATGTCTGTCATAGTTTTATGTTGATTCGGAAATTTTGTTATCGTCACTTAAGACAAGTTGGGAGGGAAATTTCTATTGCAAATAGGGGAGTCCAACCATGGATATTTACATCAGTTAAGATTAGATTGACTAGTAACTAACAATTTGGAATTCTGCATAATGTTCGTGAAGGAGTACCTGAGATCAGGCCAAACAGAGGAGGAAAGATAATGATGATGCCCATTAAGAAGCATCATCCTGAACCGATAAGATAAAAAATCCAAATAAGATTCATCGGAAGTGACAAGGTTCCAAGTGAATTTATTAATAAGTCCACAATTGAAAGACCTTAGGTCCTTAACACAAAGGCCACCATTCTCAATGGGTTTGATGCAGTCCTTCTAGGAAACTGTGATCAACTTTCTTTCACTCACCTATCCATATAAAATTTCTCATCATTTTCTATATATCACTAAGAAGACCTCTTGGCCATCTATAAAGCAATTTCTCACCTTTTGGGACCATGACCTGAGCTATGATCGAGTATCAGCAAAGGATTACTCTCTCCTCAATAGCCTCCTGATTCATGGAAACATGGGAAACCCTACATTTTTTATCACACATCCAGGGGTCGGTGAGCCAAAATCAAAGACTACTCCAAAGGCAGCCTTCACCACTTCTGTGAAATTTTTCTTTGGATCACTAGTGCCATCTGAAGGGGGATCAGACGCCTTTGCCTTCTTAACAGCTCATGCAAAAATCTCATTATGCCCAAGATGTTCATAAAAGATCATTACCTGATCATCCTCCATTGCAATTTCAATCGGACTCAACTTTGTGCAATCGCGCTTCCCATTAGGGTTACTGCAAAGCTCCCCTTTCTCTGTCATCACCTTACCACTGTATTATATTAATATATCTAATTATATGTGCATTTATTTATTTTATATTTTTCTTAATAATGTTATTTATTTCTATTATTAGTGTAATATATAAATAATTATCATATTAGTAGAGCTTCCATATTATTTTAATGTATATTTATTAATTTTTAATTCTATTATTATTATTATTAATACTAACTTATATATTATTAATAATTTCATTTTTATTTGTATATATTTTTTTTAGGGGGTCTCCATCTAAAACAATTGGGGGGAAATCTAAACGGGTTTTTTTTAATGGGTTTTTGAAAAAAATAATTTTCAAAATGGGATAGGGTTTCAACTATTTTTAAAAATGGGATAGGAGATGTGTGAACCCCATTCACGCATCTCCCCTCACCAGAAAGCATGAACGGGGTTCACACATCCTTTGTAAACTTTATGAAGGATGTGTAAACCTCGTTCATGCATCCTACAAAATGTTTTAATTTTTTTTTATTTTTAAATTTTTTTTTTTTTTTTTTTTGTTTATATATATATATATATAACAAAAAAAATCACTAGAATTCATCTGTTATTTAATATCCAGCAGTATTGTCATTACAGCAGTCTAGATTCTGACAGAAACCATCACCAAGAGCTCTCTTTTATAAGGGGGCTTGCCCTGGAAATCATTCTGTATTTCCGATGTGGGATTCAGGTTCTCCCTTTCCTGTGCAGAACATTCTTTATTTCTGATGTGCGATTCTCTTTCAAGTACACGACTTTGAAAAATTAAAAAATACAAATTATAAGGCCAATATAAATGAAACTTAAAACATGGATTAAACATATAAAAAATAGTTGAAAATAAAAATAATTTCATAAAAAATGTTGATGAATAAAAATTTACAAACTTTCAAGACCACCAACTTGAAACTTAAAAATGTTTCAAGTACGTGTCTTTGAAAGACTATAAAATAAAAAACTATAAGACCAATATGAATGAAACTTAAAACCTGGATTAAACATATAAGAAATAGTTGAAAATAAAAATAATTTCATTAAAAATGTTGATGAAAAATAATTTATAAGCTTTCAAAACCACCAATTTGAAACTTAAAAACATTTCAAGTACGTGGATTTGAAAGCCTATAAAATAAAAACTATAAGACCAATATAAATGAAAATTAAAACATGGATTAAACATATAAGAAATAGTTAATAATTAATTAGTTAATTGGTAATATAATTATTAATTATATATTAATTAATTAGTAATATAATTATTAATTGTATAATTATGAATTAGTAATATAATTATTAATTATATAATAATTAATTATTTAATATGTAATATAATTATTAATTATATAATAATTAATTAGTTAATTAGTAATATAATTATTAATTATATAATAATTAATTATTTAATTAGTAATATAATTATTAATTATATAATAATTCATTAGTTAATTAGTAAATTAGTAATATAATAAATAATTATAATTATTCATTACAATTAATAGTTATTAATTATTAATAATTAATTAGTTAATTTGAAATATAATTAATAATTATATAATAATTAATTATTTAATTCGTAATATAATTTTTAATTATTAATATAATTATTAATTATATAATTAATAATTATATTACTAATTAACTAATTGATTATTATATAGATAATAATTAATAATTATAATTAATAATTATTTTACTAATTAACTAATTAATTATTATATAATTAATTTTTAATAATTAATAATTATATTGGTAATTAACTAATTATAATTAATAATTAATAATTATAATTAATAATTATAATTAATAATTAATAATTATAATTAATAATTATAATTAATAATTATGTTACTAATTATAATTAATAATTATATTACTAATAATAATTAATAATTATATTACTAATTAACTAATTATTTATTATATAATTAATAATTATATTACTAATTAGTTAATTAATTATTATATAATTAATAATTAATAATTAATAATTAATAATTAATAATTATAATGAATAATTATATTACTAATTAAATAATTAATTATTATATAATTAATAATTACTAATTATAATTATTAATTGTATTACTAATTATAATTAATAACTATATTACTAATTAACTAATTAATTAGTATATAATTAATAATTACTAATTATAATTAGAAATTATATTATTAATCAATTATTATATAATTAATATTTATATTAATAATTAACTAATTAATTATTATATAATTTTATTACTAATTAACTAATTAATATTTGTATATTAGTAATTAATAATTATAATTACTAATTATATTACTAATTAACTAATTAATTATTATATAATTACTAATTACTAATTATAATTAATAATCATATTACTAATTATAATTAATAATGATATTATTACTTAACTAATTAATTATTATATAATTAATAATTATATTACTAATTAACTAATTAATTATTATATAACTAATAATTAATAATTATAATGAATAATTATAATTATTAATTATATTACTAATTAATTATTTATTTCATAATTAATAATCATATTAAAAATTAACTAGTTAATTATTATATAATAAATAATAAATATTTATAATTAATAAATATATTACTAATTAACTGATTAATTATTTTATAATTAATAATTAGAAATTAATAAATAATGATTAATGATTAATAATTATAATGAATAATTATAATTAATAATTATATTACCAATTAACTAATTAATTATCAATTAATAATTATATTACTAATTAACTAATTAATTGGTATATAATTATATTACTAATTAACTAATTAATTATTTTATATTAAATAATTAATAATTAATAATTAATAATTAATAATAATATTAATTATTAACTAATTAATAATTATATTACTAATTAAATAATTAATTAGTAACTATTTCTTATATATTTAATCTATGTTTTAATTTTTATTTATATTGGTCTTATAGTCTTTATTTTATAGGCTTTCAAAGCCACGTACTTGAAACGTTTTTAAGTTTCAAATTGGTGGTTTTGAAAGCTTATAAATTATTTTTCATCGACATTTTTTACGAAATTATTTTTATTTTCAACAATTTATTATGTGTTTAATCCATGTTTTAAGTTTCATTCATATTGGTCTTCTAGTTTGTATTTTATATTCTTTCAAAGACACATACTTTGAACATTTTTAAGTTTCAAGTTGGTAGTTTTTAAAGCTTGTAATTTTTTGTTCATCGACATTTTTTAGAAAATTCTTTTTATTTTCAACTATTTCTTATATGTTTAATCCATGTTTTAAGTTTTCTTTATATTGGTTTTATAGTTTGTATTTTATAATCTTTCAAAGTCGTGTACTTGAAACAGGATCTCACATCGGAAATGCAAAATGTTCTGCGCAGGAAAGGGAGAAGCTGAATCCCACATCAGAAATGCAGAATGATTTCTATGGAAAAATCTCTTATAAAAGAGAGCCATGAGTAATGGTTTCTGTCAGAATCCAGACTACTGTAATGGCAATTCTAATGGATATTAAATAGCAGATAAATTATGCTGAAATTTTTTATTATATATATATATATATATAAACAAAACAAAACATTGTGAAGAATGCGTGAACCCCGTTCACGCATCTTCCTGGGATCAGGGATGCATGAACGGGGTTCACGCATCTTGGGACCCATTTTTTAAAATATTAAGAACCCAATCCCGTTTTGATAAAAAAATTAAAAACCCATATATATATATATATAACTTGCATAACGGCCTCCACCCACCTCTACCAGTAGGCGTCACACCCTCCTCCTGGGTGGAGCCCCATGAGCCGGCCTTTAGGGTCACCCACCCTATTGTCTTCACACCAACACAGTAGGCACGCCACCCTTCTCCCACATCCACACCAAGCACACGCCACCAATTTGAGTAGGACCAGACTGATCGGCCATCTGGGAAGCCTCTCCACCTCTGTAGGTGTGACCACCAAGTCGCATCCCTCCTACACAGCCTGATTGACGCTCTCCTCTCCACTGAAGCAACACCACACAAGGATGTCAGTCGCCCCTCCACTATTCATCCTTGATAGCATCATCCCTCTTTTCTCTTGAGCACGACACAAAAATTCACACCAGCGAGGCCAACCTCCTCCTCTTGTTCACCAGAGAACACACCATGCCTGAGGCTACTGTCCATCCACCAGTGTTTGTTGGTGGTTCATTATTTGCAGGTTTCATGCGATGTTGATGCGTGTAGTGGGTTCACTTTGATTCTAGAAATCGATGCTACATGGTGAGATTCAACACATATTCAATCATTTTTTTATTTTCATGTGTGTAATGGTATTGTTTGGTATTATGGTGATCAACAGAGCAATGGTTATTATTGGGTGATCATCTGCAGTTGCTTGTGGTGATATTCGCATCAACACGAACACAGTGATATCCTCTTTTTACTATTTTATGGGTCGTGTTGTCGTCATGGTAGGATAATATTCTTGGTGTCGAGTTGTGATGAACCTGATGATAATTTCATGTATTTAATTTATTTCTATGTTTTATTTCCTTTTAAATTAATATTTTTGATTGGATTTTTATTTATTAAATTACATCTTCATTTGAATTAATTGACATTTGGAGTTTTCACGCATTATTTGGTACTCATTTATGTGATACATAATAAGTAATAATAGGTGGGAGATCATTGTATAATTTATTTTTCTGGAATTTGAACGTGTGAGTGAGAGAATCATAAATCGCACTTGATCGAATTCTGAATAAATAAATATATTACTTTAAAAATTAATATTTTGTGTGTATTCTACTTCAAAATTGCATTAGTGATGCCAAATAAGTGATCTCATGTGATTGAACTCGGCTCAGATAAATACTTCAACTTTGTGAGAAATGGGTCATTGAATTTCACCAAATGATTTGATGCTTAAATGATGTGAAAATCATTCATTAAATCAGAGAAAAAAATAAAGGATGATTTGTGTGAAAATTAGAATATTTTCTAACATTATAGAATGATTTCTGATAGTATTTTGATTAAATTTGGAATTAGTGATAATTGAATGAATAAATATTCATATGTGAGAATTAAATAATTGGTATTGCGTGCACCAAAATGGACATCACAACTCTGAAACTTCCATCTCCATTTTCTTTCTACATAGATTAATTTAGTTTGATTATATACTTTTAGTTAATTTAATAAATTGTTCTTAAATAGTTATTCGGTTTATAAGTTTTAGTTGTTAATCGCATTTAAAACTCGACTGCCAGAACATTACTTCAAGAGGATATTCCCAGTGTCTATGCACATTCTCTCTATGGTTCGACACTGCTATATGCTTCTATAGTAGTTAGTAGGTTAATAAATTTTCAAATTTTACACACTATTGTGTGTGTTTCATTGGCTATAGCGTAAGTGGTAGTGTTAGAGGTGGGTGACCTAGACCCAACTTGTGTGTGTACTTTCATTATCATTACATGTATACAATTTGATATATACATGTGTTTATCTGAATATAATAGTGCTGATACTTTTTTCCCCACTATATTTATGGTAATATCCTTAGATTACATGTCATATCAAAGGGTTATGATAGTTCCCAGGCTATAATGAGACCATAGAGATATTATGACATTAATATTAAAGTTATGTCATATGGTCAAGATGCATCATACTAATAGGACACAGATGATGTGCATCAAGTGTTGGGGGCTCATAAGCATTGAGACTTCACCTCATGAAGTTCGCACTTGGTGATCTCTATTAGTTGAGATCATGAAGGCAGACCTGCCAATATGAACACCACATGTTTTGAGTGCCATTGGTTGTTTATATCTATGGACATGTGTATTGGTCTTCTGAATTCAGATCATTATCAATGTGTGTCATTTCATCGTGTACTTTGATTTAATTCAAAAACCTGGACAATGAAGTCTGTTGTGGAAACACTAGGATCAACAAAGCAAAAAAATGATTCATAGAAGAGTAAAAGGGAAAAATAAAAGAAGAATAATAAGATCTTGGACACAGAGATTTATGTGGTTAGGGAAATGATCCATATGTACATGGAGAGTCATAAATTTCATTATAGTCGAGAGCACAAAATTACAGGGAGTTTCAGGGTTCTAAAAAACACACAAAACCCTAGCTCGAAATGGGCTAAAAAGTAGAATGAATCATTATTCCACCAACCACACAAAAATTCTATTGTGCAATAGTAAAATGTGTATGGAAGTCAGCATCGCTACAGTGTTATGGCCACCCAAGTCTAAGCTACTATAGTGGCCGATAGCTCGAGGTTTGTGGAGCTACATTTTCCTGTCAGTGTTGTCAGTCAGTCCTACTATAGTAGTCTTTCCAAAGTCTACACTGCTACAGTGCCCTGTTGGTGTCGTCCGGTCAACTCTACTAAAGTTAGTCAGAGCTACTATAGTGTACCAAAATTTAGGTTGGGGCCTTCATCCCCTAGAGAAAGGGCACATTTCCCCATGAAACCCCCAACAAGCTCACCATGGAGCTCAACCTGCGAAGTTGCAGCCTGCTCCGCAGTATGGGTCGCAAGTATTCAGCACAAAAAACATCCAAAGAGGATCAGGCTACACCAATCAAACAAAATTCATGGCAAGGTAGATTGTGTTGAATGCATTATTAGTGATATGACATTGACTGAATGATCAAGATATGGTTTTTCACTTCTGAGTTGAGGAAATTATATCTAAGGCTGAGTTGATTAGGATGGTAGTACCTGTTGGGGGAGAATCCCAATCTCGGGATGAAAATCACTTGGAAATAAATTGTGAGAAACTCAATTAAATATGGAAGTAATATTAAGAAGAATAAATAAATCAACAGGTAGGATTTTTAATATGGAAAAACCCTCTAATGCATATGATTTAAAAACCATGGGGCAATTCTTAGAAATATCAACTATGAATTAGAGAGTAAAAAATCCAAGTAATTCCCAAACTTGAATTATAAATCAGAGAGAATAGAAAAACCTGTGTGAAAATCACACCCCAATATGCCTCCACCTTCTCTCTAAAAAACATCTCACCAATTCCATGCTCGAGAGATCCATCTATGAAAAAAATTCTCAATTATGTCGACGGAACTCCACTACCTCGGTGATCAAATCCGAACATGCATTGGACTTGCACCATCTTGTGACACCTGAAGGATTTATCTTTCTCATGATCTCACCATCATGATGTACTGCTGATCATAAACCAGGATAGACCGCTTGATTTCAAGAATCAAGAAGACTCTTAATACATCACTCTGATCATTGATCACATTGTTGCTCCTTCACACATGCTTGATGTTGACGTGCTTCACATGATACTACAAACACGATATCCAATCCCATAATAGATCCACCATTGATGTTTCATTATCCATCACTGACGATCCACATGGGCTACCACAAATGCATCTGCCTCTTTCCCCTTGATCTCGGTGGACTATATCTTGAGAAGCTCTCTCTATTCTCCACCAGCTGCTTACCCTTTTAAATCCATTGCTATTTCCTTTTTCAAATGTGGATAAGATATAGAATATTATATTCTAAATTTCCACATCACCATGTATCTTCCATGTTAATATTTAAACAATTATCTCATCTAAATATATATAAAATATATATCTCCCATGAGCAACTCATGCAACCTTATCTGTGTGATAGGATAAAAGATATCTCATATTCAAAAACCATATTATCTCAAATTTGGAAACATCCATAGGCTGAATCCTATCAATATCCTCCTTCAGCACATAAATGGAGATACCATCCAATATACTCATTTGGACTAAAAACCTGTTCGTATCGTACCAACCATCATCCTCTGCAGAAAAATGATGACACCCTTTTACAACTCTGACAAAAACCTGACTGCTCCCCCTATAAAAGAAATACAAATGCTAAAGTCTTCACCATATCTAAATATGCATTGTCCTATCAAACAAGACCAAAACTAGTAATATCTAGATCCCTCATAATTTTGATCTCCATATAATCTGGAGCACATGAAAGAAAAATTGATCCCCTACTAAAACTCATAAGCTGTTAGTGAATCACCTTGATCTTCAATTTTAATGTTTTCTTCACCAGCCGTACATTCTAAAGAAAACAATTAGGTGTAAGACCAGAAACACCTCTTTTAACCTACTTTTTTTCAACCCTATTATACCTCATGTTCCATTGATACACTTGAAAACATCCAAAATTCTCACCACAAATTGCAATCCCAAACCATCAACTCTGATACCACTTGTTGGGGGAGAATCCTGATCTCGGGATGAAAATCGCTTGTGAAACAATTTATGAGAAACTTGATGAAATATGGAAGTGATATTAAGAAGAATAAATAAATCATACGTGATATTTTTAACATGAAAAAACCCTTTGATGCGGAGGATTAAAAATAAATGGAGAAATTCCTAGAAATATCCACTATGAGTTAGAGAGTACAAAATTAAATTAATGCCCAAACTTGAATTATAAATAAGAGAAAAACCTATGTGAAAATCACACCCTGATGTGCCTTCACGTTCTCTCTGAAAATCATCTCACTAATTCCATGATCAAAAGATCCATATGTGACGAAATTTCACCCTTCTATCGATGAAACGCCACTACCTCAGAGATCAAATCCAAACATGCATCAGTTTCGCATTGTCTTACAACACCCGAAGGATTTTTCTCTTTCATGATCTCACCATCATGATGTACCTCTGGTCATCAATCGGGACACGTCGCTTTATTACCACAATCAATAAGACTCTCGATACATGACCCTGATCATTAATCATATTAATTCTTCTTTGCACCTTCTCAATGTTGATGTGTTGCACATGATACTACAAACATGATATCCTATCCCATCGTAGATCCACTGTTGATGTTTTTTTCACCATCACCGATGAGCCACATGGGTTATCGTAAATGCGGAGGCCCCTTTCCCCTTGATCTCAGTGGACTACATCTTAAGTAGCTCTCTCTTTTTTCCACCAGCTACTTCCCCTTTTAAAGACTTCACTGTTTACTTTTTCAAATGTGGATAAGATATAGAGTATTATATCTTAAATTTTCACATCATCATGTATCTTCCATGTTCAAATTCAAACACTTATCTCATCTAAATAGATATAAAATATATGTCACCCCATGAGCAACACATGCAGTCTTATCTGTGTGATAGGATAAAAGATATCGCATATTCAAAAACTATCTTATCTCAAATTTGGAAACACCCATGGGATGAATCCTATCATCACCTTTATAAATCCATGGTCATGGTAGTCAAAGGTAAATCCATCCAGATAGATCAAAAAATAATGAAGCGATAACAGATGATAACACAAATGTGCATCTTACTTTATAAGATATCATATGAAAAAAAAATTATAATATACAATGTGTGTTTTTAGGCTGGTCATCGTTGGTATGACAATTTCTTGTCTCTTTAGGGACCTTGATGAGTTGCTAGACTCTGCTCTTGGTATGTGGATACCATTTATTACTATCGAGATAAGGGCCTAGAGGTTATATTCTGATGAATAGGTATATAGGACTTGGTGGGGCCCACTATAGAATCCGAGAGTTTTCTAGGTTTTATCAATCACTGATAAATAAATAAATTCATTATTATTCAAGTAAATAATAATTGGGTTGAATATTTTTATTAAAATTATTTACAGGTGATTAAGTAAATACAAGGATTAATATTATTTGAACGAATATTATTTTAATATTCCATGTTCATTTAATGTTATCGGAAATTATGAATCAATTTAATGGATCAGTTTTATCATGTAATATATTTGATACATATTACAAGTGTGTGATAAAATATAAATAAATAGTTGGGGTCATACCCGAGTGGTAAAGGCTCCACGTAATCCTGCATCAGACCCAGGTTTAAATCTGTGTGGGGGTGAATTTTCACAGGTATTTTAGTAGTACTATAGCAGGCATAGTAGCAGCATAGTAGCAGCATTGTAGCGCAGTAGCAGTGTGGATACTATAGCATGTATTGTATCAAAGTATTGTAGCAGCAGTATTATTCATCCTGGATGAGATTTTGGGCCACTGGGCCTTCGGGCCATCAAGGGTGCGGTGACGCAGGCATGACGTGCAGGTGGTGTCGTAGACATGATGCATGAAGGACCTTTGGCCCATCCAATGGTGGTTCTATAGTCCATGTAAGGGGATTCATTCACATTAGGCCTTCGGGCCAAAAATATATAATGTAATAAAGCAGCTAGTTGTGTGGATAATCACTTGGGAGGCTATGACCTTCCTTTCAAGGTTGTGTGTATGTGGTGTATGTGTGTTTGAATATTATTGTACCCCCAAGCACCTAATATGTATAATATAATAAATATTTATGACGTAGATAGTTTATCATAATAAATGAATCATTACTTATTTAGTGGCCATTAAATATAAGGGGGTCGGGAAACCCTAACTGGGTATTTAGACTTCCACTATATAAGTCAGATAAAAGCTCTCTCCATGTGACTATTCATTAGTTGGAATTAAGATCGTCTCTCTCCTCCCGAATCCTAGAGAGATAATCACTCTAATCGAGTGAACGGTCCAATATCATCATTGCAGATCAAAGGCAGAGAATCCTTATGATTGACATGGCATTGAAGAGATTGTTGGAGCTCCACATTAACACTCAGAATCCGATGAATTGCATACGCGCTGATTCGAGAAGCCTATGTGGAAAATCTAGAGGGGTTCGACATCATATCATTCAAGAAACGGTCATCAGAAACATGTGACACATGTACGTGATTCAAATCGAAAAGAGGTACTCATTATTTTATTTTCTATGCTCTGATTAAACCACATGAGATCCTTGGACCGTACCGAGGCTTGGATTGCCAAAGGCGATGATGTTTTGTCACTCCAATGATGGAAAAAAATTAAATTCCCAACACACCGGCTTACACTACATGCTCTGGTACCATAAATTGGTATCAAAGGGAGCAGGTGGAGTTTCTGAAAATACAACAAAAAAAGTAAAAAAAAAGGGGGAAAGACCCAAGGGGGTCTTCTTATCCACTATTCACATGGGACCCCCTGCGTAGCCCCTTCTCCCTCCCATGCGAGCCTGCAACACCCTGGATCCCTCTCTCGTTACCTACCACTCCTCCCGTGAGCCCGAAGCAGCCGCCCAACAGTATCCCACCGGCGCCTCCTCAGTTGGATGCCCGGCTGCCTGCGCCACTACTCACTGAGGTCAGGCCGACAGCCGGTCACCTCAGGAGTGCCTGCAGGCCACCTCTCCTTCGTCAAACGCCAAACCCTCACAGATCGGGACGGCTTCATGGACACCGTACAGATCAGAACTGCACCCGGCCAGTGTGATGTTGCCTTCCCCATAGGCATCACGACCAGACCCCATCCCAGACACTGGAGGTCGTGCCTGCCGAGGTCAGACCACCAGCCGGCCATCCTGAACCTGAGGTCACCACCCTTTGGTCTTACCACCTCCACCTTCCTCCCATGAGGCTCCTCGAATGACTGCCATGCCGCACTGCTCAAGACCTCAAGCCCCATTTGTGATGCCTCAGCCACGAGGTACCCCTGCCACAGCTACCATGGATTCAGCCAGACCCAATTCTCCATGTAATCAGTTGGGCAGCTTCACTCGACTCGGAATGGGTCCAGCCGGACCTACCTACCTGGCCCACAATACACCTATATGCCTAGCCCCAAACGAGTCTTTGGGGCTACGACCTGGCCCACAATGGGCCTGAGTGAGGTTTTTAAGGGTCCGTTTAAATTAATATAATCAAATTTTAATTTAATTAATTGATTTAATTTTAGAATTAAAATTAATTTTTGGTTTGAAATTAACTATATTTTAATATTCTGAAATATTAATTTATTTTTAGTATAAAATTAAATTAATTAATTAATTTAATTTTTTTGAATTAAAGTTAAATTAATGAAGGGACCGAATAAAAAATATATTTGAATTTATATAATTCATTTAATTTATTTAAATACCCTAAAACTTTAAATTTATGGTATTTTAATTTTTATCATACATTTATTTATTATACCAACAGGTCTTGAGCTGGTGATTGTACATGTGTGTATCTAGGCTCATTTATTTAATTATTTATTACATGTGCGCAATGATTGTATTAAGTAGATAATTAAATTATGGTATTTGCATCGTCTTTTCATTCAACATGTATAAGGTTCGGTATTTCCACTTTATCTTTTGTATATTAAACCCCTAAACCCTCTCGCCTATGTGCGAGTATACATGTACAGTTGACGATGATGTTATAAGATGCGGACCCTGCCAAGACAAGATGTTACTCCAGACGAGAAGCGAATACACTGGATCGGGGGTGAGCTGCGATATGAGTCAGGACTTAAATCAGGTATAAAACCCCCTAGGGTCATGATTGATCTGTTATTTAATAAAAATGGATCAATCAAAATTAAATGTTGAAGATTGGTCGGGTAATAATTTTTTTATGTATTATTTGTTATTTTTTCTGTGTTCATGTTTACTATGAGATCACATAAAATAATAAAAAAGAAAAATGCATAAGGATGCAATGTATATTTTTTCATTAATTCATGTTCAGTTGTGAGTGAGAAAAAATAGTTTGAACATATTTAATATAAATGGATTACATTCATCAAGAAATAATAAATTTTCTCAAATTTATATCAAGTCGTAAATCCCTTTTTTTCTCAATTTTGAACAAAACCAAGTGTTTGGGGTACTCGTCAACCAAAGTTGAGGGTACCTCCTACTACTAGGGAGTTCTTTGGGGTATTCATCAATCGAGTGCTAGCTTTTTATCACTTTAGAGGCAAAGCATTTAGATAATCAATGTTTTGATTCTGATAAGCTTAGACTTTACTCAATAGTTCAAGGAACCGCAAGTAAATGTAGTTGGTCATTCTAATGCCTACCTAGAAACTTTCCAAGTAATGGCATAGATAAATCTTATAGACTATGTATGATGGGAGGATTTAAGGATCCTTACCACTAGAATACTCAAGCTACAGAGTATTCCAAATATAATAATGAGGTATATTATGGTTTGATAAAATAGTGAGAAACATTTAAAGATTTTATAATTAATTAATCAAAATGTATAAAAGGTAAAAAAGATAAAGTATTGACCGCTAAATTTATTTGTTGTAGATAAGAAATGGAAATCACCAACACCACTGGAACATCATCACTATGACCATATTGGATAATGAAAATATCATGATCGGCCATTACTTCTAGGAGCGGTACAGGCGCTTACGCATATTATTATTCCAAGAAAGGAAGCTTTATGTGTTGAAGTCCTCACTTCCTATTGAGATGCCTCGGGGAGTAAGCAGTATGGATAAGAAAGATTGAAAAATCATGTAGATGATGCACTAGATGTACAGTGCATCATGTTGTCATCTATATCTAGTCAATTCTAGAAAATGCATGAGGAAGAAGTTGCCTACAAGATGCGAACTCATCTCCAAGAATTATATCAGGAGAGAGAAAGGCAAGAAAGGTATGAGATATCTAATGCATTGTATAGGTATAGGATATAAAAAGGTAATCGTGAAGGACCTTGTGTACTCAAGATGGCTAGGTACAATGAGATACTTGAATCTCTTAGGTTCAAGATGAACCAAGAACTAGTGAAAGATCTCATTTTTTCCTCTTTACCATTAAGTTTCTCAACTTTCATTATTAAATAAAACATGAATAACATGACAAAGTCACTCCTGGGTTTTTTGGATTTAGTTCGCCAATCTAATAAGGATATGAAGAATACTAATTCTTCAGTGCTTATGGTGAACAAGAGGAGGAAGGGAAAGGCTAAGGGGTCTAAGGCCAAGTCCAGTCCAAAGACACTGGTGCACTGTCCTTCCAAAAAGACAAGGAGACGTAGGCAGGGAAATGAGTATGAGGATGTATAATTTCTATGTGGAAAGGTAACAAGAAGAATAATTTTAGAGCTAAGAATCTAGGAGACTCTTCTACTTCAGGTATTTTTTTATTGAATGAAATATTTAATTATCTACAAGTTGGGTATTGGATATGGAATGTGGTTCACACATTTGTATTTATATACAGGAACCAAGTAGATTCAAGAAGATTGAAAAATGTGAGGTGGGTATCTGGGATGTAAATGGTGTGAGTCTTGCAGCCTTGGCTATGTAAGATTATCACCTCACTTTGCCTAGTGGTTTGGTTCTTGTATTAAATACTTGTTATTATGTACCCTTTTTAACAAAAAAACAAAATTTCAGTGTCAATTTTGGACACTTGGATTTTATTTAAAGTTTGGAAATAAATTTTGTCTCTTTTATAAGGATATCATGTGTTATATAATGGAGCATCTTAATAATGGCTTATATATACTTGAACTCGAAACCCTAATAATGATGATCAATGAAAAAATCAGCAAACATGAATTTTATAACACTCGCCTATGGAACTTTAGGATTAGTAATGTAAATGAAAATCGATTGCAAAAATTACATCAAGAAGGGTATCTAGACTAAAATAATTTAAAACCCCTAGATGTATGTCATGCTTGTTTATAAGGAAAAATGGCCAAATCACCCTTTTATGGGAAGGGAGTAAGAGCTAATAAATTACTGGAATTAATTCATACTGAAGTATGTGGTCTATTTTCATTAGAGGAAAGTGGTGGGTTTTCATACTTCATTACTTTTACCAAGGACTATAGTAGGTATGGTTATATCTACTTAATGTGGTGTAAGTCGGATTCCTTTTCAGACTCTTAAGGAATATCAACATGAAGTAGAAAACCATCTTGGTAAGAAGATTAAGGCACTCTTCTCAAACCAAGGTAGAGAGTATCTTAACCGACCTTTCATTGATCACTTGAAAGAGTGTGGGATAGTATCTCAACTCACTCATCCTTATACACCATAGTGTAATGGTGCTAGTGGAAGGAGGAATCGAACCCTACTAGACGTGGTCAGATCAATGATGAGTCAGACAACTCTTTTATTATCATTTTCAGGATATTCCTTATAGACAGTGGCATATACTCTTAACTGAGTACCAATGAAATCTACAGATGATATTCCATATGAGTTGTGGTGTGGAAAGAAACTCGATCTATCACACATGCGTGTATGGGGATGATAAGCTTTTGAAAAGACTATACTAAGTGAAAAATTATCATTCAGAAGCACAAAGTGAATATTTATAGGTTATTCTAAATAAATCAAATGATATTACCTATATAACCCTTTAGATAGAAAAGTAATTGTTCCAAGAAAATCCATATTTCTAGAAAGGGAACACATTTCCATTGGAAATAGTGGGAGAAAGATTTAATTCAATGAAGTTAATGCTCTAGATGCACATGAGTTGGTATAGGAACAATCTCTACAAGAGACATTGGTTGATGAACTAGTTCTCGAGACATAAGTAATGTGTAGTTCAACTCAAGAGGTTACAGAACCAGAGAATTATGGATTTCTTATCACTGAGTCAGGTGACACATTACTCCTTAATGATGATGAACCTGTAACCTATAAGGAAATGTTACAAGGAAAGGATGATGAAAAATGGAAATATTCCCTATATTCTAAGATGATGTCCATGTATTAAAATCAAGTTTGAATTTTGGTAAACTCTCCAAGTGATGTAAAACCTATTGGGTTAAATGGGAATTCAAGAAAAATTTAGACATGGATGGTAAGGTCAATACCTATAAAGAAAGACTGGAAGTAAAGGGTTTCAGATGACGTCGAGGCATAGACTATGACAAAACCTTCTCACCAGTAGAAATGCTGAAATACATTAGAATATTTATTTCAATAGAAGCCTTCCATGATTATGAAATTTGGAAAATAGATGTAAAACTGCTTTTCTGTTTGTCTACATGACTCAGCCTGAAGGTTTTGTTAGGTTAGAGAATGTCAGAAAAGTGTACAAGTTATAGCCCAAATGGCCCAAAGGCCTTATTTTTTTTATTGATTTTTGATAACCCCCCTTTCAAGGGATGAGGGGGAACCCTTAAAAGGACTATAGGCTTAGAGATTACGTGACCCGTAGGTCTTAGGAAATATACAGACTATACTTGGATCTCCTCCTCCCAGCTTCTTCATTGTGATATCAGCTATACACTTTTGCATGGTTGTTCGGATAGGATTCCCATGCAAGCACAGGCTGGTCCTGATGGTAATGACATACCCTCTCTTTCTGACAAATCCTTTTAGCTTTTGCTTTAGTGAATGTGTCTGCTCTGAATCCCCATCTGGAGTCTGCTCCTTATAGAGTTTGTCTGATCATTTAAGCATAATTTTCATGTGGCCCGAAGGCCTTGAGGTGGCTCGAATGCCTTGAGGTGGCCCAAAAGCCTTACTGACCCGAAGGCCTTGGGTGGACCGAAGGCCTTAAATGACCCGAGGCCCAAACTGATGGCCCTAAATCCCAAACAGATGAATAGTTCTGGATGCTACAGTACCAAATAGTTCCTGGTATAGTACTACTACAGTAACCTAGAAATATGTCTCCACCTGATTTTAAACTCATGTCTATTGGATGTACTTGTCGAGTCCTCACCAACTGGGCTGAGGCTCTTGTGAAAAACATGGTTATCAATTAAGTCCCCCTCTTTACCCGTATGGTGGGTCTGCCAAACTAGGGAGATACATGTTCCCCAGCTAAGAAATGGCATTGAATAGCCCTGTTCAAATATGAACAGTGTCCAAGCCTGGCAGGACTCGAGCCTGTGCCAAGTCCCCTAAACAGTGAAATGGCCCAACTGGTGAACCACTCGACTAAATGATTGTTCCCCCGTGAAATAATTAGGTGAAGCAGCCTACATTCTTGGAATCAAGATATATCAAGATAGATCTCAAAGGTTTTTTGGGCTAAGTCAAATTAAATATATTGACAAGGTACTCAAAAGGTACAGTATGGAATAATCCAAGAGAGGGTTGTTGACCATGTCACATGGTATCAATCTCTCTAAGAAAATGTGTCCAAAAACATAGTAAGAGATTGAAAGAATGAGTAGAATCTCTTATGCCTTGGCAGTGGTATCTATCATGTATTTTATCCTTTTTACTATGTTTGATGTTGTCTTTTCTTTTAAGTATGGTGGTCAGATATCAATTTAATCCAACATAGCTGCATTGGGAAGCTGTCAAAACTATCCTGAAGTACTTGAGGCATACAAAGGATATGTTCCCCATGTATGGAGGAGATAAAGAATTAGTACTGACAGGATACACTGATGCCAGTTTCAAGACAGATCATGATGATCTAAAATCACAATCAAGCTACATATTTTTCTTGAATGGTGGTGTGGTGAGCTAGAGAAGCTCGAAGAAACATGTGGTTGATGATTCTACGATGGAATCCAAGTATATAACAGCTTCTGATGCATCAAATGAAGAAGCCTAGATACACATATTTGTCTCAAACATCGGTGTTGTTCCTAGCAATTTTGACCTTATTTCAATTTATTGTAATAATATTACAGCATTGGTGCTTTCCAATGAGCCCAGGTCACACCAAAGGGAAAATCATATACTTCAAAAGTTTCATCTTGCAAGGGATTTTACTCAGAGAGGTGAAGTTGTAGTTAGCATAGTAGCCACATAGAACAACACAGAGGACCCCTGACTAAAACCATATCTCAGCAGAAGCATGATTCTCATGCGAGAGCTAGTGAATTGAGACTTTCTAGCAGTTGGCTGATGTGTATGGATTTATCTAGTACTTTTATAATATTCTAACTTAGTTTTAATTAAATATTTTAACCGTTTTTAGTATTTTTAGCCTATTTTCGTAATTTTGTAGTGTTTTTCTTATTTTTGTATTTTTTAGTTAATTATATATTAATATTAGTTATTTATTATTATTATTATTAGTTTTTATTAATTTTATACTTTATTAACATTTAATATCTAACACTGTTATTATTTTTATTAGTTTAATTAATATTAATTTTATTATAGTTTTTAATATTTATTAGTATTTATTTTAATTTTCTATATTAGTATTATATATTATTGTATTTCATTATAAATATTATTATTATTAATAATATTGGTATTGATTTTATTAGTTTTATTATTATTTTATTAATTATATTAACATTTAATAGTAGTATTATAATATTTAGTATAGGTTATAGTTTTATTATATTTTATGTATTATATTAATATATCTAATTTTTTGTGTATTTATTAGTTTTTTATTTTTTATAATAATGTTATTTATTTCTATAATTAGTATAATATATAAATAATTGTCATATTAGTATAACTTCTATATTAGTTTAATATATATTTATTAATTTTTAATTCTATTATCATTTTATTTTTTATTTTTTAATATTATTACCTTATATATTATTAATAATTTCATTTTTTGTATATATATACATATATTTTGCAGGGGGTCGCCATCTAAAAAAATTGGGGGACCCTAGCTGAATGGCCTTCGCCCTCTACCAGCAGGTGTCATTTCCTCCTCCCGGGTGGAGCCACACGAGCTGGTCATTAGGGTCGCCTCCCTCCTGTCTGCACACCAGCACCACAAGTGTGCTTCCCTTCTCCCACATTGATGCATGAGTGTATTTTTTGTTTTGGAAATAATGAGAATGGAAGGGAAACCATTTTTGAAAATTAGAATTTAAAATGAAGTATGATATTTTGTGGGTAAAAGAGATTGAAATTTTTTTAATTTTTAATTTTGATGTTTTGATTTGTCTATGGATCTAGTTGTGTATTGTTTCTGATTATTTTATCGAGGAGTACCAAATTTAAAGTGTGGAGTATTTGATGTGCATGGATTTCACTAGTATTTTTATAATATTCTAACTTAGTTTTAAATAAATATTTTAACCGTTTTTAGTATTTTTATTTTACTTTCGTAGTTTTGTAGTGTTTTTGTTATTTTTATATTTTTTATTTACTTATATATTAATATTAGTTATTTATTATTATTATTATTATTATTAGTTTTCATTAATTTTATACTTTATTAACATTTAATATATAACACTATTATTATTTTTATTAGTTTAATTAATATTAATTTTAGTTCAGTTTTTAATATTTATTAGTATTTATTTTAATTTTCTATATTAGTATTATATGTTATTTTATTTCATTATAAATATTAGTATTATTAATAATAGTGGTATTAATTTTGTTAGTTTTATTATTATTTTATTAATTATATTAACATTTAATAGTATTATTATTATATTTAGTATATATTATATTTTTATTATACGAGTGGAGCTCTCCAATGGAGATTCCAGGGTGCTTTCTAATGGGGATTCCAATATGATTTAACACAAATCATTCATGTCGATACCACACTATCTCAGATTTGTTCTTCTAGCCAGAGTTTAGGATGTGAAAGGTGCTCATCAATTTGTGGTGGACAACTGTGGATCATCTTCTACGGTGGTGAATAGAGAAATCGATGTGTGTAGATTGGATCTATCTAGTGCATGGAGGGGTGGTGTGATGCTGGCCGGAGTGGACGTCTTGTATTGATCTATATCATATGTTGTGGTTGTAAATGGATATGATGATATGCATAGATCATATTTTCTTGGTGCTCGGAATGTTACGATGCCGACCGGAGTGGGCGGCTCGCGCTGACCTATGGCTGTAATAGAGGTTGTGGTCATTAAGAAAGAAGATGATGCATGTCGATTAGATCTGTACAGTGCTCGTAGTGGTGAAATGCCAATCATATTTGGAATCATGAAACAATATTTAGAGGTAACAGATGTTGTGGTGTTAAATGGTGAGAACATTATGCGTAGACCTCATGTGTTGCCTTCGATTTCTAGTGCTCAATACAGGATTGATGGGGTTTCAGTTACAGGAGGGCATTTGGGTGATGTCCCTGACCAATGGGATGACCCTATTTGGAATCTTCTGGAAGCATTTAAGGATTCCTCTACTGGTAGGATCATCAAGAAAGGATCATCGATCCATGTTGAATCTAATCATGATTCCTTCTCAGAGCGCCTAGTTTTGGGTAAAAACTCACTAATCAGTAGGGTTGTTCTTCCCAAAGTTCAGAAGATATAGTGACTTGATAATCTTGTTCGTACGATATCCTTTATGTGGGGATTTTTTTATTGGAAGTTTATTTCATTAGGGAAAGGTTTTTTCACTACTTGTTTCAATCAGATGAATCCAGAATCTGTGCATGGTCCTTTGGTACGTTACTCTTGAAGCCGGTAATGCTTCATATCCATGAATGGATGATGGATTTTAATGCATCAAGAGTCAATAATTATTTTGTACAGCTATGGATCAGGTTTCATGGACTCAAATGTATTTTATGGTATCCAAAAATCTTGCATGATATTACTACTACCATTGACGTTCTGATTTGTCTAGATAAAGAGTCGGAATAGGTCAAGTATGATCACTTTGTGAGAATGATGGTTGAAATTGATTTGAGTTCCACTCTTATTAGAAATGTGACACTCACTACTCCCAATGATGATATACAAATTAGTGTTGAGTATGAGAATTATCCTGAGTTCAGTCAAAACTGCAAATATGTTGGTCATCTGAATGAAAAATGAAGGAGGAAAGTGTGTGATTTTTTTGGTTTGAAGGGACATACTACAAAGGACTATGGTAGAAATGGTAAATGGAATTCATCTAGTCTGTATGGGAATTCAGTACCTAGGAAGCCTAGGAAATAGTAGGTAGAATATCTAGATAAGCAATCTCAAAATCAAGGGGTTGCAATGTGTAAGAATAAATCAATGAGGGTGAATCGGGAGAATGAAGGGACTTCATAGGCTACTAATACCATGCTTGAATAGAAGAGGTTTCAAATGGATGTTGCAGGCACTGGGATGGATCAGAATCATGTTAACAATGTTATTAGTGAGCCTGTTGCTGGAAATGAGGAATCAAATTATAGATTCAGTGATTTTCCATCAGAATTTTTTCAGCAAGTTAACAGACCAAATTTGAATGGTACGCAAATCACTAGTCAGTATGGGATAGATAAGGTTTTTGTTGTTGTTCCCAGGTTTTCTCCTTCACCAATTGATGATACAGGTTGCATTGCGAAGTTAGTGGATGCAGACTTTTCAGGGCATGTTTATATAGGATGATAGGACTGGGCAATCTGATGTTTAGTAGAGCATGGATTATCTTCAAGAGATTCATAATGTCTTAAGTTCTTTAGGAATTTCTGGTAAATGGGTAAATGTTTTGGATAATGGAATTGAGATGGAAAAGTGTATGGTTCTTCTTGACACTAATCATCTCTGATCTACAACTATCGGTGATTCTATCTCTTTTAACGATGTTGTTTTAAATGGAGAGGGCAAGATGGTCAGTAGTGAAGGTCTTACTCCATTTCCTCAAAAAATAAGTCCACAGAAGGATTATTCCAGTCTACCCAGGAATGTGGCTACCAAGTCATCTTACAAGGTATTAAAGATCCAACTCACTCTGAAGTAGGAAAGGTCGAAGGAGAGGATTCTTGGGATCCTAAATCAAGGAATTCATAGTCAGAGTGAGAAATGCTAATGATGATGATGATTTTTATTATGATTATGGAAATGATCCTACTTTTCTAGATTCGTAGTTTTCTTTCTGGATAAGAGAATATCTCTTTGTATAACCATGTTCATATTCTTGTTTACCTGTTATCTTTTTCTTCATCTTTAATAAATGGTCAATAACTTTGGCTTCTGGCAGGACCTTTTTCATACAATTTAATTATATTTTATTTATTAAATTAGTATATCTAATTATATGTTCATTTGTTTATTTTATATTTTTTCTAATAATGTTATTTATTTCTATAATTTTATAATATATAAATAATTTTCATATTAGTATAACTTTTATATTAGTTTAATGTATATATAATAATTTTTAATTCTATTTTTTTTATTATTATTAACTTATATATTTTTAATAATTTCATTTTTCTTTGTATATATATTTGTTCGTAGGGGGTCACCATCTAAAAAAATTGGGGGGCCCTAGCCGAACGACCTCTGCCCCCTCTACTAGTAGGTGTGGTGCCCTCCTCCCGAGTGGAGCACACGAGCTGACCGCCAGGGTCGCCTCCCTCCTATCTGCACACTAGCACCACAGGCGCACCACCATTCTCCCACATCCAGACCAGATGTGTACCACCCATCCAAGCAGCACTAAGACGATCGGCCATCGGAGAGCCTCTCCACCTCTATCGGTGTGACCACCAGCCCACCTTCCTCCAGCGCAGCTGGACCGACACTCTCCTCTATACTGAAGAAACACCACACCACGATATTGACTTCCCCTACACTATTCATCCTTATCAATTTCCTCCCTCTTTCATCATGCATATGATGCAACAATCCAAAATAGTGAGGGCGACCTCCTCCTCTTGTTCATTGGAGAACACACCACACCCAAGACCCCTGTCCATCTTCCAGTATTTATTAGTGGTTCATTATTTGCGGGTTGTGTGCGACGTCAACAAGCAGTGGATATGCTTTGATTCTGGAGATCGACACTGCACAATGAGAGCCAACACAGATCTGATCATTTTTTTATGTTCATGCATGAGATGGTTCGTATAGTGACATAGGCTTAACATGCATAGATACTACATCATTTTAGATGAATATTAAATATATTACAAAAATACATTCTCGAGGACCATAATAATTTAGTGTATTTGGAAACTTGGAAAAACAAAATCTTCTATCCTGGTGAAAGATCTTCAAAATCTTCTATAAATATCTTTACCTTTAGTACTTCTACCTAAAACCATTCTTCATAACCTGGGAAAAAACATAAAGAGGGGTGAGTTCAGATCACAATAATGGTAAACAAGGGAGACATGTAAGCATAAACATGAACATAGGGGTATGAAAACGTGATCGTAACAAAAAAAGATCATACACTGAATAGAAAAGATCATAAACATGAGTTATGGGATAAATATGGGAAGTTCATAAGACATGAATCATAAGGAAACAAACATAATGAGACATGAAATTGTAACTCAGGAATAAGATTTAGGATTTGTGGCATACATATAAGAATAGAAAATATTATGTCAAGGCTACCTACCAATACCTTTATAACATGTTAGGCTTGGGCTACGACCTATGTACCTGATGTGTGCTTGGGCTAACAACCCATGTAACCTCTTACTTTAAGTCTTGGGATCAAACCCATGTACCTTCTTGTTTTCAGTCTTAGGCTACAACCCATGTACCCACTTTCTTTTAAGATTGGGTTACAACCCATGTACCTCTTTGTTTTCAGGATAGGGCTACAACCTATGTACCCTCCTTCTTTTAAGATTGGGATACAACCCATGTACCTTATTGTTTTTGGGATTGGGATACAACTTGTATACCCTCTTTATTTTAGGATTATGCTACAACCTATGTACCTTCTTGTTTTTAGGATTCGGCTATAAGTCATGTATCCTTTGAGATCATATACAACTTATCATTACCCAATGCATTGGAGGGAGATATAGCTTCCACCCATCTCATAATGAAATCATTCATACATGTGACACAAAATAATAAACAATCATATCAGAACCCATGAAATTAAATGGGTTTCATAAACATGTAATCATATCTTAACCTATGGAAAAAGACAAGTTTCAAAATCATTTCATCAAAGCATACCACATAAAAAGAACCAGGTTTCAAAAGCATATAACCTATGAAAGAAAAAAAGTGTCATAATCATCATTCCATCAAAACATAAACCATTCAAGAAGTATTATGAATTGAATATTTGGATCATTTCTTAAAATAGAATTAGTAACATAAACGGATGTCATCTTAGAATGGAAATAACTTGTAATAATATTTTAAAAACATCTCTTGAGGAAAATATTCTTTCTTATTTGAAAAAATCTCTTTAAAACATAAAACCTTTTGAAAACCATTTCCTTTTAAAATACTTTGAAAAATTAAAAGGAAGCCTTGAAAATATTTTGAAAACTATTTTCCTTCAAAAATGTTTAGAAAAAAATTTTCCTTGAAAACTTATAAAAGGAGCTATAAAACATTTTGAAAAAGATTTTCCTTGAAAAATTATAAAAGAAACATAAAAAAGTTTTGAAAACCATTTCTTTGAAATATATTTTTTAAAAAAATCTTAAAAATTAACCATTAAACATGAAAATAAATCTTTAAAGTATTGATGGTGGATAAATATGAACATGTTGAACAAGGTAAAAAGAACATTCCTTTTGCACGATAAAAAGGTTAGAAAATTCCTCATTCAGAAAGTGATAAGAACATTCCTTTAAAAAAATTGGTAAAAGAAAAAAAGGGTAAAAATGTATTTTAATGATCATAGTATATTAATAGAATATTCTTGGAAACCCTTTTTAGAAACATGTTTTTGAAAGAACATAGATTTCTGACCGAAGAGAGGGTAAAATCAAGCTTTCTTAAAAACATTTTCTTAACTATATTATATACCAAAGAGTGGGAAAATAGTACCAATACATGAATATATTATTAATATCCAAATGATAAGAAAATTAATTAGTGTTCTTGAGATATGGATCATAATATTTCACCAATGTAAGTATAAACATAAGCAATATTAAAAAGCTATGAGATTGTTTCAATAAAATTTTATAAATTGGTAACTTGGGATCACACTCTATATGTAAGAAAATAAAATAAAATTAATCTTAAAATATAATTAAAATAATTATATTCATGATATGACATATAAAATGGAAGTATATACACCTATAAAATAACTTAGGTGCACAACAAAACATGAGTCTTAAAGAAGGAAAATTGAGACAGAACTATTTTACCGATTTGGTAACATTTGAAACTTAAAACCCATGAAATAAAGATCATATAATGGATATATAGATACCCATAAATTTAATTATAATAATAATTGAATACATACATGGGTAGTATAAACACCACTTAAAAGGAATTAGTGGTGAATAAAGCATGTATCTCACATAAATAAAAAATGAGATGAAATCCTCTTACCTTGTGTCTTGAATCTCGTCATACTCATTCAAACCACCTATATAATAAGTATAAATTTTTTATAAATATTTTATAGAACCATATTATTATATATAATACCATATTTGTTTTATTATGACGTTATATTACCCACTTTTTAACCATCCTATGTTAAGTTTTCACTTTGGATAATATTTATTTTGTTCTTCGCATGTGTCTTAATTTGTAATATCGTTGGTCCTTATACTTATATCATGAATCTGTAATGTAAACCATGATATAAATATCATTTATATCTAGTGTATTATTATTATAATAATATATATAATATATAATTATGAAATGGAATAAACTGTTCATGTAGACGGTAAGTCATACATACGCTTGAACGCTTTTCTATTTTTATTGTCATGTTGAAAGAAAGAAATATAATTAAATATATGTAAATATGTATATAATTAAATTAAATTTTAATTATAATGTTATATATATCATATAAGTTCACTAAAATCACCCTTAATACATTCCATGTAGTGTGTGTATAAATCACATCTCTTTGAGGGGGCGGTAGTCCACACTTCCTCAAACGAACTTATCGTATTTAGACCAAATAGAAAGCAAAAAAAATATGTGTTTTAAAAGTAATAAATAAGATTAAATACACAATAAATATAATATATAATATATATAAATAGATTTTCCATTATAATATCCACTATGATAGGCGGTTAGGTAAATTGAATAATAATCGTTTTGTGAGGCGGAAGTTCATCGTACACATAAACAGTATGTTTGTTACCCATTAAATGAAGGTGTGTGTAAGTTTAGGTCAAACCCCTATTATCAAAGCATACTAGAATATTTATTATACTGGTTTTTTTATAAAATTATGGAATAAAGAGAGTGGAGGGTGCAGAGAAGGAAAATAGAAGAAACGAGTTTGAGAGAAGGTGTTACCTCTTAATCAGGTAACTTCTTTTAGTTTATGCCAAAAGGATTACTTGGAAGACTTTATACCAAAATGGGGTCTTCAAGGAGGAATATAGGGGTGTTTTGAAGTTTATTTGAAAGATATTTTATGAACCTAATTTTTTTTAGATGTTTGAATAAGAGGGAGTGGTGGTGGCCTTTTATAGTGAATGGAAAGGACACACTTGGAATTTTTGAAAACAAGTTAGGTGTACCCACATTTTTACCTAAAAAAAGTCATACCAAACCAAAAAAAACTAAATAATTTAAGGTTTATGACAAAATAATGTCCATAAAATGGGTGTTGGACAAGTTTATAGGTCTTTTTGGGTCTTAAATTTAAGGTTTAGTCCTTAGTTAATCTTAATTTTACCTTAACTGATGTAATTAATTTTATTTACTTTCACTAATCATTTTGGTAAAAAAAAATAAGTTGACATTATTAGACATAATAAATTGTTATGATTCAAAATATATAATCAATTTTTATAAATTCCAATCACATATGTGGCATAAATTAATTTAAAATTAATCCCACGGACGGGACAACACTACAGGTTTTAAAAGTAAAAATGATCAAAAGTTTGATAAGATTTTATATCAAATTTCAATGTGAAATTGGTTCCAATTACCTAAATTGTATTAATTAATAAAATTATTATCTAATTAAACTTTTAAACCAATTTAAAATATAAGTTAACCGTATAAATAAATTAAATGAAAACGCAGTTTTGAATTAAAATTCAGTATTTTTAACTATTCATTAAAAAATGAAACCTTACAAAAAAATACGAAGAATTTATCCTAACCTAATTTTTATGTTTATATTTCAAATATGAAGTTTATTTTAACATATTAAGTCTATAAAATTTCCAAAAATTGGTTTTAAAATGGGTTCTCTATTAAAAGGTGGTAAAACTATATTTATAAAAATATATGTTTTCAAGCATAAAATTTGGGTTGTCTTTATATTATGTCAATAAAATATATTAAATGAATATAAAAAAAATTATTGAATAGATAAAATATTTATTACATTAATATCACTCACTGATTGTATTAAATTTAATTTATTAGGGTAAAACAGCTTTGTGACCATAAAATAATAAAATTACCTTTTTTATTCAGTCAGCTTTTATATCAATTTATAATTAATTGGTAACCTATGAATTCATATTAAATTTTTTAAACCATATATTTTTATAAATTATTTAATATTATTCATAACCATTATTTTAACATCTAGGTTATATCTTATTATATTAAATAATCATATTTTAATAATATATAATTGTTCGGTAAACCTCGATCTTGTGTGTTATGCAAGCCATTGAGGAAAGTCATTATTGTGTATAATTCAAGCTAACCTTAGTGTTTCATGTAGATAAAGATAAAGTTTATGTTTCATGTAGTGAATGATTAACTTGGTGTTGTGTATAACACAAGCCAAACATAGTGCTTTAATATAAAATAAACTAACTTTAGTGTTGCGTGGAATGAAAAATATCAAAAAGATTAAATTAATTTGAAAAATAATAATTTGAAAAATTTAGGGGTGTTACATTTTACCTATAACGACCCATACTTTACATACATTGTTAATACTTCAAAATTGAAGCACACTTATTACAACATATGACAAAACCACAAAGGACCGTATAGGTATAGTGTCTTTAGAAACTGGGAAACATAAACAACTGGTTCATAAATCTTCTACAGTATCTCCCATTTATTTCATCATATCTAGGGTCCCTTTTAGAATATTCTACTTAATATCCATCTTCCTGACCTGGGGAAAAGAAAACATAAAAGGGTGAGCTCAAATGCTCAGCAAGGGCAAATAAAGGAAATAAAAATCATATCATATCTTTTTGAAAATCATAACCTGCAAAAGAGATCATAATATCTTAACATGGAACAAATCATAGAAGTGAAAATGAGATCCCCATAATCATAACATAAAACTTGAAACTTTGTGGCATGCACACATAATCATGGAAAATCATTTCTTGTTAGTCATGACTCATTGCCAAGACTATCTTAGTGGACAAAGTCCCTTTCTGAACCGAGTTCACTCCTCGTTTCAGTCCTGTATCACTGAACCGAAATAACCTTCCGTTCCAGCCATGTCTATCTCATGAGATATAAAGTCTTTACCCAATGCATTGGAGGGAGATATAGGTCCCACCCATCTTATAATTAATCCTTTCTTATGTGTGCCACATAGTCATAAAACATACATCATCGCATAACACAAGTAACAAAAATGGGATTCTTGAAACATCATGACATCATAAATCAATTCATATAAGATAAAGGAATTCATAAAAATAATTCCATCACAACATGATCAAATCAATGTAATAATAGGTATAAAAATATAACCCTTTATTATCTTAGATGGAAAATAATTTTGATAAAACACTTGAACTCCATTCTTGAGGAAAATATCCTTTCTTCTTCAAAAACATTTTTCCTTTCATAACATGTCATACAACTTTAAAATAAAAGAAGTTGATTAAAAATAAACTTGAAAACTTGTAAAGGAAGCTTCTTGGAAATAATGTTTTAAAAAAAAACCCATTCATGCCGTATAAGTTAAAAAAAACATTCTTCTTGTACTTTTGTCAGAAAAGTCAAAAAGTACCTCGTACGAAAAACGAAAAAAGATTCCTTTCATATATTTTACTAAAAACTCACCGAAGGGTAAAATTGGATTTAAAAAATTGTAGGAGGATGGAAATAATATTACATATCGAGGAAACATGGATGTGGATGATAAAATACACCCCAGTAAATACTTACGAATAAACAATCTCGGATAAAAATGAGATTGTGATATTTCCCTTACCTTAGGTCCGATTTGCTTTGTTCGTGTCCGAAGCTCCTGTATAATGGTTTAAATAATGTTATTGACTTATTCCAGAATCATACATATTGATATGAGATCATATATGGTCATATTATTAGCTTCTTGTTAGTAATATTTCATTGTTACTTGTTACTCGGGTCTTTATAACTTTTTGTTCTTATGCGTGTTTTGTCGAATAAATTATTATTCTTATCTTTAGGTTATAGATAATTCATTTCCAGAATGGTATTAGTGTAGTATATACCATATTCATTCATTCAATTCATTTATATAATCATTATGAAATGAAGATCATGTAGAACGAGTCGCATCACATCGTGGAGACGGTATTCCGTACGTACGCACGAGTGATGATATCGTTCCTATGATCGTGGAATTGTATTGGAGTATATATATATTATTTCAGTATCAATATTACTTAATAATAATCATATATAGTTACTCATTACACCATTATACCCATCCTTGTAAGGTGATGGTGGAAAATAGATTACACCACGGCGTGGAGACGGTATTCCGTACCTACGCACGCGCGGTGATTTCATTTTTCCGTAGGATGGATAGAAGGTGAATTAGGGTTGTTTAATATTTATAATAACATATCAGTATGTAAGTAATACTGATGTTATTACTTTATCAGGAAACAACTAAAGAAGAAGAAGTTGAAGAAGAAAGAAATTGAAAAGATCGGTAATGGATATTACCTCTTCTTTGGAACGCCTCTTTGAATCCTCCACTTAAGGAACTAAGATTGGTCTTTGGAGAAGACCAGGACCTCTAGGATTATTCTAGGGAAGTGGAGAGTAGAAAATGTCAGGGTTTGGCCGAGCTTGAGTGCTCAAATTGGTGTGAGGAGGAGGGGGAGGAGGTTCCCTTTTATAAGGGAGGAGAGGGGCACCTTAGGAATATCTCAAAATATTATTTTATATTAAAGTCAAAATCGGTTTATAATGGTTCCAAAGGGTATTATTTCGAAGCTAAAGTGGGGATGGGTCGAAATCATATCAACCAATAGGATTTAGACAAGTTTAGGTTATTATTTTAACCTTATCAATTAGATTTAACTCTAAGTTAAATAATTTAACTTTTACCGTGTCTTTTTGTTTTCTTACACTATATGGTTAATACACTTACTATAACATGCCAAACGAACCCCAAATTGTTTATTATTAATATATATATCCTTATCTAAGTCATTTGGCCAAACCTTAGATTTTTAGGAATAAAATAACAATTAATAATATAATATTTGATTTAAAAACTATTTTGTGTCAATTTTGACACTATTTGATAGATGATTTTTGTGAAAGTCATAACAGAATTATATGTTCGAACCAAGTTGATTAAATCAACACTAATATATCATAGTAACCTATAAAATTAGTTTAATTCATAAAAAGTCTCAAATTACATTTATTTGGGTGTTTATAACATCAATTATGTCAATATTTCATTAACAAGATAATTACTGCATCATCTTTGTGTCATAAATAAATTAAATTATTTGATGTCTAAAAATTACAAATAAAATACCATCATGTATTAAATCTTTTTATCTTTCTAATGAATATTTACAATCGAATTTATCTTATGTATAACCCCATATTAGAAATGATTTACTTATTAAACTTTGATTTTAACTATTTTAACCCTTCTTTAAATAAATTAATAATAAATGTCCTAATCTAATCCAAGTGGGCCTAAATGGTCATATTTTATTCCTAAGTTTGTTTTTGGTAGAATTACACTTGTCCAATAGAATTAGGACATGTTTTAGGGTAATATTAATATCATATTTACCCTTAGTTACCCTATTTACTATTAACCGTGGTAAAAAAAGTAAAAAGTTACTAATCACCAAAAAATTATTTTCATCTCATTGAACCAAATTTTAGTCCTTGATATTAACCGTGTCTCTCGGATTTTCGAAATTCCATTCACAGAAGCGGTAAAATTAAGTTTTATGCAAAATTCAGTTTTTTAACCTACCACTTAGTGGTTTCACTATTCATCAAAAATTGAAAGTTTTCAGAAAAATACCAAAATTTCACCCTAGGATAATTTCGATATTCTGAGTCCAAAAATGAAGTCCATTTTGAAAAATAAAATTTATAAAATTTCAAAAAGTGGTTATTACTATTCATAACGGCTAGTTTTAATAGCATATTGTTGTTTAGTGAAACTCGGTATTGCGTACGACGCAAGCTATCGAGGAAGGTCGCGATTGCGTGTAAAGCAAGCCAAGAAAGTGTTGTGTAGCAAAATATTCCTTTGATTATTTAAAAAAAATATTACTCATAAAAATCTCGGGTGTTACATTCTACCCCCCTTAAAAAGAATTTCACCCTCGAAATTCGTCACTTTGTAACAAACAGATGAGGATACTTCTCCCTCATCATATCCTCAAGCTCCCATGTAGCTTCTTCAAGTTGGTGGTTCCTCCATAAAACTTTCACCAATCGAGTGGTCTTGCTTCGTAGGACTTTTTTGCTGCGATCCAGAATCTCTATCGGCTGTTCTTCATAAGAAAGATCTTGCTCCAGCGGTACAACTTCTGAGCTGAGTACATGTGAAGGATCTGGTATGTACTTTCTCAGGAGAGATACATGGAACACATCGTGAACTTGAGAGAGATTTGGTGGAAGCGCCAATCGGTAAGCTACCTTCCCAACACGATCCAGTATTTCGAAAGGACCGATATATCTAGGGATCAACTTCCCTTTCTTTCCAAATCTCATAACCCTCTTCCAGGGAGATATTCGTAAGAACACTTTATCACCCACTTCAAACTCTAGGTCTTTTATTCGGTTGTCGGCATAACTTTTCTGTCGACTTTGAGCTGCTCTTATGTGTTGTTGAATAGATCTGACCTTTTCTGCCATTTCATCAACAAGATCAGGTCCTAACAGCTTTCTTTCCCCAACTTCATCCCAGCAAGTTGGAGTCCTGCATTTCTTTCCATAGAGAGCTTCATAAGGAGCCATCTGAATACTGGAGTGAAAGCTATTATTATAAGAAAATTCCACCAAGGGTAGGTGTTGATCCCAACCTCCTTTGAAATCCATAGAGCAAGCTCTCAACATATCTTCTAGGGTTTGAATTGTTCTCTCAGACTGACCGTCTGTCTGGGGATGATAAGCAGTGCTGAAACTCAACTCTGTATCTAGAGTATGCTGAAGACTTCGCCAGAACTTTGAGGTAAATCTCGGATCCCGATCAGATATAATAGAAAGTGGTACTCCATGCAATCTTACCATTTCCTTTACATATATCCTGGCAAGCTGATCTAGAGAGAAATCCTCTCTAATAGCAATGAAGTGTGCGGACTTTGTAAGACGATCAACTATGACCCAGATAGCATTATTGCCTTTGGATGTCTTAGGAAGTCCTGTGACAAAGTCCATAGTGATGTTTTCCCATTTCCATTTGGGTATGGGTAATGGTTGTAACATCCCCTTAGACTTCTGTCTCTCAGCTTTAACTTGTTGACAAACCAAGCATCGAGAGACATATTCAGCAACATCTCTTTTCATGCCATCCCACCAGAAGTACTCTTTCAGGTCCATATACATCTTCGTGCTTCCAGGATGAATAGAGAATGATGAACTATGAGCCTCATCCAGTAGCTCCTTCTTTAATTCAGGGATGGGAGGAACGCAAACCCGATTCCTGAACTTTATTATCCCATCACAATCAAGGTTGAATTCAGGAACATTTCTCACCTTCTTTTGTAACTCGACATCTTCTTTCTGTGCATATTTAATCTTCACATGTATAGATGGTTGAACATTCATTTGAGAAAGATAAGATTTTTCCCCTTCCATTATAATTCCAAGATCCATCCTTTGTAAATCCATAAATATTGGATCTTTTGTGATCCTCATCATGGATAAACTAGCATGGTCTTGTCGACTTAATGCATCTGTCACCTTGTTTGCTTTCCCAGGGTGGTAATGGATTGAGCAGTCATAATCCTTAATCAGCTCCAACCATCTTTTTTGATGCATATTCAACTCCTTTTGTGTGAAAATATACTTTAAACTTTTATGATCAGTATAAATATCACACCTTTCACCATAAAGGTAATGCCTCCAAATCTTTAATGCAAAGATTACCGCAGCCAACTCCAAATCATGTGTTGGGTAATTTTGCTCATGGATTTTCAACTGTCGTGAGGCATAAGCTATCACCATATCATTTTGCATAAGAACACACCCCAATCCCTTCTTGGATGCATCACTGTAGATCACAAACCTTTCTCCACTACAAGGCAGTGTGAGCACAGGTGCACTGGATAACCTTCTTTTCAACTCCTTGAAATTCTCTTCACATTCCTCTGTCCAGACAAACTTAACTTCTTTCTGAGTCAACTTGGTGATTGGATTAGATAATCGTGAAAAATCTTTTACAAAACGTCGATAATATCCAGCCAAACCAAGAAAACTTCGGATCTCAGTTACTGTTGTTGGTCTTGACCATCTTTCGATAACCTCTGTTTTTGCTGGATCCACAGATATCCCCTCTTTTGAGATTATATGACCCAAAAATGCAACTTTTTGAAGCCAAAATTCACACTTGGTAAATTTGGCATAAAGCTTCTCTTTTCTCAGGGTCTTCAATATAATTCTCAAGTGATCTTCATGCTCTTCCTTGCTCTTTGAATAGACAAGAATATCGTCTATAAAGACTACCACAAATTGATCAAGATAGTCTCTAAAGACTCTATTCATTAGATCCATGAAGATAGCAGGGGCATTAGTAAGACCAAATGGCATCACTATAAATTCATAGTGTCCATACCTTGTACGGAAAGTCGTCTTTGGTATATCCTCCCTTTTGACCCTTAATTGATGATACCCTGAACGAAGATCAATCTTGGAAAAGTATTGAGCTCCGCGTAGTTGGTCAAATAAGTCATCAATGCGTGGGATAGGATATTTGTTCTTGATAGTGATCTTGTTAAGTTCTCTATAATCAATGCAGAGTCTCATTGATCCATCTTTCTTCTTAACAAATAGAACAGGTGCTCCCCAAGGTGACGCACTAGGGCGTATGAATCCCTTATCAATATTCTCTTGGAGTTGCTTCTTCAATTCCTGCAACTCAATTGGGGCCATTCTATAAGGTGTCTTTGAAATAGGCAAATCACCCGGTACGAGTTCTATTGAAAACTCAACTTCACGATTTGGTGGAAGACCCGGTAATTCCTCCGGAAAGACATCATCAAACTCCCGTACAATGGGCATATTCTTAATCGTGAGTTTCTCACCAACTATTTGAGATAAATAACCTTCATTTAGTGGAATCAATACCCATAAGATGGAAGAAATTTCCACTGGAAGGTTATATTCATCCTTGCATTGATAGACGATCGTAGATTGATCTGGAATATGAAATGTGACTTCCCTTCTTTGGAAATTGATATGAGATCCATGTAGAGAAAGCCAATCCATGCCAAGAATCACATCAAATTCCACTAAAGGAAGGATCACAAGATTTGCAGGAAGCACTTTCCCACAAACTTCGATCGGAGAAGAATTATAAACTTTTGATGCGATTGATGTGCCATTAGGTGTTGTCACAGCTAACTCAACATCTAATTGTTGAGGTAATACAGTGATACCCTTAGAAAAGTCTTCAGAAATAAAAGAGTGGGTGGATCCAGAATCAAATAAAACATTTGCTACATTAGAGTGGATGGTAAGTGTACCTTTCACCACATCGTTATCGTACTCCACATCGCTGATAGAAATTGCATGTGACTTTCCTTTGTCTTTAGCCTTAAGAGTTTGTTGACGTCGACCATCATCATCAACCCTTGGATTTGGGCATTGATTGGCATAATGCCCCATCTCCTTGCACTTGAAACATTGAAGTGTAGTAGGTTCATTCTGTGTATCCCTTCCTTTGTTTGCATCATTAGACATCTTCTTCCCATTATCATGGCATTCAAATGCCCGATGACCTTCCTTTCCACATTTAAAACATTTACTTGTCCCTTTAAGACAACTCCCTCCATGTTTCTTTCCACACTTTGAGCATAAGGAAAAGCTCATCTTCTTTTCCGTGTGCTCTTTAGATTTTTCTTTGAATTCCATCTTCCTCTTCTTATCAAACCCATGTGACTGATGGGTTACTCCAATCTCCATCTCGACTTTGAGAGCACATCGAACGATTTCCTCGTAGCTATTGAAGTCCCTTATGGCTAATGCCCTTCGAAGACTTGGTTTTAAGCCACTAAAGAATCGATCGATCTTACTCTCAGGTTGGATAATAATACCAGAAGCGTAACTTGCAAGTCTTGTAAAATTTGCTTCATAGGTACCAACAGATTCATCATCCCTTTGCTTCAGTTCAAGAAACTCTTTCTCCATCTTTGTTCGGAGAATACGAGGGAAGTACTTATTGAAAAATAAGTTCTTGAACTCGTCTCATTCCATAGACTCAATTTCATCCCTTTGCCTCGTATTCTTAACAAGATTCCACCATTGATCAGTATCTCCTTCCAAACGATACACTGCTAGGATGACTTTATCATGTTCAGAACATTGAAGAACTGAAAATATCTTTTCAGTAGTACTAATCCATTGTTCAGCAACTAATGGATCAATAGACCCGCTGAAAGAAGGTGGACGCTGCCTCATGAAGGATTCAACAGAATGTTGCTCCCTCCTTTGCTCGTTTGGAAATCCTGCATGATTCATAGCTTGAGAAAGTTGTGTGAGCATGGCTACAAGATTTTGCATTCCAGCTCCCATATCGTTTGGTTGCTCAGGGGGACAATCATTGCATTGCCCATCGCATTCCGCATTAACACGGTTCCTTCAGGTTCCAGCCATTGACTAAAACCAAGAAGAATAGTGTGAGCAACACTAATTATAATAGGAAACCACATAATTCAAGAATAAAATTTTCATGCTTATGGTCTTATCCTAAGATTGTGTTCTATGCTTAGACTTATCCTTAGGGTTCTTACTAAGGCTTTCACATCCTAGTTTCCAAAGGTTGACTATACCTTTCCTCTGATACCAACTATAACGACCCATACTTTACATACATTGTTAATACTTCAAAATTGAAGCACACTTATTACAACATATGACAAAACCACAAAGGACCGTATAGGTATAGTGTCTTTAGAAACTGGGAAACATAAACAACTGGTTCATAAATCTTCTACAGTGTCTCCCATTTATTTCATCATATCTAGGGTCCCTTTTAGCATATTCTACTTAATATCCATCTTCCTGACCTGGGGAAAAGAAAACATAAAAGGGTGAGCTCAAATGCTCAGCAAGGGAAAATAAAGGAAATAAAAATCATATCATATCTTTTTGAAAATCATAACCTGCAAAAGAGATCATAATATCTTAACATGGAACAAATCATAGAAGTGAAAATGAGATCCCCATAATCATAACATAAAACTTGAAACTTTGTGGCATGCACACATAATCATGGAAAATCATTTCTTGTTAGTCATGACTCATTTCCAAGACTATCTTAGTGGACAAAGTCCCTTTCTGAACCGAGTTCACTCCTCGTTTCAGTCCTGTATCACTGAACCGAAATAACCTTCCGTTCCAGCCATGTCTATCTCATGAGATATAAAGTCTTTACCCAATGCATTGGAGGGAGATATAGGTCCCACCCATCTTATAATGAATCCTTTCTTATGTGTGCCACATAGTCATAAAACATACATCATCGCATAACACAAGTAACAAAAATGGGATTCTTGAAACATCATGACATCATAAATCAATTCATATAAGATAAAGGAATTCATAAAAATAATTCCATCACAACATGATCAAATCAATGTAATAATAGGGATAAAAATATAACCCTTTATTATCTTAGATGGAAAATAATTTTGATAAAACACTTGAACTCCATTCTTGAGGAAAATATCCTTTCTTCTTCAAAAACATTTTTCCTTTCATAACATGTCATACAACTTTAAAATAAAAGAAGTTGATTAAAAATAAACTTGAAAACTTGTAAAGGAAGCTTCTTGGAAATAATGTTTTAAAAAAAACCCATTCATGCCGTATAAGTTAAAAAAACATTCTTCTTGTACTTTTGTCGGAAAAGTCAAAAAGTACCTCGTACGAAAAACGAAAAAAGATTCCTTTCATATATTTTACTAAAAACTCAACGAAGGGTAAAATTGGATTTAAACAATTGTAGGAGGACGGAAATAATATTACATATCGAGGAAACATGGATGTGGATGATAAAATACACCCCAGTAAATACTTACGAATAAACAATCTCGGATAAAAATGAGATTGTGATATTTCCCTTACCTTAGGTCCGATTTGCTTTGTTCGTGTCCGAAGCTCCTGTATAATGGTTTAAATAATGTTATTGACTTATTCCAGAATCATACATATTGATATGAGATCATATATGGTCATATTATTAGCTTCTTGTTAGTAATATTTCATTGTTACTTGTTACTCGGGTCTTTATAACTTTTTGTTCTTATGCGTGTTTTGTCGAATAAATTATTATTCTTATCTTTAGGTTATAGATAATTCATTTCCAGAATGGTATTAGTGTAGTATATACCATATTCATTCATTCAATTCATTTATATAACCATTATGAAATGAAGATCATGTAGAACGAGTCGCATCACATCGTGGAGACGGTATTCCGTACGTACGCACGAGTGATGATATCGTTCCTATGATCGTGGAATTGTATTGGAGTATATATATATTATTTCGGTATCAATATTACTTAATAATAATCATATATAGTTACTCATTACACCATTATACCCATCCTTGTAAGGTGATGGTGGAAAATAGATTACACCACGGCGTGGAGACGGTATTCCGTACCTACGCACGCGCGGTGATTTCATTTTTCCGTAGGATGGATAGAAGGTGAATTAGGGTTGTTTCATATTTATAATAACATATCAGTATGTAAGTAATACTGATGTTATTACTTTATCATGAAACAACTAAAGAAGAAGAAGTTGAAGAAGAAAGAAATTGAAAAGATCGGTAATGGATATTACCTCTTCTTTGGAACGCCTCTTTGAATCCTCCACTTAAGGAACTAAGATTGGTCTTTGGAGAAGACCAGGACCTCTAGGATTATTCTAGGGAAGTGGAGAGGAGAAAATGGCAGGGTTTGGCCGAGCTTGAGTGCTCAAATTGGTGTGAGGAGGAGGGGGAGGAGGTTCCCTTTTATAAGGGAGGAGAGGGGCACCTTAGGAATATCTCAAAATATTATTTTATATTAAAGTCAAAATCGGTTTATAATGGTTCCAAAGGGTCTTATTTCGAAGCTAAAGTGGGGATGGGTCGAAATCCTATCAACAAATAGGATTTAGACAAGTTTAGGTTATTATTTTAACCTTATCAATTAGATTTAACTCTAAGTTAAATAATTTAACTTTTACCGTGTCTTTTTGTTTTCTTACACTATATGGTTAATACACTTACTATAACATGCCAAAAGAACCCCAAATTGTTTATTATTAATATATATATCCTTATCTAAGTCATTTTGCAGAACCTTAGATTTTTAGGAATAAAATAACAATTAATAATATAATATTTGATTTAAAAACTATTTTGTGTCAATTTTGACACTATTTGATATATGATTTTTGTGAAAGTCATAACAGAATTATATGTTCGAACCAAGTTGATTAAATCAACACTAATATATCATAGTAACCTAGAAAATTATTTTAATTCATAAAAAGTCTCAAATTACATTTATTTGGGTGTTTATAACATCAATTATGTCAATATTTCATTAACAAGATAATTACTGCATCATCTTTGTGTCATAAATAAATTAAATTATTTGATGTCTAAAAATTACAAATAAAATACCATCATGTAGTAAATATTTTTATCTTTCTAATGAATATTTACAATCGAATTTATCTTATGTATAACCCCATATTAGAAATGATTTACTTATTAAACTTTGATTTTAACTATTTTAACCCTTCTTTAAATAAATTAATAATAAATGTCCTAATCTAATCCAAGTGGGCCTAAATGGTCATATTTTATTCCTAAGTTTGTTTTTGGTCGAATTACACTTGTCCAATAGAATTAGGACATGTTTTAGGATAATATTAATATCATATTTACCCTTAGTTACCCTATTTACTATTAACCGTGGTAAAAAAAGTAAAAAGTTACTAATCACCAAAAAATTATTTTCATCTCATTGAACCACATATTAGTCATTGATATTAACCGTGTCTCTCGGATTTTCGAAATTCCATTCACAGAAGCGGTAAAATTAAGTTTTATGCAAAATTCAGTTTTTTAACCTACCACTTAGTGGTTTCACTATTCATCAAAAATTGAAAGTTTTTAGAAAAATACCAAAATTTAACCCTATGATAATTTCGATATTCTGAGTCCAAAAATGAAGTCCATTTTGAAAAATAAAATTTATAAAATTTCAAAAAGTGGTTATTACTATTCATAACGGCTAGTTTTAATAGCATATTGTTGTTTAGTGAAACTCGGTATTGCGTACGACGCAAGCTATCGAGGAAGGTCGCGATTGCGTGTAAAGAAAGCCAAGCAAGTGTTGTGTAGCAAAAGATTCCTTTGATGATTTAAAAACAAAATATTACTCATAAAAATCTCGGGTGTTACATTACCCCCCTTAAAATGAATTTCACCCTCAAAATTCATCTGGGTTGTCAAAGGTTTAATACTTGAAAGTTTCATTCATGGAAATCCACATCGTAAAAATGAATATTAAAACTTCTCTTAAAAAGGGAATGTTGGAACCATAATGGTTACCCAAGGTAACATATAACTTGGTTTCCATATAGGGGAACAAATTTGGTAAGTGAAAACATGGAGATGGAATAAAAATATAACTATCAAGTTCTTATGGATGGTGATAGAGAATGAGGTCAGGAGAAACTTAACAATCAAAAATCCATAAATCTACGATGAACTAATGGACAATCTAATTCATCAGAAATAGAGGTAATGGGATAAAATTTTTGGTTTCAAGAAACTTTTTCTTAAAGTTGAATAATTTTCATGAAAAAAATATACTTTCATGATTTCAGGTTAACATCACCCTTTGTTGTTTATTGGTCTACTTTACCTTTTTCTCTAAAAATGAAGGTGACTTTTTCATTCCTGAAGTACTAACAGATCATGAGATCCATGATATTCCATCCCATTTGTCATCAGTTTTCATCAACACAAAGTACTTTGAATAGGCTATAAAATATGTATAAATCCTTATATGTAGAGATAACATTTTAATCTTACTGACTTCATCTAAAGTTTAACTTAAACTTTCCATAAATGGTTAACCTTATAACCCTTCCAAAATATGAAAATACAAAACGTTAGAAAGAATTCATAGAATCATCTTAACATTGATCCCCCGTATATCACAATGTATCTCTTATTTTTCACATTCCAAACATGTGAATACACTCACCATATATTCTCTTGAAACATGGTAATAAACCGAATTACCATAAATACTTTAGGAAAACATGTATGATTCCTTATTCCAAAGGTTACTAGATATATTACTTAAATACAATAAGTTTTGAACTTCATCCATGATGACATAAACTAATTTGTAAATGAATTAATAATCAGATCCAGGGTAATCCATACCATCCAATTTACTAATTCATATCCAATATAACATTATCCAAATATTATTATATCAATTTTAGGCATTAATTAATGGTTACCTTCCCTTAATAAAAATATAGCCTTTCCATGAAATCTCTTTTCTATGTCTTCATATCCATTCAATATGTACTTTTAAATCCTTAATTAAAACTCAATCTAAAAATATTTATACATTTCATGATTCATATAACATAATCTTTGAATTCCAAAACATAAATACTTCATTAATCCAAATTTATTCTTAAACCGTTACTTAAGATTTATCAACTTATTACTTAATACCTCTTTCATATAATATGAAATATGAATCATGTCTTAAGGTTCCTAAAACTCAATCTAATCATGATTTTTATGTTTAATATAAATAATACTAGAAGAATATCACATACCTTTCACATGTTGTTTGTTTTATCTTTATCTTTAGAAGTATAACCAATATATGTACCTCCTTCCTGATTTTCTTTATGAGATTTACACTTGGGAAATCAATTCGCATAATTCCCATACTTTCCACATCTAAAACATTAAATTTTAACCATATTACTTTTAGTTTTCTCCATTGAATAAAACTAGAAAGTATAATGTGAGAAAAATTTATCATGTTGGGATACCATATAATCATGAAAAATCAATTATAGAGTGCTTAAATCATGGATCCTACTTATTTTAATCTATTACACCTTAGTTTTACCTGAGGTTATTCATATTCTTCCTCTATTTAAATCATTCATTATAGTTTGTAAAGAGTTTGTGATTTCCCAAAGCATATCCCCTGGGAGTGTCAAACCATGTGTCCAGCAAGGCTCGTTGTCGTGTACCATATTACCTCCAGTCAGGCTTGGGACATCTTTTCGGACTTGTTACTCCTAGGTACATTTATACTAGAGCCACATCCACTTGTAGTATCCAAAAAGGGATGTATTTCCAAGAACTCACTCATTCTATCCTTCACCAAAATTCCAGGACATTTTCCTAAACGTTGACTTATCCTTATACTTATCCTTAGAGACATCCCTAGACATATCCTTAGAAATATACCTAGGAATCTCATTAAAGTTTTCTCATCCTAGAATCTAAATTTTGACTAAACCTTTACTTTGATACCAACTATAGTAACCCAGGCTTAACATACATGGATACTACATCATTTTAGATGAATATTCAATACATTACAAAAATACATGATCAAAAACCGTAATAGTTTAGTGTCTTTGGAAAGTTGGAAAATAAAATATTTTATCCTGGTGAATGATCTTCAAAATCTCCCATAATGATATCCACCTTTATTACTTCTGCCTAAAACCTTTCTTCATAACATAGGAAAAGGAAACATAAAAGAGGGGAGAGATTAGATGATTAGTAAGGGTAAATAAGGGAGACATGTAAGTATAAACATGAACATAGGGGTATGAGAATGTGATCATAACATTATAAGATCATACCCTGCATATTAAAGATCATAAACATGAGTTATGGGATAAAGGTTGGTAGTTTATAAGACATGAATAATAAGGAAATAAACATCATGATCCATGAAATCATAACTGAGGAATAAGTCATAGGATTTGTGGAATACATATAATAATAGAAAATTATTTTAGTGTCAAAATAGTATATGTAGATGCTCAAATACAAGGGAAGGGGTGAATTGTAAGTTCAAAAACTTTCATTTTTAACCTTAAGGAAAACTGTGTCTAACAAATTTAAACAAGGAAAATTCACAAAATCTATTTTAGTTCTTAACTATAAAACAAACTTGCTTAGGGTCCGGAAATATGAATCTGGAAAAGAAGCTTAAGAACAATTTTCTTAGATAAAGATTCTACCTTAAAGCGTATAGAATGTCAATTATCAGAGTAAGTAAAAATACTATAAAGTATAATAAATTTATAATTTCTTTCTTTAACAAAATACAGTGTAAATAAAACTTGAAACAAGAACAAGTAACAAGTATAAAATCTTTTAACCCAAAGAGTATGGTACCCAACAACCTTGGATAAAGGTTACTTGATTTATACTTTCAAGAAATTATGTCTTACTCACACCAGGGTAAGACCTTGATAGGAATATCAGAATCTATCTTGTTATCCTTGCAAGGCCTCAAACTTTAAGGTAGTCAGCACCTCTATATTCCTATCTCCGAAAGCCCTCGATTGTACCCAAAAACAATCAGAATCGCATGAAGCAAGTTGAACAAGGTGTTCACAGCTGAACAAGATGTTCATGAAATGCACAAGGCATGAGAGTCTTTATCTCTCTAAAAATAACTTCACAGCATCACATCATGTAATCTATAGATTGATTCATAGATAATAAGCTCATTAAAATGATCTCTTATTTATAGGAAAAATTTAAACGGTCATCTCCCTCCTCCAATGGTCATATTTTTCCTTGAATTTTGGAGGGACCTATACACGTGTCACTTAACCAACGGTTAGTTAAAAAAAATTGTACGACATCATTTCATAATAAAAACATGTGTAAGGAAAATTAAGTAGCTTAACCAAATGTAAAAATATAGAATCTAATCAAAAATATAATTTGGAGTCTAAACATATAAACAATCAAATTCTAGAAATATGGATATTCAGATTCTATTTTACAAAGAATTCAGAGTCTGAATTCTAAAGAATTTAGAGTCTGTATTCTAAGGAATTCAGAGTCTGAATTTCAGAGAATTTGGAGTCTGAATTTCAGGAAATTCAGAATCTGAATTTCAAAGAATTTGGGCTCAAAATTTTAGAGAATTCAGAGTCTGAATTTCATGGAATTTGGAATCTGAATTTTAGAGAATTCAGAGTCTGAATTTTAGAGAATTTGGAATCTGAATTTCAGGGAATTCATAATCTATATTTTATAGAATTTGGGGTCTGAATTTTAGAGAATTTAGAGTCTAATTTTCATAGAATTCGAAGTCTTAATTTTAGAGAATTCATAGTTTGAATTTTAGAGAATTCTGAGTTTGAATTTCATAGAATTCAGAGTCTAAATTTCAGATAATTTGAAGTTTAAAAATAGAAGACTCTATATCCAAGTACTTATAAGATTCTGAGGTTTTAGATAAGGTTATAAATTTTTAAATTATTAATAAATTGAGTTTGGTTTTGAGAGTTCATAAAATGAGACAATGAAAACCAGGGTAAGGATAAAAAATTTCCTTAAAGAAAGGAAATTTTTATTAAGAAAATAATCCTTATAGAAAGATAATTTTCCTTAAGATAAAGTGTTTGTGATTTTCAAAACATAGAGGAATGGAAAATTCATAAGTAAACCTTATTGACTCGATAATTTTATGTCAAGGTTACCTACCAAGACCTTTATAACATGTTAGGCTTGGGCTATGACCTGTGTACCTACTGCGGGCTTGGGCTAACAACTCATGTACCCTCTTACTTTTATTCTTGGGCTGCAACCCATGTAACTTCTTGTTTTTAGCCTTAGGCTACAACCCGTGTACCCTCTTTCTTTTAGGATTGGGATACAACCCATGTACATTCTTGTTTTTGGTCTTGGGATACAACATTTATACATTCTTTCTTTTAGGCTTGGGATACAACCCATTTATCTTCTTGTTTTTGGGATTGGACTACAACCCATGTACCCTATTTCTTTTAGGCTTGGACTACAACCCATGTACCTTATTGTTTTCAGTCTTGGGATACGACCAATGTACCCTTTGAGCTCATATATAACTTATCATTATCTAATTCATTGGAGTTAGATATAGGTCCCAATCATCTAATAATGAAATCATAAATACTTTTGTCACAAAATCACAAAAAATCTTATCATAACCCATGAAAATAAATGTGTTTTATAAAAAAGTAATCATATCTTAACCTAAGGATAAATATAGGTTTCTTAATCATTTCATCAAAATCATAACACGTGAAAAGAAGTGGGTTTCAAACGCATATAATCCATGGAATAGAAATAGGTGTCATAAGAATCATTCCATCAAAACATAAACCATTAAAGAAGGATTATGAATGGAACCTTTGTATTATTTATTACAAGGGAATTACTAACATCCATGGATGTTATCTTATAAGGAACATAACTTGGAAGGATATTTTGAAAAAAATTCTTGAGGAAAATATTATTTCTTCTTTGAAAAATTCTCTTTAAAACATAAAACCTTTTGAAAACCATTTCCTTTGAAAATACTTTGAAAAAGTATAAGGAAGTCTTGAAAACATTTTGAAAACCATTTTCCTTAAAAAATGTTAGGAAAACCATTTTCCTTGAAAAATTATAAAAGGATCTTGAAAAAATTTTGAAAACCATTTCTTTGAAAATATATTTTAAAAAAAATCTTAAAAATTAACCATTAAACATGAAAATAAAGCTTTAAATTATTTATTGTGGATAAAACCATACATGTCATATAAGGTAAAAAGAAAATTCCTTTTGCATGGTAAAAAGGTTAGAAAAATGTATCATTCAGAAAGTAACAAGAATATTCCTTTGAAAAAATTGATAAAAGACAAATAGGTTCAAAATTTATTTTAATGATCATAGTATATTAGTAGAATGTTCTTGGATACACTTTTTATAAAACATGGTTTTGAAGGAATATAGATTCCTGACTGAAGAGAGGGTAAAGTTGGGCTTTCTTAAAAACACTTTATTAACTATCTTATGTACCAAAGAGTGTGAAAATGGTACCAATACATGAATATATTATAAATAACTATAGGAAAATAAAATTCATGAGTTTTCTTTATAGATGGATTATAATATTTCATCAAAGGAAGCATAAACATAAACAATCTTGAAAATCAATGAGATTGTTTCAATAAATTATTATAACTTGGTAACTTGGGATCATACTCTCCATGTAAGAAAAGAAAATTAAATTAATCTTAAAATATCATTAAAATAAGTATATTCATGATATAACATGTAAAATTAGAGTATATACACCTTGAATAGAATTTAGGTTCATAACAAAACATGAGTCTCAAAGAAAGAAAATTGAGACAAAACTATTTTACTGTTTGGTAACTTTTGAAACTTAAACCCCATGAAATAAATATCATAGAATGGATATATAAATACCCATAAATTTATGTATAAGAATAATTGAATAAATCTATGGTCATTATTCACACCACATAAAAGGAATGAGTGGTGAATAAAGCATGTATCTCATGGAAATAAAAAGTGAGATGAAATCCCCTTACTTTGTGTCTTGACTCTCGTCGTAATCATTCAAACCACATGTATAATAAATGTAAATTTATTATAAATATTTTAAATAATAATATTATTATATCTAATACCATATTTTTTTTGATTATGACCTTATATTACCTGCTTTTTAATCATCATATGTTAAGGTTTCACTTCAGATAATATTCGCTTTGTTCTTCACATGTGTCTTAATTTGTTATATCATTGGTTATTATACTTATATAATGATTACATAATGTAAAAAAAGATATAAATATCATGTATATACATTATATTTTTATTATAATAATCTATATAATATATAATTATGAAATGGAATACACCATTCATGGAGACGGTAATTCGTACGTACGCATGAACGTTGTTTCCGTTTTTATTATCATATTTAAAGAAAGAAATAAAGTGAAATATATGTATATATGTATATAATATCATTAAATTATCATTATAATGTTATATATATCATATAATTTCACTAAACCCATCCTTAATACATTCCATGTAGTGTGTGAATGAATCGCATCGCTTTGAGGGGGCGACAGTCCACACTTCCTCAAATGAAATTATCGTATTTACACCAAATAGAAAGTAAAAAAGATATGTGTTGTAAAAGTAATAAATAAGCTTAAATAAATAATAAATAAAATATATAATATATATAAATAAAGTTTCTATAATAATTTCCACCATGAAAGGTGGTAAAAAAAATTGAACAATCATTGTTTTGTTAGTCGAAAGTTCATCGTACACATAAACAGTGTGTTTATTACCCATTAGATGGAGGTGTGTGTAGGTGTAGGTATAAACCTTAGCATAACAAAATCCTAGTATATTTAGTATATAGGTTTTTTTATAAAATCATGGAATAAAGAGAGTGTAGGGGTGGAGAAGGAAAATAAAATAAATGATCTTGAGAGAAGGTGTTACATCTTAATTGGGTAACTCCTTTTGGTTTGTGCCAAAAGGCTTCCTTGGAATACTTTATGCCAAAAGGGAGTGACACAAGACTGTAGTGGGGTGTGACAAAAACAAATAAAACCTAATTTAAAATGAATTAAAGTAGGTAGCCTAAGTTGTCTCCAGATATTAGTGCACAACAATTACATTTGTCACTTAAATTAAAGAAAGAAGAAGAGGTTCTTTTTGAAAGTTGTTTGAGTTCAAAAATAAAGAAAGCAATTGAAAAGAAAGGTTGAACACTAATGTATGAAGATAGTGATGGGGTCAGGGTAGTATCACCTTTTTTAATTTCATCATATTCACAAATATCATCTTACAACTCTTCCTTTTGAATGAAAAATGAAAGACTCCTCGATCGAGTTATCTATCACCCTTGGTTAAAGAAGAAAATAGAACTCACTCCTATGTGCATGGAAGTTCATAAACAATTCCTAAACAACTAAGGCAAGTCCCTATAAGTAATTGTTGCTCCTTATAACTCTAGAAAAATTTTACTAGTTCCACACACGTGCCAACGATCATTAGACACTCACCACCTAACACAATCTGCTTGATCGAGACAAACTGCACTAGGCGGAGGGAGATTAAAAGTCTTTAACCAAAGATATTAAAAATGAATACGCCAAACTCAAAACATGATCGCATTAAGATAATTGGGAAACACTGAGAATATATTTCATTCAAAAGAAATATAAGGTTTTACATTTAAGCACAAAACTCTGACATTACAAAAGATAAACTCCCCTTTCCCCGATCACTCAAAGGTTTTACCCCTCCATGTGAAGGGTATTAGATTTGAAAGGTAAAGAAGAGAGCATAATAAAACTAAGTAAAAAAGAAAATATAAAATACAAATAACTTAAAGAACTCAATCCTCCATCACAGCCCTTCTTTCACCTTCTTCAACCCCTTTGAATGGAAGTGAATACTCTTATTTATAGGCTTGGAGAGTAGAAAATTTCCCTCCAAAATTACTCCCCCGAAAGATTGAGTCCGGTTGGAATAATAATGATAGAATTTGGGAATTGGTCCTTATTGAAAGTTGTTTCCATAGATCTCTTCTATCAACCCACAAAATTTGAGCCTTATTGGTCCATGTATGAAGGAGCTATGGCCAAAATACTCCGGATATTTAATTCTGTCCAGGTGACTCTTCGTATTCCAAAACACCGAGTTCCAACGCATTAATGACCTTGAAAATGAAAGAATCAGACGCGTAAATATTAATTAAAGTTGTTCCTCTAGATTTCCTATAGATCCATGTAAAATTTAAGCTCCAATGGTTCTACCATTAATGATATATGGGCCCTACAATAAAATTATACAGTTTTGTACACAGTTTTCGAGGCCTGACTTGTGAGCTGAATTTGAGCTTCCAAATGATGGATTGAGCTTTGGGTCCAGAATGATAAAATAAATCCCACGAGCATAGAAATCTTAAAAAAAAATAATACAATTTTGATCAAAAATATAAAAGATATTCCCGAAATACAGAAGCTCCACAAAACTGCTAAATTTCCAAAATTAACCAATTTCCACAATTAAGCCCATAATTCACCAAAATACTAAAATGATACAAATCAGCTTAAATTAATTAATTTGAAGGGGTTAAATCATTGAAACACATATGAAAAATTATGAAAATATTATCTCTATCAATTCCCCCACACTTAGCACTTGGACTCCCGGACAAGTCAAAATCAAAATCAAATCAAACCAAATTCGAAACACATGCCATTAAGATCCACCAATTCCACACCAAGAAATAAAAGTTATCATGCCTCATACATAACCATTATTACAAGATCTCAAATCAGGTCATTCAATATTTTTCCTCTTTATTTCTCATCCCATGCACACAAGACACCTACCTCATATTAATTTTCTCTCATCTCACAAATATCACTTTTCAACAAAGTTTTTCTCATCCAAACCAGTGCAAGGGTCACCATAGGTTTGAAAAACTTCTACTTCTACACCCGATGTGAGTCAAGGAAATTTTTTTATCATGAGTACTTTGCAAGGTTGTTCTGTGGCTTTTGGTTGGTAGGATTTTTATGTGAAAAATTCTGAGGCTGAATGAGGAAGGCTTGGCTCTTTTTGAAGAAAAATTGCACAATTCTAATTTTCACTCAAGTATGGAATCCTCCGCACTCCACTTAGTAGAAATTCAGCTCCATAATCATGAAATATCAAGAAATGTTCAAACATCTCAGAATTTCCACAGCAAAAATTTCAATCTTCTTAAGCATGATTTTCTTGAAATCTCCAGAAAAGGAATAGCTTTCTTCCTCCATTAGAAGCTCCAGAAAGGCACAGCTTCTTTTATCATGAAAGCTCCAGAAAAGGCACAGCTTTCAACATAATGATTTTTCATCAGCACACACATCTCTTCATCATTTTAGTTTCCACCCAAAGTTTCACCAAAATGAGGTAGCACAACACAAGATAGCTTCCCCAACACTTAAGTTCAACTAGATCATGCAATTTCACTTCAAGAGCATGTTGGAAAGGGAAAATTGGCTTGTAATGTGGCTAACCTAATAGGCCGTTCATGTCTTCTATGGGATATAAGGATTAATTTACAAGTTAGGCTATAATGAAAGGGATTATCTTTAAAAGAGGGCTTTCAAACCAAAGAAACGCCTCAATCATTTAAAACACATGTACCCCAAACCTTCAAGTTTCGAAAGGAATGAATCAAATTATGGTTAAGACAAGCATGGTTTGGTTCTCTCAAGAAGTGAGGTGAATGAAAAGAATACACAATAATGGTTCAGAAGCCTCACAGAAAAGTGATTTCAAAGATAATGACAGTGAGATGTGGCATGGGATTCAAAAACCTGAGTACTTTTCATGAAATTCCCAAAGAATTGAACTTGAAACAAAATCATTTTCAGCATTAATTTAAGCTCAGTTTCATGGAATAAATAGGTTCACTCAATGGAATGGGCTTTAAAAATAGAAATGATAATCATTTTATCTTAAAAATTTTCAAAAACACACCAAAAACTGAAAAATAAAAACGCAAAAATTTGAAAACACACAATTTTTTTTTTGAAAACAAACAACAAATGAAAATCCAAAACTTCAAAGGTTCCCTTACCCACACTTAAATTATGCAGTTTCCTCAATGCATTCAAGTGGATTTAACATGTAAGTAGATTTTAAAATGAATCACAACAGTAAGAAAGTGTAAAGGAGAGGTACAACCTGACTTATTGGTAATGCAACATTGAGTTAAGCTCCTAAGTGTTGCACACTAAAAACCTACAAGAAAAAGAACAAAAGAAAACATAATAAATTTATTAAAAAAATGAAAATAGAAATAGGATGAGAAAAGAAGGATAGATCTTGGTTTAATCCCCCAAGTCAGCCCTGGGTTTTGACTGCCTCCAGATGGGAAATTTCAGTTGGTTATCCCCAATCTGAAGGTGGGTTGAGTTTCTTTATGATAAACCAACAAAAATTCTTCTTTGCATCATGTGATTCATCCATTTTTTTGAGGACACCATGGGTATAGTACACCAAATCCACCCCTAGTACAATAAGATACAATTTTCTTGGTGGGGTAGGACAAAGAATGAGTCCCCATATTTCTTGGTTTCCAATTTCATAGACACCTCTTCATTCTCCAGTGATTTCTGAAGGTATGCTGCATCATTGGAAAAATCAAAGGGAATGTTAGAGTTTAATTATATTTTAACAAAGTTAAAGCATGAAGAATCAATATTGAATTCTTCCCTTTCAAAGTAATCATCTTGCATCACTTTTTCCTTTGCCAAATCCACTTGTATTCCCTCTTGAACTCCCTCCAATAAATTATCAACATGTTTGGGGAGCTCCAACTGTTCCTCCTTAAGCGCATCTTCCTTTTCTTCCTTGACTTCCAAAAAAATACATGAGTTGTCTGAATCTGAAAATTTCAAGCAAGGGGAGGTGATACTCAATTCAGATTCAATAAAATTAGAATATAATGAGTTCAAGAAAAGATCATCTCCCTGAGGTTTCTCAGCTTCATTTTCTTCTTTAGTGGGAAGTTCTTCTTGAAGTAGAGTGGTAGCAGATGGAGGAGGGTAGTCAGGCTCCTCAACATTCTCTTCAAATTCAACCACGTTGGTGGTGTATTCCTTCAATGATGATGGATCTTCTATATTATGAGGAACTAGGGGATCAATTAGTTCCTCACACTCCTAGAACTCATCCAGATCTTGTTGATCTCTTGTACTTACTGGTTCTTCAACATCAAGGATGAGTGGGGAATGCACTTCCACCAATGGATTGGGTTTAGGTTCCGGTTGAGGTTCTTGATCCAATGTAACCTTATATAAGGACTTCAATCTTTGATAATCAATGTTGACTTGATTCACCGTGTCCATCAGTTCTTGAAGCGAGATACCTGTGACATGGCCATTCATCATTTGCTTGGCCAAAATAGTGAGTTCATCAAGATTTTGAAAGAGGGATTCCTCGTAATTATGAACCATTTGTCCCTAAAACTATGAGTAATCAATCCAAGAAGAATAATTACATTTGGAATACATCATAGATTTTTTTTTAGATTTTTTTAAAGTAAAATAAATGAAAATATTTACAAAATGTTAGAATTAGATTGTTGGCACAGCCTCCCCAGCAACGGCGCCAAGTTTTGACACAAGCCTATATTGGGGTGTGACAAAAACAAATAAAACCTAAGTTAAAATTTAGTAAAGTAGGTAACCTAAATTTTCTCCAGAGAGGAGTGCACAACAATTACATTTGTCACTTAAATTAAAGAAAGAAGAAGAGGTTCTTTTTGAAAGTTGTTTGAGTTCAAAAATAAAGAAAGCAATTGAAAAGAAAGGTTGAACACTAATGGATGAAGAGAGTGATGGGGTCAGGATAGGATCACCTTTTTTAATTTCATCATAGTCACAAATATCATCTTACAACTCTTCCTTTTGAATGAAAAATGAAAGACTCCTCGATCGAGTTATCTATCACCCTTGGTTAAAGAAGAAAATAGAACTCACTCCAATGTGCATGGAAGTTCATAAACAATTCCTAAACAACTAAGGCAAGTCCCGATCAGGAATTTTTTCTCCTTATAACTCTAGAAAAAGTTTAATAGTTCCACACATGTGCCAACGATCGTTAGACACTCACCACCTAACACAATCTGCTCGATCGAGACAAATTGCACTAGGCAGAGGGAGGTTAAAAGTCTTTAACCAAAGCTATTAAAAATGAATACACCAAACTCAAAACACGATCGCATTAATAGAATTGGGAAACACTGAGAATATATTTCATTAAAAATAAAGATAAGGTTTTACATTTAAGCACAAAACTCTGACATTACAAAAGATAAACTCCCCCTTCCCCGATCACTCAAAGGTTTTACCCCTCCATGTGAAGGGTATTAGATTTGAAAGGGAAAGAAGAGAGCATAATCAAACTAAGTAAAAAAGAAAATATAAAATACAAATAACTTCAATAAATAAATCCTCCAGCACATCCCTTCTTTCACCTTCTTTAACCCCTTTGAATGGAAGTGAATACTCTTATTTATAGGCATGGAGAGTAGAAAATTTCCCTCTAAAATTACTCTCCCGAAATTTTGAGTCCGGTTGGAATATTAAATGATAGAATTTGGGAATTGGTCCTTATTTAAAGTTGTTCCCCTATATCTATTCTGTCGACCCAAAAAAGTTGATCCTTATTGGTCCATTTATGAAGGATCTATGGCCAAACTACTCCGGATATTTAATTCTGTCCAGGTGACTCTTCGTATTCCAAAACACCAAGTTCCAATGCATTAATGACCTTGAAAATGAAAGAATCAGACGTGGCCATCTTAATGAAAGTTGTTCCTATGGATTTACTCTAGCTCCATGTAAAATTTAATCTCCAATGGTTCCATAATTAATGAGATATGGGCCCCAAAATAAAATTATGCAGTTCTGTACACAGTTTTTGAGGCCTGACTTGTGAGATGAATTTGAGCTTCCAAATGATGGATTGAGCTTTGGGTCCAGAATGATAAAATTAATCCCATGAGCATAGAAATACTAAAAAAAGTAATCATACAATTTGGATCAAAAATATAAAAGATATGCCCAAAATACAGAAGCTCCATAAAACTGCAAAATTTCCAGAATTAACCAATTTCCACAATTAAGCCCATAATTCACCAAAATACTAAAATGATACAAATCAGCTTAAATTGATTAATTGGAAGGGGTTAAATCATTGAAACACATATGAAAAATTATGAAAATATTATCTCTCTCAGGGAGGCTTAAATTAATAATGGAGGGATTTTTGGAAGTTTATTGATCAGATCTTGGCCGAACCTAAGTGGTTTGAGATGTGTGAAGAAGAGGGAGAGATGGTGGCCTTCTATAGGGAAGGGAAAGGACACACTTGGCATTTTTGAAAACAAGTTAGGTGTACCCATATTTTTACCTCAAAAAAGTCATAAAAAACAACAAAACTCAATAATTTAAGGTTCATGGCTGAATAATTTTCATATAATGTGTGTTGGAAAAGTTTCTAGGTCATTTTGGGTCGTAAATTTAAGGTTTAGTTCTTAGTTAAGGTTAATTTTACCTTAATAGATGTAATTAATTTTAATTACTTTCACTAATCATTTTGGTCAAAAACTAAGTTGAACTTATTAAAATTTATAAATTATTCCAATTCCAAATATTTAATCCATTTTTAAAAATTTCAATTACATAAGTGGTAGAAATTAATTGAAAATTAATCCTGTAGATGGGACGACATTGTGGGTTTTTAAAGTAAAAATGATCAAACGTTTGCTAAGTTTTTATATCCAATTTCAATGTGAAATTGGTTACAATGACCCGAGTTGGATTAATTGATACAAATATTATTTGATTAAACTTTTAAACCAATTTAAAATATAATTTAACAGTATAAATAAATTAAATGAAAAGGCAGTTTTGAATTAAAATCTAGTATTTTTAACTATTCATTAAAAAATGAAAACTTACAGAAAAATACCAAGAATTTATCCTAACCTAATTTTTATGTTTTTATTTAAAATATGAAGTTTATTTTGACATATTAATTCTATAAAGGTTCCAAAATTGGGATTTAAAATAGGTTTTCCATTAAAAGGTGGTAAAACTACATTTATAAAAATATATGTTTTTAAGCATAAAATTGGGTTTTTTCTTTGTCTTATGTCTATAAAATCTATTGAATGAATATAAAAAATATTTTATTGAATATATAAAATATATATTATATTAATATCACTCACTAATTTTATTTAATTTAATTTATTATGGTAAAACCGCTTTATGACCATAAAATAATAAAATTACCTTTTTTATTCAATCGGATTTCATATTCCTTTATAATTAATTGGTAACCTATGAATTAATATTATATTGTGTAAGCCATATATTTTCATAAATTAGTTAATACTATTCATAACCTCTAATTTAACATCTAGGTTATATCTTATTATATTAAATAATCATATTTTAATAATATGTTATTGTTCAGTAAACCTAGGTATTGCATGTTACGCAAACCATAAAGAAAAACCATTGTTGTCTATACCGCAAGCAAACCCCGGTGTTCCATGTAGAGCAAGCTAAAGTTTATGTTGCGTGTAGTGCATGATTAACTTGGTGTTGCATATAACATAATTCAAACATATTTATTTAATATAATATAAACTATCTTTAGTGTTGTGTGAAATAAAAAATATTAAAAAGATTAAATTAATTCAAAAACAAATTCACAAAATCTCAGTGTGTTACAGTTTGGTTCAGAATTATGGTGATCAGCAGAGCAATGGTTATTATTAGGTGATAATTTGTGGCACTTGCGATGATATTCGCATTGACATGAACACAGTGCTATCTTCTTTTTACTATTTTGTGTGTCATGTTGTCGTCATGGAAGGCTAATATTCTTAGTGTCGAGTTGTGATGAATGTGATGGCAATTTAATGTCTTTAATTTATTTCCATGTTTAATTTCCTTTTAAATTAATTTTTTTGATTGGATTATTATTTATTAAATTATATCTTTATTTTAATTAATTTTCATTTGGAGTCTGAACACATTTTTTTTGTGACCTTTCATATGATACCTAATAAGTAATCAAGGGTAGGAGATCATCATAGGATTTATTTGTCCAAAATTCAATCGATCATGTGAAAGAATCATAAATCACACAATATCAAATTTTTAATAAATAAATATATTAATTGAAAAATTAATATTTTGTGTGTTTTTTCCTTCGAACTTGCATGAGTGATACCTAATAAGAAATCTCATGTGAGATAACCCGGCATAAATAGATACTTTGACTTTGTGAGAAACAGTTCATTGCATTTCACCAAGTGATTTGATACTTAAATGACACACAAATAATTCTCCAAACCAGAGAATGAAATGGAGGATTATTTGTGTAAAAATTTGAATACTATCTAACATTAGAGAACGATACCTAATAGTATTTTGATTAAATATTTAATCAGTGATAATTGAATGAATAAATATTAAGATTTAAGAATTAAATAATTAGTATTGCCAGCACCTGAACAAACAGCACAACTCTAACACTTCCATCCCCACCTACTTTCTCCATAGATTAATTTTGTTTTCCTAGATAATTTTAGTTAATTTATTTAATTTTTCTTAAATATTTGTTCAGTTTAAAATTTTTAGTTGATAATCATGTTTAAAACTAATCTTCCTAAGCATTCCTATAATAGGATATTCCTAGTGTCTGGGCACATTATCTTTGTGGTTCGACCCTACTCACCACTTATACAGTAGTTAGTAGGTTAATAAATTTTTAAATTGGAACTGCTATGACGGATGTGCCAAAAATATGGCGTCGTTGTTGAGGATAATAGTGGCATTAAGAAATCCCCAAAGAGATTGATTAAATTTAAAAAAATACAAAACAAAACAAAAAAATCAATTTACTACTCTTAGTATTTTTTTGGCATTTCAGGAAAATTTAAGACACCTAGGGTTTCTGAATGGCATGGTCAGCACTATAAAGCTATAATTAACACTCTCCCTACGTGGCTAAAGCTCAAGGTACAATGTATAATGATTCACCGCACATTATCTCTCCAGGTAATCCTATTTATTTTAATGATCTTTATTCAAGTTCTTGTTATGATCCATATGAGAATGATTCACCATGTTATGATACAAGTCATTATACAACTGCTAATCATTTTCAAAGTCAAATAATTCCTAAAAATTTAGAACTTGATAATTCATGTCAAACAAATGATTCAATAATTTGGTGCATGTTGTTTTCTGTTATCACTGAGACAAATCAGAGGTTTGAACTTCAAGAAAAAATTAATGAAAAGTTTTTTTCCTCAACAAAAGATTTACAAAATCAATTTAATAATTTAAAAAATCAAATAAATCATCATTTCGAACTAACCCCCTCACTACCACTTGATGATCTAATTCATAATAATTCTTTTGAGGAAAGTGTAGTAGAGATTCCATTTGAACAACATCCATTTCCCAATTATAATAATGAGACTACATTGATTGATCCAACTTATCATATCATTGATGACTCCTCTCTGTCACAATTTAATTCTCCCAATCTAATCACATTTCAATAATATTATAGCTTAGTCTTCCACTTTTTTGAATATAATAGTCCCTCATAAAATGTGATTTCATGTCCTTATTCTGTGAGTTCACAACCCATCCATCCCAAAGTGAAAAAGGATGCATTCAATGTCTATCAAATTACACATTTTGAGGATAAAAAATACATTGAACTAGGACCCTTCTATATTGTGATAGAGTCATAATTAAACCATGAAACCTTGGATTTTCAAAATTCAAGAGAACATCACTTCAAATGACATTGAATCACCGCTTCCAGAAAATCTTTTCAAGCCTGAAATTTTTTCAAATATGGTGATATATAAAACATTTTAGAAGCCATAAAATCAGTCAGTGTTTGTGGTAGAGAACACCCATAATTTTTTAGAAATAATGGATGAATGGTATTTCCTAGAGAATCCTGAGTTCGTGGCGAAACATGTTTCAAAGGAGAAATATGATGAGGTCAACATAGAAAAAACTTTTGAAAAATATTTCACTCTTGAAAAAATGGAGTCACCTACTCCAACTGAGCTCGTCCCACCTGATCCATGCATTGAGGTTAAAAACACTTCCCTTGAAATACACATAGATTCTAACAATACTCTTGACCTTTGTATAATCGATGAAACCATGAAGCATGAATTGAGTTGGAAACTAGTGGATTTTATTATGCTAGTAGTTGGTGGTGAAAATGAATTGGGATACATCAACCCAAATACTACATTCAATGATATGATGGATATAATATGACCACTAAAATATTTTGGTAAAGACATTTTTTATCTTGTTCACATTCAGAGGTAATCTTCTTGCTCTTCTTACTGATTCCCTTTTCACAAACATCAGTTATTCAGTGAGTCTTTCTTTAGATGAGGTATATTCACTACCCTATAAGTTAGTCTATTTTCATTTCATTTCACACAATCCACTAGAACAATAATTTTATATTGAGATATTGTACATCTTGCAAGATAATTTTATTTTCGACGAATGGATTCCATACTTCTACTAAAAATGAAGCAGATGCATGGTATACATTAATCTCATTTGATCTCGGTGGGTTTTCATCAATGTCTGGCTGAAGATGAAGTAAACTTAAGATTCAATGTGAGGAAACCCATTATTATTTTATTTTACTTACACTGCATTTAGTTTCATTTCATTTAGTTTTTAAGTGATAAAATTTAATGCATTTGCCACAATATGTTTTCTTCTAGCACTACAGTGGAGTTGAGTTCATCATACACACTTTTACCATCCATATAAAAATTTGATTTTGGGGTTATCTCCTTGATATGATGTGGATGTGTGTTGTCTAGGTGTAGATTTTACAGGTACATCATTTATGGAATTTCATCATATACAGATAGCCTTCCCACATCTATATGTGCTTACTCAGGGAAGTGTATTATTTTCTATCATATTTTATACTTCTAAAAACACCATGTAAAATAACTAACTAAAAAATTTAAAAATTAAAAAAAACTAATATTCTTGTCATTATTGAGGACACATGAAAGTTTTATTTTTTCATAACATAGTCAGGGGCATACCAATTGTGTCCTTAGTCAGTTTGACCACATTATTCTTTTTTGACATGTTTTTTTCCTTGATCTCATGACTTGGATGATTTCTGATATTATCCCATTATTTGAAAATGTTTTTCAAAAAATTATATATTTTTTAGATACTTATTTTCATTCATACTCATTTGTGTTGTACAACACTATATTTACATACCCGTGAGGATTCTATCCCATTTTTACATTATATCATGTTTTTATTTTTCTTACGAGAATCTCATCCATGTTATGTTTTATAGAACTTGTCATATTTTTTCATCAAAGTGATAGGGATTTTGAAAGTTTCACTAAAATGAATGAGGCATTTATTTGATACTTATCCCCTTTGACCCACTGGCCACCCTTAAATTTTCTTCATCATGTATCCCTTAGAATCCATGTTGAATCCTTTTTAGGATGATCACATAGCCAATACTCTTCCCTACCCATTTCTTGACTATTTTCAAGATGATTTTCAATCTAAATGTCAAGAGATTTATTCATGGATAGGGTTGTTTAAGGGATAGTGATGCATTTGATACACATGGATCAACATTATCTCGTCATGATTATACATGTTCTATTTCACAGTAGTCACATGCATTACATGTATTTTGATATGGGAATATAAATTCTTTTTTTTTCCAATAACAAGTACATTTGTGGTCATTACGCAGTAACCCACACCTTTAGGGATACCTATAAAAGTGAAGAAATGTTATTCCAAGAGTTACATAGTTTTCTATATGACCTACTCTCACTGAGATTATACTGAGTATGAGGTACTTGTGTACCTTTCTTTGGTATTTTTTCTGACATTTATATTTCAATGGGCTTGGGTGATGATACTCTCATGTTTTCATTTCCATTATATTTGAGTGAGTTTTGTCCTAAAAAAAGAAATAAACAAAGAAGAAAACAAAGGGAAAAAAATAAAGGATCATTTTTTTGAGAGAGGTGTTGGATTACCATATGCTTGGGGACAAGAAATGTTTTTAAGTGTGAGTGATATATTTTGAGGAATGCATTTGGATTGACACTTATCATGCATTTATTTCAATATTTAGCCCTTATTTTTTCACAAATTGTTGAATTTTTTTATTATATATAACCCACCATCCATTGATCTCAAGGACATTTGAATCTAATTTCAATTCCTCGAGATTAATGCATTCTTTTGATTTCCAACAGCGAAGATGTGAAATTCATGGAAAGCATATGATAAGCATACATGTTTATGAGAATTGAGCATGACTTTGATAAAATTGTTTGAGTTATGAGAGTGATGGTGAGGTAGGTCGCATTGATTCATGGGTGTAGTTTTTTGTTTTGGAAAGAATGCGAGTGGAAGGGAAATTATTTTGAAAATTATAATTTTAAATGAAACATGATATTTTGTGTGTAAAAGGGATTGAAAAATTTTGAATTTGTAATTTTGATGTTTTAATTGTTCTATAGATCAAGTTGTGTATTGTTTATAATTGTTTTTTCCCAATATTGAAAAAGTTCAAGTGTGTAGTATTTAATGTACATGGATTTCACTAGTATTTTTATAACATTCTAACTTAATTTTAATTAAATATTTTAACCATTTTAGTATTTTTAGTTTATTTTTGTAGTTTTTTAGTTTGTTTTTTATTTTTGTATTTTTTAATTAATTATATATTAATATTAGTTATTTATTATTATTATTAGTTTTTATTAATTTTACACTTTATTAACATTTAATATCTAACACTATTATTATTTTTAGTGGTTTAATTAATATTAATTTTAGTGGTTTAATTAATATTAATTTTAGTTTAGTTTTTAATATTTATTAGTATTTATTGTAATTTTCCATATTAGTATTATATATTATTGTATTTCATTATAATAATTAGTATTAATAATAGTGGTATTAATTTTATTAGTTTTATTATTATTTTATTAATTATATTAACATTTAATAATAGTATTATTATATTTAGTATATATTATAATATTATTACATTTTATGTACTATATTCGTAAATTTAATTATATGTGCATTTATTTATTTATTATTTTTTCTAATAATGTTATTTATTTCTATAATTAGTATAATATATAAATAATTTTCATATTATTATAACTTCAATATTAGTTTAATTCATATTTATTAATTTTTAATTCTATTGTTATTATTATTATTACTACCTTATATATTATTATTAATCTCATTTTTCTTTGAATATATATTTTTTTCAGGGGGTCACCATCTAAAAAATTGGGGGAGGGCTAACCTAATGGCTTGCGACCTCCTCCCAGATGGAGCCACACGAGCCAGTTATCAGGGTCGCCTCCCTCCTGTCAGAACACCAGCACCACAGGCATGCTACCCTTCTCCCACTTCTACACCAGGAATGCACCACCCATCCAAGTAGAACCAGGATGATCGACCATTAGGGGATCTTCTCCACCTCTATCGACGTGACCACCAGGCGCCTCCCTCTCCTACGCAGGCTGATTAACGCCCTTCTCTCTACTGAAGCAACACCACACTGGGGTGTTGGCTGCCCCACTACTATTTATCCTTACTGGCATCCTCCCTCACTACTGGAAATGGAGGTTTTCCCAATAGATATATACCAATGGTTTCTTCAAACTGTTGGTATACTGTAAAAAAGGCAACATTTGCCAACGGTTTTTCAAACCATTGGCAATGTGTTAATGTAGTTAAGATTTCCCAACAGTTGGACAAAAGCGTTGGGAAATCTTTAGTTCCTCTAAGATATGCCAATGGTTTTAATAAATTATTGGTAAAGAGAGGCTTTCCTAACAGTTTTTAAAAACCTTTGGGAAAGTTTTTCCCCAAATACACAGCACCCCTTGTCCCGATTGCAGACCTTACAGACCCTAATCCAAAGCTCCTCCTGAAGTTTTCTCATCCTCGAAACTCCTTCCAGTCATATATCCATCTTCAATCAATCAATTTTTTATTTCTACACTTCAAAATAGTAAGTGTTGCCTTAGTTTTAATGTTCTCCCTCTATTTTTATAGTTTTCTATTTTGATTTGGGCTAAATTTGAGTTCCTTCGGTATGTGGCATACTGAACCCTTTGATTGTTTTCTGTTTTTTTTTCTACACTTAAAACATGGTAAAG